>JAUJYZ010001313.1:35000-230790 GCA_033675265.1 Actinostola sp. cb2023 | reverse complement strand
GTAGCCATGAATCAGCAAGCATGCAGCACAGAACCAGATTCAGAAAATATTCTCAATACCTGTATGATGTCAATGATGGCTACAACTATGATCAATGATAAGTCAGGTACAATCTTTTATCGTTGAAGTGCGACCCTGAAAACTCCAATGGCTTAACATCAGACAAACTCCAGTCTAGACAGCCATCAATCAAATTAGCTGTAACTACAATTGACTAAAGCTCGGACATGCCCATGTTGTTTGATTGATGTCCAGCTATTTTCAAAACCTGACAAGCTGTTTTGAAGATTGCACCGTTCAATGCTAATGGTTATAATTAATGCACAATAAATACTCTTATCCATGCCTTGCAGACTCTCTTTTTACATTTACTACAATAACTATTATTGGCTGCCGAGTATTTTAAAGACCTCTTGAAGCACTCTCTGTGAAGCAACCAAATTGTCCCTTGTTTCAACAGTAAACTCATTTTACTATATCATATACTAGAGCACAAATATTATATCCATGAAATAGTTAACTAATAGTAACTAAATAGCACGAAAATGCTTTCTTTCTCTTAGCACTAATTAGTAGTCTGTTATCTGTAGTGGATTTCATATATATAGAGACAACAGAACACGCCATAACAGTCTACGTAGATCTTCTTTTATATTAGAGGGTCCTTTCGGCTTAACAGCCCTCGTCAGTGGAATACAGTGATATGACTAAGAAAAGAGCGGCAGCGAAACACCTAGATCTAAATTGGGATCCCTGTGGCGTAGTGCACAAGGGATACACTATATTGAGGATGAGGCCCTCAGGCTCCCCTGTGCGTAATTTGTTTATCCATGCTGTTTCCTTTCGTCAAATAAAGTTATTAGGTGATGTAGGAATTTATACACAGTAAAATTGCGAAAACACTTATTAACACGTAGTAAACTGTAGTGGATTTCAAGCAGTTGTGGCTACTGTCGACTTGTAGAGAATGCAAACAGGCATATGATTGTCTTAAATTTTGGCGTGTTTTAAATTCTTAACTCACACGATTAAACGTTTTTGACGTGTCCCCAACTTCTAACTGGCCTCTTGCAACGGGAAAGAAAATGAATGTATGGCTCAAACAAAGAGATGTTCAAATAGTTACTTTCAAACGGTGATGTATGCGCCTCGTTTGTTTTTCTTTTTCAACCCATTTTTCTTCCGGTGTTTGGATATCGGATCTGGAACACAAACTTCTTCGTGTTTTATCTAGCGAGCTATAGCTTTCTCAAACCACTTACATTTTCGCGGAAAACTTTTCAAGAGTTTGCCAAATTGTAATGCGCTGTTTTGTCCTCATGAATTATTACTAAGTTTAAAAAGTCAATAACTGGCACACGTGGTCCAGACATAAGACCGTGGAATTGATTTATGGCCGAATCTCGATCGAAATAAAATAAATAACTAGCAGTTGCATATTGCAAAGGAAGTGCTGCTGCATGAGCTACACCAAAAACGAAACATGATAGTCATCAGTGCCGTGTCCTGACAGTCAATATTTGAGAACTGTAGACAAAGCTAGTGAGAATTGCATGTATTAACTGGTAAAATATTAACTACAATGGGTAATTATAGTTCAGGGACAATGTTTCTATATCTCTACTAAGACCGGCAATTGAGGTGTAAGTCTGTCACCTTCGGTTAGGATCTCATCGATCGTTTTCGATCGGGACCCTTTCGGAAGTCCACCGAGCGATCGATAGGCAAATTCTGAGCAACTGAGAACACTAGCATCCTATCGAAATGTCACTGAAGAGTTTGTCACCGACTTGAGGTTGAACTAGTTCCCAGCAGTTAAATAAACTCGTTTTTAACATGATTAATTATTAAAAAAAAATCACACTGTTGTTGTATTACCGATCGAAATAGCCACGAAATTATGCGGCAGACCACAGGTAGCCGACGTGTGACACACGTGACAGAAATCCGGATACCAAAAGATCGAAAATCTAGCTGTGCATCGCTGGCATCCAGACCACAGGTAGCCCAACGTTTAACGTGTGACAGAAATTCTGGATACCAAAAGATCGAGTGGCTGCATGTCAAAGACGATTTCGCTGCATCGCTACGCTCCTCGCAGCAATAAAAAACTTTATTTAAGTGTCAATGCTATTAGCAGAGCACAGTACTTATATCAGTATCAAATATTTTACGATGTTTTTGTGCGAACGTATCTATATTCATATATCACAATATCTAAATATCTAGCTGATACCACTCACCAATGTGTTCATTCTAACGGTCAAATTACAAATGGTCTCCAATGGTTCAAATAATACTTTATAATCTTCTCTAGGTAAATCCCCATTTCCTAGAGATGAAACAAAATAATATCATATCAACTAAGTTTTGTTTTTTAGTGTTGTTGTTTTTTGTTTACAAGTGCATTTGTGTTTGGTTTCAGCTGCCGAACGTGGTGAGTTATTGTTGTTGTCTCCTTACTTTTCGAATCGAATTCAATAATAATAATAATACATTTCTTCAAGAGACCATTACGTATATACAGAAGTACATAACTATGTACTTCTGGTATATAATGGGTATCTTGATTACATTTATATTGCGCATTATAATAATCAAAGATATTAAAATAAAACAAAAAATAAATAGTAACATAGTGATCTAATAAAAGCACGTTTTCAACCTTTCTCCTCCGGTTATTTCTTCTCTAAATACTGTTTGACTATATAACGATCGTTTGGAGAGGAAAAGTTGTTGTTGCTGCTGCTGCTATAACCTTTACAACACCTATGCAACTGTGACTCGCTATGACCACACAGGCGGACAGAAAATACTTGAGACAGCCAGGAAGAGGACTAACTCTAGTCATCAAGAAAACACAGTCAGAAAACGACTGAGGGAAGCACAAATGTTGCAATACTTGAACATGGTCTCTGTTGCTTTACACACCATTAAATGCAAACCTGCTGACTCACCTTAAAGGCTCCCCATAAACTTCAACTAAACATTTAAGATCGTTAAAGAACGACTCCTCTTGCGTGTTGTAGTTCGTTTACACAGCGAAGTCTTGCGTCCTTGACTGCGAGAATTAGCACAAATATTTGATTATACAAACAAATTAAAGAACGAACAACAAACAAGCAAAACAAGTAAGCAAAGCAAACTGCAAGCAAGCAGCAAGCACAGCAAGCAAGCAAGCAAGCAAGCAGCAAGCAAGCAAGCAAGCAAGCGCAAGCAAGCAAGCAAGCAAGCAAGCGAGCAAGCAAGCGAGCAAGCAAGCGAGCAAGCAAGCGAGCGAGCAAGCGAGCAAGCAAGCGAGCGAGCAAGCGAGCGAGCGAGCAAGCGAGCAAGCAGCGAGCGAGCAAGCGAAGCGAGCAAGCGAGCGAGCAAGCGAGCGAGCAGCGAGCGAGCAAGCGAGCAAGCAAGCGAGCAAGCAAGCGAGCGAGCGAGCGAGCGAGCGAGCGAGCGAGCGAGCAAGCGAGCGAGCAAGCGAGCGAGCAAGCGAGCGAGCAAGCGAGCGAGCAAACGAAGCGAGCAAACGAGCGAGCAAACGAGCGAGCAAGCGAACGAGCAAGCAAGCAAGCAAGCAAGCAAGCAAGCAAAGCAAGCAAGCAGGCAAGCAAACAACAACAAAAAATTAACTAACAAACAAGCAAACAAGTAAGCTAGCTAGCTAGCAAGCAAACTGCAACCAACAACCACTCAAATAACAAATAACAACGTAGCAAAACAAACAATACATAAAATACACACATAAACCAAACAGTCACTGACAGGTTTTGACAAAATACTTACTTGCGTGGATATTATCTAGCTCAAAGTTGGACCAATTTTCGCTCACGTCCTCAATGGCTATCTCCGAATATTCTACACAAGTTGCCTTGGTGGCGTCCTAAGTTCGTTATTGTCTTTCCTGGCAATTCCCGTACCCTGGTAAGTTGTCCAAGTGAAATTCCTGCTCCATTAAATTACCTTGAAACATATAGATGAATATAAGAATTGAACATATTGAGATATAGATGGGATGGTGTGGACGACCATCCATTGGTTCGTTTGTTTATCAAGTCTAGCACGATTTAAATAGGCGAACTTTCGTACACCACGGCTGGTAGGCAATCTCGCCTTCTTTTCTGAGCGTAAGTACAATGCAACCAAGGAGAACGTAACGTTGTGGCACCACTGAAACGATACCTGTAAATAATGTGGTCCGTGCCGGCCATGCTGTTAAATTGTTTTTTAACACCGCTGATCATAGGTACTGCGTGCTCCGAAGACAAACACCATAATCTCAGTATTGCAGCCAATATCAAAAATCCGCCACCAGGAACGACTTCCATCTCAACACAGGAAATTATGAGGAAAATTTTTTTGCTACGAGCGAAAGTACCCCCTTTGAACCGCCGGCGATTTTAAAGACCACGTCGGTACAATTCAAAACAACTCAGTGTTACTTAGGTTCATAACAGATCTTAAAGTGCCTATGAACGAAGATGTCGATCCTTGTTTTTATTGTACATTGGTGTTGTTTGGTCTTTCTCTGAAACATTTTGCTGTATTTAACCATCGACTTTGAGTGTGCCAAACATTTTCTTTCTTCGCGGTTCGAAAATTATCATTTTCAACCAAAATGTGCGACAAGAGACTGGGGCCCCTTGACAATGGCTCGTGTGACGTCACGAGGTTGTTCATGCGCTTGTTTGCACAACTCTTGACGTCACATTTCCTATAGTTTGACCGAGCGGGAATTGTTCGCACTTTGAAACCCAAAAATGCCCAACTATCGTGCGCGAACTAAAAAATGTTCCTGTATTCAATTCACAATTGTAAACTTTCGTAGTAGCACATAAAAACGGGGGTCGTGTTTTTTTTTTTTTTTTTCGTTGCATAGGCACTTTAAACAATGCCCTAATCACCTGGTTTATGCCCAGAGGCGGAGCTACGGTTTCGGCGGCAAATTTAAACTTAGTGGCACATGAGACGATGATGAAGATCCTATCTGCGTTATAAGAACGCCAAAAGAAACCTCTCGGGGACGCAACTTTGTCTAGTTTGACAATACTTGAAATTGCACACACAGCATATGTTATAATTACGTGTCTACTTTATTTACGAGGGTGTGGAACTGGAGAAAATTCGCTTTTCACGATATGATTAGTTGCTACCATGTGTATGGACACTATGCCATTTTTCCACTCAAAAAAATCGAATTTTTTCCCAATATTATGGTCTCAGAGACGCTAATTTTTAACCAACTTTTTTTTTTTCCGGAAAATTAAAACATAATGCTAATCAGGTCTCAAATACCGCAGTAACAATATATACAGAATAATTTATGAAACGTAAATTATGTTTTACAAAAATAATACTCAATAATGCTAATACAAGACCATATCGAACTTTCTTGAGAATAATACATTCAGTTGAATGAATGAATGAATGAAAAACCTTTATTTAAACAAGGTTTGTCCCTTCAGTGTATTATAATACACTGTTATCAAATAGGAGCCCTAATCAATAGTTATAAATAACATAATAATAAGTATAATAATGAAAATTTTTTGTCTTCATTTCCCCTCATATCTTAAAACCCAACTAACTGAAGTTTTCAAACGAAAGGTCGCGATACAAGGATTTTCGCTGTAATGTACTGGCTGGCAAAGAGAAATTATACATTGCTAGCTGGGATTTTTTCATATGTTCATATTGCTGGGATAGGATGTTTACGTTGCTAGCTGGGATTTTTTCCATTTGTTTTCATATTTGCTGGGATAGACGTACCCTGCATCCTGGCTGCAATTACAAGATTTTTTAATAACAAAGGACAGTTTTACCAGCAGTTTTGGGCCAAATGTTGCGTGGCGTTTGTAGATAATTTTCTAAACCTGTTTAGCATGTTAACCCACTTTAAAAACTTGTTTAAGCTTTGGTGTGAACGGGGTACTAGACTTGACTTGCTTTCCAAGTGTCGTTGCCCCCCCCCCCCCCCCCCCCCCACCCCCCCCCTCTGCTTGGGGCTTCCTGTATTATGAAAGTCCTCTATAGAAATCCCATAGAACTGAGAGCGTTGTACTTGTTCTTGTTTTGTAGAGCCAGCCTGGAATAAGTTATACGGTGAGTCGACGTAGAATTCAAGTCTCGCAATCTATGTCTTTAATTGTTGCCGTTAGTTTTCATTAATCAAGCCTCGCAATCTATGTCTTTTGTGTTGGTGGTGGTAAAGTTACGTGTCTGGGCTAGTTTAAAAAGGGTTCAACCAAAAGGAAGTGGATTTATACAAGTAAAGCAATTTAAAACATGCAACCAGTGAGACATAAGATATGCCATGCCACCTAATATCCCTTATTGTCTATGTAGGGATTAGCTGTCTTGTGACCTAATTTTCCCTTGTGTTACCTTACTTGCTATTATTTCTTGAAGTAACGTTTGGGCAGTTCGGACTCTCTGCCGAGGAACATCCAAGACGCGACAAGTGAAGGATGGAGGCTAACCAAACGTTGCAGTGGTAAGTAGATACTTTTAGATCAGTTTTAGGAGAGGAGAGGAGTTAGGAGAGGAGAGGAGAGGAGAACTTGATTTTTCTCTTCACCACGTGTATCACTGAAGAGTCTCGGTGAATCGATGAATCACCACAATATCAATGCATGTTATTATGGTTAGCTTTAGGATTAGCGCTACAGCAGCGTCAGGATGTGATATTATCGCAAAGTTACACAAACTCTAAACAAGCGCGCAAAAGTTTACTGAACCAAAAACTGACTGAAGAAACCACAAACGAAAGCACTTAATCCATGTCGTTTTCACGGTTTTTTCTCTCGATCGAGTGAGTTACATACTTCACGAATTCTAGTCGTATATTAGTCTGTTGCCTTTGACCAATCACGTACAAGATTTTGACCTTGTGTCAAGCGCTGAAGTGACTCGTGATCAGGAAGGCTCCCACGGGGTGATCCCCCCCATGGGGAGAAGTAAGGATGTTGCGCGACGACCGATTATCGATTTATAATCTCAACACCTCTTTAACTCTGTTACTTCAGTACATCTTCCATTTTCAAACAAATAATACTATGTGTATTACCGTTTTCCGTATTTATTATTCATATCCAATCAGATTGCAGTATTGTTCTGTTAAGGTCGTTATACCACGGATATTGTACAATCAATGTGTGACGTAATTTTACCGTCTATGACGTCATGCAGGTAAAAAACTACTTTGTGTTGTTTTTTTCGCCGGAAATCGTTACGTTCTGAATGGAGACACCGCTGTCATGTTGTTGTTTGGCGGAAATGGACAAGTAGCTGGAATACAGATGGGGGTAAGTTCGTCTCTTCGCATTGGATAAAATAGGTGCCCTTTTTATCTATCCATTCATCCATTCATAATTAATTCGTTCGTTTTCATTCATTTGTTCGTTCAACGTTCATTCATCCATTAATTCGTTCGTACATTAATTCGTTCATTCATTCATCCATTAATTCGTTCGTTCATTCATTCCTTCATTCATTCATCCATCCATTAATTCGTTCGTTCATTCATTCATCCATCCATTCATTCGTTCAATTCATTCATTCCTTCATTCCTTCATTCATCCATCCATTAATTCGTTCCGTTCATTCATTCATCCATTAATTCGTTCGTACATTCATTCGTTCATCATTCATTCATCATTAATTCGTTTCGTTCAATTCATTCCTTCATTCATTCATCCATCCATTAATCGTTCGTTCATTCATTCATCCATCCATTCATTCGTTCATTCATTCATTCATTCATTCATCCATCCATTAATTCGTTCGTTTCGTTCATTCCTTCATCCATCCATTCATCCATCCATCCATCCATCCATTCATCCATCCATACCATCCATCCATCCATCCACCTATCCATCCATCCATCCATCCATCCATCCATCCATCCATCCATTCATTCATTCATTCATCCATCCATCCATCCATCCATCCCCCATCCATCCATCATCTCCATCCATCCATCCATCCTCCATCCATCCATCCATTCATCCATAGGCCTTCGCTCACATGCATCTTGCGTATCAGTATTGTTTGTGATCACAAGTTAAAATGGACTATGAATTCTTACATATTTGCCGATGAACAAGTGGGAAATGTTGTAGGCCTGGTAACTTGCAACTTTATTCATTAAGTTCAATTAATGTTAATTCCAAATAACACGTGCCAAGGTCTAAAAGTAGGAGTGAAAAAAGGCGCCTGGGTCCAAGAAGGAAACATGTACGTCATGACCGCCTATTTAAGGACCCAAGCACCATATGTAGTAGGGCCCAGAGAAGCGAGTCGTATGGGGACAGGCTCATTATCTTGAATGGTGCGAGAAATGCCAACATAGAAATCCCCTACAAGGAAGAAGACCTTGCTGGAACCAGTGGTTAAAGGACGGTGCTTGTCCCTTTGATGGGTAGGTTAATTAATCACCAACATCATTCGCATCATCACCATCATAATCACCAAACATCATTAGTATCATCAACCATCATAATCACCAACATCATTAGTATTATAATCATCATCAGTATCATCACCATCAGAATCACCAACATCATCACCATCATAATCATCATTAGTATCATCATTAGTATAACAACAACAACAAGAGCGCGAAGCTCGTTCAAATACGACGTGCAGTAAAAATAAATCTATTAAGTGCTGACCACCACCATCATCAGAAATCACCAAATCATTTAGTATCATCACCATCATTTAGTATCATCACCATCATGGAGCAAGGACGGCTTAGTTTAGTATAGTGCGCGGCCTACTATGCGAGAGGTGCGCGGTTCGATTCTTCATGAATCAACTGTGACGAGTTTACCTGACGTCGTTAATAAGGTTGCTTTACCTTACTTTTATCCTCACGTTGTCACTCCTACTTACTGCAGTCAGCACTACTGGTACGACATCTCCAAAAACATGAACTGTAAAGACTTCTATCCCGTCTTCATCATGTCAACCGCAACAGACTAGAGGCTTTGGATGGAACACTAACGGTGACCTTAAGAGCCCACGATACGAAACACCCACGTCCGACAGATTCGGGTAAGAAAGTCTCTCTAACCTGTCTGATTGTACGATCTCTCACTGACTGACTGACCTGACTCTCACTGACACGCGCGCACTCACTCACTGACTGTCTTACACGCGCACGTCATACACTGACTGTCTCACTCGCGCACCTCACTCAATGTCTCACGCGCGCACTGACTGACTGACTGTCTCACGCGCGCACTGACTCACTGTCTCACGCGTGCGCTGGACTAACATAATGAACAAGAAGCCTTACTCATACCTGTGATGCAACAAAAAAAAAACAGTATGACAAGCCTTACTATACCCGTGATGCAACCAGTATGACAAGCCTACTATATACTGTGATGCAACAGTATGACAAGCCTTACTATACATGTGATGCAACAGTATGACAAGCCTTACTATATCCGTGATGCAACAGTATGACCAAGCCTTACTATACCATGATAAAAGGGGTATCATTCAAGAACGTCGGAATGTATGACAAAATGGGTATCATTCAAGAACGTCGGAATGTATGATAACATGTGTATCATTCAAGAACGTCGGAATGTATGACAAAATGGGTATCATTCAAGAACGTCGGAATGTATGACAAAATGGGTATCATTCAAGAACGTCGGAATGTATGACAAAATGGGTATCATTCAAGAACGTCGAATGTATGACAAAAATGGGTATCATTCAAGAACGTCGGAATGTATGACAAAATGGGTATCATTCAAGAACGTCGGAATGTATGACAAAATGGGTATCATTCAAGAACGTCGGAATGTATGATAAAATGGGTATCATTCAAGAACGTCGGAATGTATGACAAATGGGTATCATTCAAGAGACGTCGGAATGTATGACAAAATGGGTATCATTCAAGAACGTCGGAATGTATGACAAAATGGGTATCATTCAAGAACGTCGGAATGTATGACAAAATGGGTATCATTTCAAGAACGTCGGAATGTATGATAAAATGGGTATCATTCACATTTGGTAGAACGAACATAAACGATAGATGTTGTCTATGCATCACTCGTTGATTCCCTCCTAAGAATTTATTATTAATCAAGAAATCTCTATGTACACGAGTGATATCAATGTTGTGAAAAACTACTTTAGAAATTAAATTAAAATGCGACTGCAGAGCTTCGCGTGGTATGTCCTCTTATTTACCACGGTTGGCGTCATCGAATCGTCAAAATTGTTGTGGATTCAAGAGGCGTAACCGATTTTAACAATTTTGACGATGAGATGGCGCCAACCGTGGTAAATAAGAGGACATACCACAAGAAAACTATCGTAGATTTGTTTTTTACCACAACAGACGGAGAAAACATCCGAAAACGCCGAGAAATGTTGAAAGATAAACTGATTCAAGCGCGCTAGCTCCGTGCGCGAGCGAACACACGCAATTTCCGTGGTATGTACTCTTATTTACCACGGCTCTAAGCCAATCAGAGAGCGAGAAACTGACTAGTTGTGGTAAAAAAATAATGTTGCTGGAGTTAACAATATTGCGTACCTTAATGGAAAAAAAAAACGCGCCCTCTTCAAACCTTGGAAATTCATAGGAAAATGAATTTCCACGAATTTCCAATGAATTTTTGAAGATCATGTTTTTTCCCTGTGCCCGTGACCATGTAAGCTACCCATTAGGATATTGTAGTTGGTGAAGATTACGATTTGATGTGATGTTGCCATTACAGTCGTCTTAGGTGATCGTTTCCGAACCGTGTTGCAATTGTGGGAGAATTTTGGTTAACGTTGGAACTTCCGTTGGGAACTTGGAACAATTTTCAACTTCAAAGTTTAGCATCGCCGCCGATTCGTTTGATCGATCTGGCCATTGATTGAGCTACCACAATATGGTGAGCTGTCCCTCTTGCTTTGAGATAGGGTGATGATATTACGTGTATGCGTATCTGTTTAGAGCACAACATAGAACAAATCGGCTAACGCAATTGTTTCATTTTTTGACCCATTTCAAATATTTTGGGAATACGGTTCTTTGTCTGTTGTATTTGGATTTCAATAGAGCATTGACATGGAAATGAAATGGAAATGTTTGGGGGAAAAAAGCTCTTATTCCCAAAGGTTTCAATTTCACAATTTCTAGTTGGAACTTGAAAGATCCAAGTTCCAATATCATCCAATCAAAATTGGAATTTGAAAGAAGCGCAATACGATTTGGAATCGATCACCAGGTACAGCTGTAAATGTTATTATTGTTGTTGTAATTGTTGTTTGATTCTGTATTTTTGAAGCCGCTGCTCCATATCGTTCCCTACTCCCCTTCTAATAGATTCGTCGTGCTTTTAAAACTGGTTAACCCCTCAGTTTTTAAAACGCTTTAACCTGTCCAACACATCAATCTGCTGCTCAAAGTAGTGTACAAGGTATGGTTCCGTCAACATCGATGCCAAGAACTGCTCGAATGATATGGACCAATCAGAATCGAACATAGCGGAAGAAGGTCTCTCATCCAAGTCATCCAAGTCCCCATCACCCTCTGACTCGTCCAATTCTGCAGTAGGTGTATTTAGCTTACGGGGACTTTTTTCAGGGTCTTCGACTGTTGCGTTCATGTCAGGAGAAACCAGATCAGTATTTTCTAATTTCACATACAAACTCGTTAAGGTCTCTGCGACCCCAATTCTGTCCAATTCGATGTGCTCTGGACTGCTAAACCCATCATCACTAGGAACAAGCACGAAGTCATCCCCCGAAGTACTTCGTACTGGGCTGCTCAAGGAAGACTCACTACTTCGTGCAGCGTCCGCCAGAACTTCCTTTAGCAAAGTCGATGATGCGAGATCGGAAGACGTCGTGACGCCCTCGGGTAGGATTGGACCTTCCGAAGATTTTTCGGAATCATAGCTATTGGCTATGTTGTCTTCGGAAAGGCCGATAGGAGCCGAGGCGGCATACTCCGTGCCGAATTCTCCTAGTTTTAGTAAAATATTACCTACAGTTGCAATGGCTTGGTACATCTGTTGTTCATTTGGTAATTCACGAAATAGTGAGTACAGGGTCTTCCATAGGTGAATAAATTGTTCCTTTAAATTATATGAAATAAAATATATTAATTCAGGACTTGTCATCAATAGTCCCCTTCACCGTTCCCTGCGCCATCTTGAAAGGTAGCCTTGACTTTGCGTCGAAGCGAGACCAACGGTGACATTGCAATGATAGAGCCTTTTTAACACCTTAGAGAATTATTCACATGCCTCTATCATTGAAAGGTCACCGTTGGTCTCGCTTCAATGCAAAGGCACGACTACCTTTCAAGCGTGAAGGGGACTATTGCGTGCAGCGTGGGGGTAGGGGATTGGAACTCCCCCCAGGCCTAAAATATACAAGGGATCCCACACGGGTTGCACGAAAGTACACGTAGAGTCCAACCTACCTGAGTCATCATCGGAAGCTGGGAGACTGGATCATCTTCTTGCTGTGTTAACATTTCTTGGATTTTAAAATGGTCGTTACGCTTGGCACTTGAGCTCAATGGAGTCTCTTCGTCTTTCCGATCTTCTTTGGACGTACCGCTTGCTTCTTCTTTACCAGATGCTTCTGCGCCACCCTCCTGAGCCTCTTCGCCCGTCTCGCAGCATGAAACCAAGCTATCAGTGATCGCTGGTTCAACATGCATAGTGAACATGAATTGCAATCTGTCATGCAGGTCACCTTTGCATATCATGCCCAATGCATCGACGAGTTCTTTGAATTTAATGAAATCACCTTTGCCTTGTGTAATCACCTGTTGGTGGAAAATCAAACTTTGTAACATTAAAAGTGTATAGAGTGCAAACCATATGTCAGTGAAACAGTACTAACTAATTAGTACTAAATAGAACTGATGAAACAATAGAAAACAATAGAAATAACACTATTTAGTTATATTTAGTAATAGTACTATTTCACGGACATATGGTTTGCACTCTATGCTTCGCAAAGTCAGTGTAGTTTAATAGATGTAGTTGAATAAACCTTTTGAAACTTATTGTTACATTACGCTTGAATGATAAATGAACGGAGCTTAAGATCCACTATATAGCAAAGGCACTGTTTAGAAAGATACCACCAACAGGGTATAATATCCACTGGATGGCAAAGACGCTGTTTTACAAATATCAACAATCTAAAAGTTTGTAGAAAGTCAGAAGAAGAAAAGTCCGTAATCTACACAGTACCTCTCGATCAAAGAGACCCTTGTAGAAAGAAAGAAAACAAGTAAAAAAGAAGAAAAGAAAAAAAGAAAAATAAGAGCCCCTTGTAGAAAAAGCACATGGCGGGATAGCCCTGCTACCCAAGGAGCATCTTGTAGACAAAGCACAAGACGGGGCACAGGCCCCTGATACCCAAGCAAAACCTATAAGCCCTGCTCAATATTCATTAACCAGGAAAGCAACAGAGATCAAGAACTTCTCAAGACTCACAAAAAAGTACTTTTGAAGGACTGAAGTTCAAGGAGTTTTCAAGATAACTTTTGAAATGCATGACCTTTTCAAAATCGTAGGAACATAATATTACTAATCTTAATATTACTGATCTTGTTAAGTCGCATTTCTTTGTCAACCACTACAACCACTTGGCTATATTCCTGCAAATTCCTGAATTTGCTGGACCGCAATGCCACAAAGTGATCTCTAATTGAAATATCAATTATAACGTACCTTAAAAGCTCTATGAGTCAATAAATCGCTTATATCACAGGTCCCCCAGTCGGTCAAGCTCACAAAGAATGGCTTAAATCCTTCCAAATCGATGCTTTGTAAATGTTGCCATTGCTGACTTGAATCACGTATTTCTACACGTCCTCTACTACGTGTTTGTAAATGACTGACCTATGATTCAATTCAAATAAGAGTTAAATCAGATGAAAGGTAAGTGTTTAGCACCTCCACAACCTAGCTCCTTTAGGAGGGTATACTACTTGCAACATATAACGTCTCCTCCACATTACTCTTCCATTTTCACAACATATAGTACCTCCCCCACACCTCCCCCTATATAGCTCCTTTTGGAGGGGGTATACTACTCACAAAATATAACACCTCCCCCACATAGCGTCTTTTGGAGGGGGTATACTACTCACAACATAATCGATATCGCTTGGGCTAACACAGTGAATGATGCACTAACAACTAGAGGGTTACCACATAAATAATATGGGTCGTGATCAGGGGGTAGGGGGTAAGGGGTAGGGGTTGGGAATACCGTAGCTCACATATCCACTCCATTATCGTCAATAACGTACCTTAAATACAGCATATAATTGTTCAAGTTCTTTTTGATTGAATACAGAACTTTCAGCACCTATCGTTCGTACAACATTTCGTCTCATGCTATCCTCTAGTCCCTGTTATAAATTCAATCAAAAGTTATAAAGCTTTACAGTACGACTACACCAACCAAGGCCACCCAAACAAATTTCATACAAATTATCCAATCACAATTGAGTATTTAAACAATATAATCAAACAGGTGATGCTATTATCTCCAGTACCTGCACAACTTTTAGTCTTTGAATGTTTCTCATCGATTCTATGTGTTCTCCTGTGATGAAACCAAACTTTTGGTATGACTCAATAATCAGGATGGACACGTCAACTGATGAAGAATACTACGGGGAAAACAGAACATTAGATGCATGGTAAGTACGATCCAAGTTTGTTGAGCTTTTCAAAACGTGGAGTAAAGCCGCAATTCTCTTGGGACACGTCATCAATGACTTTCTTCCATTTCTCTTTATCTCCTCTCAAACTCTCACTACTTCTTCATTCAACTAAACTGGCAAAACCCACGCTCTTGAAATCCATTGGGAATCCATTGGAAATTCATTGGAAATTCATTGGAAATTCATTGGAAATTCATTGGAAATTCATTGGAAATTCATTGGAAATTCATTGGAAATTCATTGGAAATTCATTGGAAATTCATTGGAAATTCATTGGAAATTCATTGGAAATTCATTGGAAATTCATTGGAAATTCATTGGAAATTCATTGGAAATTCATTGGAAATTCATTGGAAATTCATTGGAAATTCATTGGAAATTCATTGGAAATTCATTGGAAATCCATTGGAAATTCATTGGAAATCCATTGGAAATTCATTGGAAATCCATTGGAAATCCAACTGAAATCGAATTGCCAACGAATTTCCAAACTTATTTGAAAATATCCAAAAGCTTGAAAATTGAGCATTTGCCATTAATCTCCAAATCCCAAGGTTTGAAGAGCCCGCGTTTTTTCCATTGCTACATCCATGGTAGCTCCACGAACAATAATCAAGACAACATACAGTGTAACCGCTCACCTCTGGACAAGGAACTCCAATACTACGGTTGTTCACGGTCATCGTGACGGCCTGGGAACTAGCGTCTCTATTGGTTACATGTTCGAGATACGCTCCTAATATGGTCATAGCCTCCCCGTCATCCTCTACGGCCAGAAGATGTGTTTTGTTGGACTCCAGCGTTGCAAGAGCGATTTGGAAAAGAACCTGTTTGAGATAGACAAACAAGTACGTTCGGTTCTCAGTAATTGAGGTCAAGAAAGATTCCATCACGAGGTTATATTAATATATTGATAAATTTATGGATTTTTTGTTAAGCACGTGCACGTTTGTACGAGACTTGTATTATAGTTCTTAGGTGCAACGTCGATAAATAAAGTTATCATTATCATTACGAACCTTGACTCCATCAAAGAAGAAACAGTCCATGATGTTAACAGCAGAAGCGAACGGCATAACACTGGAATTAAATTAAATTATGTGGAACCTCCCGTAAGTGGACACCCTGGGGACCAAGAATGTGAGGTGTCCACTTATGGGAGGTGTCCGCTTATAGGAGGTTAGAAACGCTATGAAGTATTCATGGCCTTTGACATGCATGCGCTTAGGGGAGATGTCTGCTTATGGAAGATGTCTGCTTATGGGAGGTGTCCGCTTATAGGAGGTTAGAAACGCTATGAAGTATTCATGGCCTTTGACATGCATGTGCTTAGGGGAGATGTCTGCTTATGGAAGATGTCTGCTTATGGGAGATGTCTGCTTATGGGAGGTACCCGCTTATGGGAGGTTAGAAAAGCAATAAAGTATTCATGACCTTTGACATGCATCCGCTTACGAGAGGTGTCCGAAATGGGAGGTTATAAAAGCAATGTTTGGGTGGAGAAAGAAACGTCCCGAGCCTTTGGGATGCGTCCGCTTACAGCATTTGTATGTTAACAGACTACGAGTAGTTTTATAATGGATTGATAAATTGATGAATTGATGAATGAAGGGATGGACGAACGATTGGATGAATGAATGAGTGAATGAGTGAATGAATGAATGAATGGATGGATGAATAAATGGATGGATGGATGAATGGATAAATGGATGGATGGATGAATGAATAAATGAATGAATGAGCGAATGAAAGAAGGAATGGAAGGAAGGATGCATGGATAAATGAATGAATAAATTAATGGATGGGTGGGTGGATGAATGAATGAATGGATAAATGGATGGATGGATAAATGAATAAATGAATGAATGAGCGAATGAAAGAAGGAATGGAAGGAAGGATGCATGGATGGATGAATGAATGAATAAATTAATGGATGGGTGGATGGATGGATGAATGAATAAATTAATGGATGGGTGGATGAATGAATGAGATATTAGATGAAGTGGGAAATGAAATCAAAGCTGGCAATAGACCTCTTTAGCTTCGTATGTAAATTGCCCATTTCAGATCATGTGATGTAAACATGGTGTTCTCTGGAGAATTAGTCCTTTCAATATGAACGAATAAATTTCAGAAATATAAAGGAACAATTCTCCAGAGAATATCATGTTTACATCACATGATCTGAAATGGGCAATTTGCATACAAGCTAAAGAGGTCTATTTAAATGTTACCTGAGGAAAAGTGTCAGGAACCATGACAAGGAAATCATGTTAAGAATGCCCAGGTCCTTGAGATGATCGTACAGCTCTGGTAGGTGTTCGCGTGTCAAATCTTCAAATACTCCTACAAAATCATATAGGTATAAGTGATGTTGGCGATGTTATGGCCTTGGTCGCTACTATTATATTTACGTGATATAAAACGTTCGCGCGTGTATACATACTATGATATAAACACGATGGTATACAGCCCTTTTCAAAAATTATGTAAATCAAGTATATCAGTATATCCATATATCGGGTGCATTTTGGGTAATTGTAAATGTTCCCTAAATGATGTTTCATGCAAGCAACATTGGTGAAACTCTAGAATGTTATGTAATTTAGTCTCTAGTTTGTTGTTTGTAAGTCTCTGCTGCATATTTTGTGGAAAAACTCTAAAATAGTATTACCCATAATGCACCCGATATATAGATATACTGATATACTTGATTTACAGAATTTTTGCAATTGGCTGTATATAGAACACAATAACAGTATAGGTAATCCTGAGTGTTCCTCTTGCTTTACGAGTGCTCTACTGTACATCTCCCAGAGTGTTTACATTACAGTATATAATCGACACAAGCGGCCGTTCCTTTATAAAATATTTTTCGATGATATTGCGCGCGGGTCCTCTGATATAAGACCGATAATCCTGAAGCCAATCAGAGCTCGCGTAATAACGCAAATATTTTCTAAGAATTGATGATGACGATGATGATACTGATGCATATGGTGGCGATCAATGACGATCAATGTATTTACTAGTTGAATCTTAGCTACTCAAGTAGAGCAACGCCTAAATGTTTTTCTAAATATAGCTAAGAAAAAACGAGGAATAAATTGATTGATTGATTTTCTTGAATGCGCAATCACAGGTGTAAGGTGAATGCAAAAAACAAACCAACTAATCGATTTAACTCAGGATTTAATTTATCCCAACGACTCAATGATTAAAGGAAGGAAGGAAGGAAGGAAGGAAGGAAGGAAGGAAGTAAAAGCAAGTCTATTGCAAACGACCCAGTAATGAGATTCGTTGGACTAACCTTGGTCCACTAGCGCACCAACAACCTTGGTGTTGTAGTAATCAGGTAAAAGACGCTCACAGACCGCGACAAGCAACCAAAACGCCTGCTCCTCGGTACAGTACAACAGTAGAACTGATGCAACAATGTTCATGGCTTGACAGTAACCTACATCGTAAGTACAGGTACAAATAAATCAATAGACTGACAGACAGACAGACAGACAGACTGACAGACATACAGACAAAGGCACGGACAGACGGACGGACGGACAGACAGGCAAACAAACAAAGGCACGGCCATCCCAGACAGACAGACAGACAGACAGACAGACAGACAGACAGACAGACAGACAGACAGACAGACAGACAGACAGACAGACAGACAGACAGACAGACAGACAGACAGACAGACAGACAGACAGACAAACAAAGACAAGAATACAAAAACAGACGAACAGAGAGACAAACAAAGGCACGGACAAACAGATAGACAGGCAAACAAACAAAGGCACAGACAGACAGACAGACAGACAGACAGGCAAACAAACAAAGGCACAGACAGACAGACAGACAGACAGACAGACAGACAGACAGACAGACAGGCAAACAAACAAAGGCACGGACAGACAGACAGACAAACAAACAAAGGCACGGACAGACAGACAGACAGACAGACAGACAGACAGACAGACAGTACGCTTACCAATACTAGGATTTCTCCAGGCATAGGCTGTAAGTATTCGTCGTAATGCACCGATACCAACGTCTGATTGGAATGCAGGGTGTTCTGGAAGCGACCTTTGGCACAAACATTAGCACATTAACAATTAGAGACAGACAAAGTATAACAGATTAATCACGGCTCAAATGCAGGCCCCAAATTGATGTTGTTGATGTTATTACAGTCATTACCATTACACCATTACAGCCATATACAGTCTACGTACCTATGCAGGTCCCTCTCTATCTCTTCTGTAGCAAGTGTAGTTTTGCCCTGACATTTATCTACCATCGAAGCATAATAATCTGGATGCGTTTCAATCTGTTGAGAAAAGCCATCAAAAATCACAAACATCCAAAGCATGTAATAAAACAATTTGGGTTCCCTGTGTCAAACTTCCCACCTACGAAAAAGCACAGGAAACCCATATGATAGATAGAAATTCCAAAATACAATGCAAAAATGTTTTCATCTCTTGATCAGATTTTGGGTTGAATTCCATGTGTCAATCATTGATAATCCGCCTCCTGTCAAACAGCACAACAGGAAAAACATTATACAGTTGTTACACGGTTGCATCGTTACCTCATTGATAGCTCCTGAATACACCAACCAGACCTCAGCGCGATGACTATCGGGGATTCCCTTTAGGATTAGTTCGTGTGTTTTGACGGTACGGTACATGCAAACGCCACTATAAAATATAAATATATCCACATCTGAGAGCCGTCTTTTTATTTTCTACTCTCGAGAAAACGAGCACAAAGCGCGGAAGTGAATAACCGCTGACCAACGTGCTACATGGTGGGGGGTATACTACTTTCGTTGAATAAATGCTAGAGTTGTCTCTTTATTTTCTACTCTCCAGAAAATGAGCGCAAAGCGTGATAGTGAATAACCGCTGACCAGCATGCTACATGGTGGGGGGGTATACCACTTTCGTTGAATAAATACTAGAGTTGTCTCCTTATTTTTTACTCTCAAGAAAATGAGCGCAAACCGCGGGTGAATAACCGCTGACCAACGTGCTACATGGTTGGGGGTATACTACTTCCGTTAAATAAATACTAGAGTTGTCTCCTTATTTTCTACTCTCAAGAACTCGTGCGCAAAGCGCGAGTGAATAACCGCTGACCACTACACTACGTCAAAACATAATAACAAAGTTTTCAGATAAAAATGTGTAATGTATATTTGTTTCTTTCTTATATAATTTATTTATGGTTACGTCCGTTGTACTTACCATCCAATAAAATGAATGTGTCAGATTGCATATAGATGCGAGTACAGAGTACTGGGGTGCTTACCATTTACTTGGAAAAACTGGAAATTCCGGTTGAAAAAAAAGTATGTGTCATTTTGTTCGGAAAGTTCCGGAAAACTTGGTCTAATATATGGTACACGCGTTTACGGAAAAACCGAAAAGAGCGGGAAAAGTGGATTACCTCAATCGCTAGACCGAATTTTTCGGAACTTTCCGATCGGAATGACACATACCATTTGTTTTTTCCAACCGGAATTTCCGGTTTTACCAGTAAATGGTAAGCACCCCTGGTTTAAGTTCGCAAAGGACTGTGGTGATTGTAATTGTTCTATTCAGTGTATTGTCGTATCTTTACCTGCCATACTCAGCCAAGTGAAGTCGCCATAGATGTTCTTTAACAGATTCCGTGGCTATGATCTTATCAGACGATGAGCTGACAAACACTTGGGTCAGCGGTGGTTGGAATACTTGTTTGTCTTTCAGCGAAGGCTTTTCTTCATTAGTAGCGTACTCCCAATCGCCACCTGCATCCCTAGTGGACATCCTAGTGGAGAGAATTACAATGGTATTTATCTTATTTTAGTAGGGAGAGAATTACAACGATATTTATTATAGTATTTACATGTATCTAATTTTCGGAGGGAGTGCCAAGCTATCCTGATATAAACATATGGTAGCCAGCCAATCAGCGCACGCGTACTATCCCAAATATTTCTATAATATCAGTTTGAGGGCCACAAGTCTGTCAGCGTCAGCTATTTAGTGCTACCCATTACTTTACTTATTTACTATGTCAGATTTTGAACAGTCTTTGCACAACTAAAATTCCAGTCCTTAGTTACCTTGGTTCTGGAGTTTTTGCTAAGAAGTCTGATATAAGTTGCATCAAGTAATCTCTATCGCCAAGCGATGAAAACAGGAAATTGGCCTGAAATAACATAGATAAATATTTTAATTCTAAATAACTTGGTTCAGCCTGCATGGCATAGAAAAAGAGAGGAAAGAATGAAGGAAGTAAGAGAGTAGAAAAGAAAGAGGCAAGGAGGCAAGGAGGCAAGGAGGCAAGGAGGCAAGGAGGCAAGGAGGCAAGGAGGCAAGGAGGCAAGGAGGCAAGGAGGCAAGGAGGCAAGGAGGCAAGGAGGCAAGGAGGCAAGGAGGCAAGGAGGCAAGGAGGCAAGGAAGCAAGGAAGCAAAAAAGCAAAAAAGCAAGGAAGGAATAATTCGTACTTTAGATCTCGTAGTAATGTGAAGTGCATTGGGTACAATGGCCGATGTCTCCACTCTCTCTACCAAAGTTATTTCCCTCATTGGAAGAACAACAGACAATAACTGACGTATCTATCAAATAAAAATCAATTGATTAGTTGCCTTATTATATATCTAGCTAAACTAATCCTGGCACAGGCAGTCAAAATCAACTAACGATAGCAATTCGGTACTATTTAGATACCTTCGATCATTATATTGTATTATCGTTGCACACGTGTGTTTTGATACCTTTATGTGTATTTCGATATTTACATTTCGATTTGTAAAACTATCCTCTCAGCTTGTTTAACTATCATAGTTATTCTGGGTTGGCTATTACCACACATGTACTTTTTTATTTACATATACATCTTTTTCTGTATGGCTTCTGGTAATAATGATCAATTATATACTAAATCCTCAAGAAGGAATCGCTAGTTCTTACCCTACTATTGAAGCATAGAAAGTTAGGTGAGCAGTACAGTGTGCCCAAGACGTGTGCTTTGTTGTGTGGACTCCACACTGTACATTCACAGTGACCATCAAGGCGCTCCTCGATGGGCAGTCGAAACAGATTCCTGCAAACAACAACATATACAGCTATTAAAAATATGGTTTGCTATACGATTTGATTTTTCAACAAAGATGAAGCATGATGTAATCATTTTCACCAGCCCTGAAGATGGACACATTGGTATTTTAAATAAATTCACGTGGTTGAAACAGTACTGATTCAAAGATGAAGCCATTCTTGTGTTGATCATGGTCAATTTTCAGAAATGATCCTTACAGATAATTATGGAATTCGTGGAAAAATATTATGTGAAAGACGTTTACAAAATGACGACTGAAAACAAATTGTACTTCAACGAAACGAACGTCCGAAACTCGTCGGAATAATAGAGTACATATCTGGTTTTGAGCAGGGTTTTTAGTCGGCTTTATCTGTTTTTTTTTTGTAGGAACTTTTTCAGTCTGACCTGTAGCTTTCGCTTTGTGCTCTTGAATCCAAGTCTCTTTTTAAGTTTGGGATTTTCTTCATAGCGGCCTTGTCTTGTTTTCTAAAATAAGCAAAAAAAAACATCTCAAAAATTGTCTCTCTAAATTCATCCCGCAATTGGCAACAAAGTGTTGACAATAATCATGGGCTTTCTGCAAAGCAACGCAACACACGCTGAAGCATTAGCAAAGGCAAAGCCATTGCGCTCACATTTACGTATACACCTAGCTACATGTACATTTGTGCGCTTGCCCATTTACGTCTGCCTGTTGCACAACGTTAATGTTCCTTCGATAGCATTGCACTTGCTTTAAAACTGTCAGCTTCGCTAATAGTATATCCCCCACCTCCCTTCCCAATTATGCCCACCTCTCCCCAAAAGGTGCTATACATGTGTGAGGGAGGGGGTATACTACTTTCGCTTACATTTGTGCTTTGAGCGTGTTTGTGATATATTCACAAGTGCAGTAAAAACAACAAAATGCGTCGACGTGTGTGCTGCATTTACAATGCGGAGATTCGAGTACAGTAACTAAACACACAGGCGAACTGCATGCTATACAGTGCTCATAGTCATATAATTTGTATAACGGCAATAACCTACTGTACCTTGTAAGTGATGGCAGGGAAGCAGCCTCTTCGTAGCCCTCATTGGATAACAACCTATAAAACAAGTCACATGGTTCATTATAGTGTCTACTCACACATCTGCAATTTTTGAAATGACTGGAACTGTTTCACGTCTTCTCGAAATTTCAAACTCATTCTTGTTAAGACTATCGTTTAATATATAGACGTCAGTTGTCGTATGAATGGGAATGCTACGGTACCGTGCCGTATTCAAAGGGTCTGATTGGATAGAGTCGTTTTCGTATGAGTGGGAAACCTACGGTACGGAGTTACGGTTACGGTACGGAATCGAACACATCTATTCAACCAATCACAGCGCGCAAAATCATTGCTCAACCAATCACAATGCTTGGATACCGCACGATGATGGCGCGATACGGTCACCGCACGGCACGAACCGTACCGTAACCACTTCCCACTCATACGAAAACGACTCTAAGATGCTTCTGCACGCTTTTTGATTGGTTCAGAAAGGAAGCCATTTGAGTGTCACGGTACCGTAGGTTTCCCACTCATACGAAAGCGACTCTATATTGTATATTTACTGTCTCATTGCCAGGTTGGCGAGTTGTTCCATCAGTCCAAACGTTTCAGAAGGATGCATCAAGAGTGAGAAACAAAACTACAAACACAGTAAATAAAACAGTTATTAGTATCTTGAAATATTGACCATAACAAGAAGTCGATATGGATACCTGACATTCACTGGAAAAAGCGCGAGCTCGCGCACATTGGATACCATTGGAAATCGTTAAATATTTCAAGTGTAACTGAAGTTTTTACAAAATAAATCGAAAATGAGCACGGTGACCCCCATTTTTTATTCAATAACTTTCATCACACTTTAGTATATAGCAAAGTATTAAAAAAAGTTAGGATTTCAAACATTAAAAAAATTTAATGAAAGCATACGGAGTATCGATTTTTAGACCCTCTCGGTAGTTCGAACATCTGTGTTTTTTGTTCTATTTTTCGACAACTATTCAAAATTCGAGCATTTTCTTACTATCAGATGGTAGGCTAGAGATACAAAAGCTATAGCAAACACTTTAGTTCATTATTAATAGTTTGTCTTTTAAGTTGTGGAAAATTATTTACCCGATCCCGATGTCACGCGAGACTCGACTGAAAGACCTAAAATACCATAATTTCAAAGCAGTGTAGCGCAAAAATGAGCGCGGTGACCCCCTCTTTTTATTCAATAACTTTCATCACACTATAGTTCTTTAGTATATAGCAAAGTATTAAAAAAAGTTAGGATTTCACACATAAAATAAATTGAATGAAAGCATACGGAGTATCGATTTTTAGACCCTCTCGGTACTTCGAACTTCTGTGTTTTTTGTTCTATTTTTCGACAACTATTCAAAATTCGAGCATTTTCTTACTATCAGACGGTAGGCTAGAGATACAAAAGCTATAGCAAACACTTTAGTTCATTATTAATAGTTTGTCTTTTAAGTTATGGAAAATTATTTACCAGATCCGTAATGTATCACCATGCCAAGTTATAGAAAATTCTAATATTTGCTTCTTTTTCAAGGGAATCACCTTAAATAATTTCCAAGAATTTGGACATTACAAATTCGCTGGAAATTCAATTTCAAATAAATATCCAATGAATTTACAAGGTTTGAAGAGCGTGAGTTTTGCCCAGTGATTGGACCTTGAACTACACCACTTCACTACATTGGATAAAACTTTTCAGTCTTCCAGAAATTGGAGGAGTAGTGCTTACCATTAACCCGAAAAAACCCGGAAATTCCGGTTGGAAAAACAAATGGTACGTGTCATTCCGATCGGAAAGTTCCAGAAATTAAAAATCGGTCTAGCGATTAAGGTCATCCACATTTCCCGCTCTTTTTGTTTTTTCTGTAGACGCGTGCACCATTAGACCTTTCCGGAACTTTCCGATCGGAGGACACACACCTTTTTTTTTTCAAACCGGATTTTCCGGTTTTTCCGTTTAAATGGTAAGCATCCCTACGTGCTGTCTTGTGTATCAGCCATTACGGAATGTTCAAATTTGTTTTAATATATCAGTGGCATTTCTGCTCTTTCTTTCTTTAGATACTTTTCCACAGTCTGGGTGTTCTAATTACCCAGCATTTCAGTGGATATTTTGCTGCCAATACTCCCGTTTCGAGTTTGTTTAGACACCGCTGTACTCCTTGACAAAAGACGCGTTTGCTCAGGCTTAGCCTCAATCCAGAGAATAACCCGTGCAATTAAAAATTGTTTATATTGTTGAATGTCAACACTTTTTCGCGTTCTCGTCGGTATTTGTGAATAATTTACACTGAATTGAGGCTTAGCCTGAGCAAATGCGTCTTTTGTCAAGGACAGCGGTCATCGCTTAACAACTCGAAACTGGAGTATTGTGAAAACAAGACCTTTTTCAAACCACATTACCGAATTCCCGTCGTTCTGAATGCATACAAAGAACAACGTGTAACTGGTTCACCCTGGATATGGACTTCTTGACGAATCAGTCAATTTAGTTCAGATATTTAGAAAATAAAGATTTATTGTGGCCCGGGTGGTAATGATGATGGCGAATGTGACAATGGCAGTGGCAGATCCAGGATTTTAAAACGGGAGGTTCCAGAAACGCTCAAGCGTAACTAAATAACATGATCGGCTTCACAAAGCGGGGTTCCATGGAACCCATGGAACCAGCCCTGGATCCTCTTCTGAATTAGCCATTTCAAAAACGAGTGGAGAACTGGGAACGAGTTTTTAGAATTAATCTAATTAAAAAATGAACCCCATCACAAGAAAGAGAATGTCAAAATTAGTAAGTTTCAGGAGTTTGATAGGGTTTGGACAAGTAGCAACTAAACTGCAGACATTCAAAAACTGCAAAAATTACAAAGAAATGTATTGTCCCCTGTAACATACATTTCTTTGTAATTTTTGCGATGTTTGGAAAGCTGTTACTCGTTCAATATCTAACTGAACCTATTGAAACTTTGTAAACTGACTAATTCTGATATGCTCTTTCTTGTGATAGGGTTCATTTTTTAATTAGATTAATTCTAAAAACTCGGCTGGCTGGCTGTGGCAATAGTGATAACAACATTACTATTATTTTAAATAATAACCTCTCCATCTCTGGTCGTAATCTTGATACCATCAGCTAACAATACACTGTTGGTTCTCTCCAGTGACTATAAAACACAAGCAATAAAATATCAATCATCAGAAGGTACAAACGACAGTGCACGCAATATTGCTGGCAATATTGCGTTCTGTCCCCCCTCCCCCCCCCCCCCCCCCCCCTCCCCCCCCCACTTCCCCCCCCCCCCCCCCCCCCCTAAAATTCCAAATTAAACCAGAATTCCAAATTAAACCGGTTTAATTGAAATTGAACCGGTTTAATTTAAATTGAACCAAGGGATCATTTTAAACTACAACATATATACACTAATACACAGTAGTAGGCTCCACTTGGACTCACATTTAGTTAGTTTTATAATGCCACTGAAGGACAACTTCTTATAACTTGGAAACTTCCCTTTGCCCCATCCCCCTTTGCCCCACTGAGTAGCAATGAGTTTCCGAGGATGGTCTACCTATCTAATTGTGTTGTGACAAAGCTAATTGCTACATGTACATGTCAGTACAAAGTGATCCTATTCTGCAATATCGCTAGCTACTTTCACACTGCCATTGTCTGCAAACTCGTCAGAAAAATGAATGTGAAAGGGATCTGACGGGGTCCACTTTTATTTTTTGCTTTCCTCAACAAATTAGTGGGGGGGGGGGGGGGGGAGGGGGGGGGGGGGGGCTTACATGTAAAATGAACCCCAAAGCCGTCTGATTCCTTTCACTAATCTCTGACTACCTAAACTTGGACAACCCAGACACTGTATAAGAGAGTAAACAAGCCATTTGAATTAATAATTTATGTATACATATTGTGACTTACAGTGACATCGGTCCACTGTACGACTAGTCTTGCCTCTTTACCCATAAGAAATGAATAGAAGCAGACATGATTGACAGACATGTAGAGCCAGCCTTGACGTGGAACACGACCCTTCCAGTAGCTACAAGAATAATCTGTAGAAAGACACAAATAAAATAAAATAGTGAGACAACAATTTCAGCCTTTGTTCCCCACAGTTTCCCATTGTTCTATTCTAATTTCCATCCGACTCTTCTCTTCATTCTTATTCCTTTTTCTCCTGCTTACTTTCTCACTTTCTTTGTTTTTCTTTGAAACTCTTCCCTCCTACATTTGTAGTTCCTATATTGTCATCTTCTTCCTTGCTTCCTCCCTTCTTTCCTGTTTCTCTGTTGTTGTTGTTTTGTGATGTCCTCCTCCTAGTTCTCTTCCTTCCCACCTCAATCCTTCCTTCCTTCCTTCCTTCCTTCGTTCCGTCCTCCATTCCTTCCTTCCTTCTATCCATCCTCCCATCCTCCCTTCCTTCCTTCCTTCCTTATTTCCTTCCTTCCTTCCTTCCGTCCTCCGTTCCTTCCTTCCTTCCTTCCTTCGTTCCATCCATCCTCCCATCCTCCCTTCCTTCCTTCCTTTTTTCCTTTATTCCTTCCTTTTTTCCTTCCTTCCTCTATTTTAGTGATGCCTACATGTACAATGCAGTTAATCAATGTCCATTCCTCAGTGCTTCCTTTCCTCCCATCCTTAATCTCTTCTTTACTTGTCTATGTTCAACTACATGACTACAGTGTGCATACATGTATATAACAGACTTTTCCTTGACTTACAGTTCACAAGCTTTTCATTCTCTGGTAGGTTAAACAATCTGTGAAATCTTTTGATGGCAGACTTAAATTTTGTAGTTTCATGATCTGCACATGAAAAAGGCATGAATTCATATCATTGTAAAGAACAGTCTGTAAGTTTAAAGATGCATAAAGTCAAAAAGAAATCGAGTTGTCCCATGTAAAACCTCCCGGCCATAAGTGGGCTGTCTGTGTTAAAACCAAATGGTCAGGTGGTACCATACTTGTGGATCATCACAGATCTAAGCAAGTGTGTCACTCGTTGGCTCATTTGTGGTATCTCAGGGTCATGTGATGCTGAATGTTGGATCTACTGCTATAGATGGGTCAGATGGCATCGTACTTGCGGATCATTGCAGATCTAAGCAAGTGTGTCACTCTTTGGCTCAGTCATCTTGAAATCATGCGGCACCCAAGGTCATGTGGCACCCAGGGTCATGCAGCACCCAGGGTCATGTGGCACCCATGGTCATACAGCACTCAGGGTCATGCGGCACCCATGGTCATCATGCAGCACCATATTGTTGAACATGGGCATGACACCTTTGGGCTTCTGGTATGTACAAAGAATTGTTTGCCTTGGCTGCAGGTTGGTGCTTGGCTGGTTTTTGACTAGAGGTCACATGGCTCCACTTAATGGTCTCTCCTTCTTTCCAAGCACCACATTGGTGGTGGACCGTGGACCGTGGATGGTTACCATGGATACCTCCTTTGTCCCCGGGACAGGAGCTTCCCTAAGCCCAACCTCATTTTCGCCAATTAGTTTAAATGTGGCTAAATGTAATTCAGCGGTTCAGCTTGCTGCTGTGGGGTGCCCTCCCCTTGCTGCAGCGGTTCATGTGGCTTCATCACTCGTTGCTTGCATTCACAACGCGTAAAATATCAGCCCGTAATACCCAAGAAAACATATAATAAGCTGCATGTATCAAACTCCACTGACTGCTGTCAGTGTGACTGGTGCCAGGTGGTGGACTGTATATGGTTACCATGGTTACCTCCTTTGCCACCGGGGACAGGAGCATCCCTCATGGTGGCATTAGAGCACCTAAGCCCAACCTCATTTTCTCCGATGAATTTAATAGGATCTTATAAGAATCTTTTAAGATACATCATACGATCTTAATAAGATTCTTGTTACCTTGAATTGTAGTTTCTTCACTGTCAGCTTCTACATTGGCTACCAGGCTCTCAATCTTTGCTCTGACAAAATCTCTGACATCATCTTCGCTATCAATATTAGCTGCAGAAAATAAAATAAATGCAATGATTTGTTATTGCTGTGATTGATTGGTTGAATACATGTAGATGTCTTTGATCCTGTACTGTGACCTGATAACTCTGTACATACATGCATGTGTGTACTGTACATGGTAGGTTTCCCACTTATACAAAAACAACATAGATATAAAATTGTACATGTAGACTGTGAGTTTTCTGTTGTTGACTTACCAAGAGTCTCAAGAAGGTACTTAGTCAGCCAGTCCCAATCTGATTCTATTTCTTTAAATGTTGCTCCATGTGAAATAACTAAAATTAATACACTGTCAGTTAGAATTAAGTAATTATTATTGTTTAACCATGCATTGACAAAACTGTGACCACTTGCAGTCAATAATGTATTCATTATTATTATTTATATTATATATTGCCATTATCTATGTTATATATAAATGTGTCTAAATAAAGTATTATTATTATTATTATTATATATATTGCTAAATTTGATTAATATGTATACTTTTCATTTTATTGCCCCCGTAGGGTTTCGGCCCAGAGGCCGAAACCCGAGGAGGCATATATTGTAGTCCCCGCATAATATGTAAATATATATATAGTATATAGGGCAAATCTCGATTTTTCAACTTTACGACCGCAAAGGACCGCTGGGATTGTGACTGGCTGAAACAAACGCAGGCTCACTGTGTTTTATAACAGTACCGATCATCACCGAAAAAAACATGATACGTCTTCAGATCCACAATAAACACACTAAAAACTACTACTCAGAAGCTGAATACCAAAATACTGATGTGCAGAACTCAGAAGCTGATAGGAAACATTCCGTCACAAAGAAGAATGTGACGCCATGTTCCTGGGATGTTGGAACCACTCGAGGCGAAAGAAAGCCACCTGATTTTCAAAATGGGCCACAGTTTGTAATCAATCAATGATTTTCATATAAGAGATTGAATTAGAATATTGATGAAAAACCTGACCTTCGATCAGTAGCCTCCTATGCAGACGCTGTGTAGCGCTTCAGTGATGAACAGAAATGTAACACGTATTTACAACCAAATATAATCTAGTTTACTTTTCAGATTAATTTATAGTTCCCAGTCAGTTTTTAAAGAACGGGGCCAGCTGTAGTGTCAACTATGACTAGTTTTATTTTATTGTAGACAGCACTTAGAGCCGATTTGTAAGTGCTTTATAAGTTTTATTATCATTCGACTCATTTCTATCCGCAGTTTTCATTGGCTGAAAGACCTGCAAATAACTGCGTACAAATAATGGTTTGAGCATGCGCAGTGAAGATCAAGCAATGTTCGCTGCAAATAACTGTCTGAGCATGCGCACTATTGATCATTCACAGTATTTACATGGCAGCTCATTTTCCCGAGCAGTCAGAAGAAGATATTGACAATAGTTTAGTTAAAAAGAACAAGCATGCATATTTTTCAAACACAAAAAGGTGACTAATGAGTCGAATGATAAAACAATTATTGAACTCGGTTATCGCAAAATATCGTGATTTTGTCAGTGTCTCGCAGATTAATTATTTGCCTCTGCCTTCGGCATCGGCAAATAATTAATCTGCTCACCACTGACGAATCACGATATATATTTTGCTCAACCTCGTCCAATAATTGCTTTTTATTAGTTATTATTATTACAGTATTAGCCAATCAGCTTTGGATATGGCAAAAAACATATTCTAGTGTTTTAGGTAGAAATGAATACATTTAAGAGTAATAGGCCACTTGCAGGATTACAATCACATGGTTGTACTGACTGGCAAAAAAATCTGACTTTATTTTGTTTGAAGAATCTTACATGATATCAGTAGTGACAGTAAAGAAATCTGTTTGAAATGCTATTTTTCAACCTCCAGTTGTTTGTTCAAGATCTTTCTCAATCAACATCTCAAAGTTTGTTTGCCAGTCAGCAGAGCCGTTCCCATGGGCTCTTCGGGTCAGTTCATTTGTTATTCAAGCGATATATTGGCATGTGACTGTAAACTGCAAAGGGCCTCTTGACGTTTCGGGCATAGCCAATTTTCAAGTGAACCCACAAAATTCTGACCCTGTCTTGCATGACAAGAGTCTAAATTTGAGAACCTGTTCCAGACTAAATGCCATACAGTACAGCATTAAAATAATATTGGTATATTTTGGTCTCACTGATTATTAAATTCTACATACTGTGCATATTTATGTATGAGCTTAAATCTTTATTTTAATAATGAATCAACAGAGTGAAAAAGATTCATGAGATTATTTCATTATTAATAAATTACCATAACTGACGTCTGAGTTTGGCAACTGAAGAAGAATACGAAATGGTAGAGGCTGAAAATACAAACAATAACTCAATAAATGCTACATTAAATACCACTTGATACACATGTACATTTGTATGTAGTACGTCATGTACATGCATGAATGTACATTATAAACAGTACATATACTGTACATGTAACTATAGAGTCATTTTCGTATGAGTGGGAAATCTACGGTACGGAGTTACGGTCACAGTACAGAATCGAACACATTGTATTCAACCAATCACAGCGCGCAAAATCATTTCTCAACCAATCAGAATGCTTGGATACCGCACAATGATGGCGCGATACAGTCACTGCACGGCACGAACCATACCATAATTACTTCCCACTCATACGAAAACCACTCTATAACTATTAAGGAGTGGTGAATTTTAAAAGTCCGTAGAATTGCTAAGAGTCAAGTATTTTATCTTCCAAAAGGCATGCAGGATTCTACACTTTACATTGTATTAATTGTCCATGCCCATATAATAACTACATATATAAGTATAATAAGGAAGTAAGACTTACAACTGTATACATTACCAGTATGCTTATAAATTTTAAACAAAAATTGAAAAATAATATAACATCCATTTAAAATTAAAGAAACTAGGAGTGACAGCTACTTTAGGGGGTTTTATCCCTCAGTTTCCTTCAGGCATAATTACAATGTATTAAAAATTAACTATGAATAGGGAAGACTGCATTAGTCATTTGTGTTAAACAGTAATAAGTAAAACTATAAGCTTATATATAGCAAGTAAGCTTAAATATAAGCTTACTAGATGTTTAGTTCAAAAGAACAATTATTACTTTAGAGTCTAGAACATTGTCCAAAGTTCCTATCAATAGCGAAGTCAGTCCTCCACCTCCATGTCCCTTCCTTTTCTGCAGCACAAAGTAAGGATTCGCTCGTTCCGTGATCCTATACAAAGAACGACAAGACATCAATTTCAAGCAGGTCAACTGAGGATTCACGGTGTTTTAAAGTGCAAAAAAACATGGGAAAAATCACTTGATCGTTTCAAAAATCCTCACCATAACGCATTAGCTAGTAGTACTTCTTCTGGTTTGGTCCACATATTTGTTCCAGCTATAAACAAACAGAAAATAATTATTTTAAAACGTAATTCGAATCATCTTTCGTCATTTGTTTCCTTATACTTTTGTTATTTATAGACTGGGCATGACTTTCATGTTCAACCGCTGACCATGGGGAATAAATTTGGTTGGGATCCCTGTGTTTTCTGATGTACAAGAAATCTTTATTCGTTGTAATAGTTTCTGTTCTTATGTTATTTCTTTGGCGATCTGCTCCTAAACTCTCCACGCTTCGTTTATATATCAGTCGTTTCTCTAGTTCTAAGAGCAATATGAAGTATCTGAACCAGACAGAAGCACAGAATATTGACAAGGAATTGTTCAGTGTTTACGCGTTTAGTGTTGATCAGTTGATGGAGTTAGCGGGCCTATCAGTAGCAGTGGCCTTAGCCAAGACTTATCCACGACACGATCAGAACAACAGAGTACTGGTTGCAAGTGGTCCTGGTAACAATGGTGGTGATGGTTTGGTGGCTGCTAGACATCTGAAACTATTTGTAAGACAATATATGAAAATGTACGGGGTTGCATGTGAGAGTCATATAAGCTTACAGCTATTTCAAAAAAGGTTGGTGAAGGTTTTGTTGCATCTTGCATGTTGCATACCAAGCCCGAAATGCACTATGGGCGATGTGAATGGAGTCAGCGAAAGGTCACAACAATGTGGACTCTGGGAATTTTCCCAAACTTTATCTTCGCAATATGAATCCGGCATATTTTCTTCTGTATGTGCATGTGCAGACATTGTTTACATATGATCCACAATACATTTCGGGCTTGGTATGCAACATGCAAGATGCAACAAAACTGGCACCAACCTTTTTTGAAATAGCTGTATAGCTAATTGCATAATCGTTGTCAGGTTGAAAATCATAAATCATAGAAGCGGAGACCGCAATCATGATGGATGGGAAATCAGTTCATAACCCGCATTACATACAGATATATTCAATGTTCTCGTAGTTTTGAAGGTATATGAGCTATTTAACTAAGATCATACAAGTCTGGATAAAAATGTCGATCATTTGACGGTGTTATTTGAGAGTTTCGATTTCCCATAATTCCTTTTGGTCATAGCTTTCATGATTTTCAACCCGACAACGATTATGCAATTAGCTATATCACAGGAAGCCATGCATGCATGCATGCTGAAGCTCGGTTCTTGTGGCCGTTATAAAGAAATGCATGTGAACATATATATGATATATTTTAAATTAAAGATATACTTTTGTCTCTGACTTTAGCTTTTTTTATATATGATATATATATATACTTTGAAACTCACATGGAGTGTTGCTTGTTGGGTTATTTTGCCCTGGTAGTGGTTTCAGCTCATTTGGACCACTTTTAGCCCCTTTTCGCTGCACATTGGCAGCTACATATACATTGTACAATGTATAAAAGGGGCTGCAGTAAAAGTGGTCCAAATAAACTGAAACCGCTACCAGGGCAAAATAACAACCAGTAACACTCCATGTGAGTTTCAAAGCTTTTTCTTTTATATTATACTCTTAAAAATACAGTTTATATATTTTCACATACATTTCTTTTTAAATTTGACCACAAGAACAGAGCTTGGGCTTCCTGTGGTGTCATCTCAACTCCTAGAAAAGGGCAATATCAATAAATTGCAGGCTGTAGAGCATTTGTGACTGAGATCCAGACATTTTATTGATGCTGCATGAGGAGGCCTTTATTCCAATTGAAGGGCTCCCTACAAGAACGGAGTAAAAAAATAAGTGACTTGTGATCAAATCCCAAATTCTCCTTTGAAATTCATAGAATCTGGAGGAGAATTTAGATTTTGATCAGAGATCACTTACGTTGTTCTTGCAGGGAGCCCTTCAATTTCTCCCACACAAAGAGCAAGAGATTTAAAGAAAAGAGAGAGACATGTGGGATGCATAGAGGCCAAGATTATACTATATATAATAATTATAGAGTTAAGACACCCCCCCCCCCCACCCCACCCCCCCCCCCCCCCCCCCACCCCCCATTAGTCATTCAAGTTATGTATAACTGTGGACATTTGAGCAGAACAATTAATCCTTGGCCTTTTAGTGCATGGTAGGGGAGACATATACCTATATTGTGTTAGTGGCCAGTATAAGCCGATCAGGCAGGAAACCTGTAATATTTCTTGTTTAGAATATGGTACATTGTATCTTTTGGGGTCAAATAAAGCTACAGCCACGCCAGGATTGGTCTCACTTAGGCCAATTTTATAGCCAGGACAGATGGCTATTTTCACCTCAGTTGCTAGCTTCTCCTGAGACCCCTGGAGATGGGTGCCTGCTTTTCTAACTCCATCACTCACGATAATGTCATTGTATCATCTCAGGGTTATCAACCAGATATCTTCTACCCCAAACGACCAAACAAGCCATTGATGAACAACCTTGTGACACAATGTCAAAAAATGGACATCCATTTCCTTGATACACTGCCATCCTCAGAAGACATAACTAAGGAGTACAGACTAGTTGTTGATGCTATTTTTGGATTTAGCTTCAAAGGAGATGTCCGTGCGCCGTTTGATGATGTACTGAGAACATTCCAAGATGTGAAAGTCCCCCTATGTTCTATAGATGTACCATCAGGTTCGTTTTTATATGTCCATTTGATGATTGATGATGGTAGCAGTGATAAAATGATGATGATGAATTTGATAGTCTAGTGGTGATGATTTAGATGTTGATTATTTAACAATTATTCAGCAAAGGTGACGCACGGGCAACAGGTCACGTAGAGTCAGTATTTTGGGTAATATTTGTATTTTCCGTATCACTTATAAGCTATTCGGATTGAAGCTCTGTTATTGTCTGTATTTGTTTCTTAAAACCAGATGCCAGGGTTCGGATTACTGTTGGGGTTCGGATATCTATTAAAGGTCATCAGAAACAAATACAGACCTGATATTAAACAGAGCTTCGGAGGCCCAAAATACTGACTCTACGTGACCTGTTGCCCATGGCCAAAGTGAATATTCACCATGATCACTGAGTCTGAGGTGAATAATTGTTTTAGTATAATTTTAAACTTGAATATCAGAGAGAAAAGACAAAATTCAAGATAAAAAAAAACATGTTTTATTAGTACTTTCACTCTCAACCAGTGATATCATCTCATAATCACTGGTCACCCAACCAATCACAACGAGCGGAACTCAGATATTCAAGTCTATAATTATAATAAATTGGTATAATGCCATACGAAAGTGATAGGGCTGCTTGTCGGATATTTTGAAAATGACCCCTAAAAGGTACCCGAGTCTCTTTCAAGTGGGCGTGCCATAAAATTATTTTCAACCCTAAGATGTACCAAGTCTAAAACAATAAGTTTCTTGTGGTTCATTTATGATGCCTGCAGAATCTTCACAAAGTAAATGTCAAGGGGTTGAAATATATTATTACAATCCACAACTGTCAATATTTTATTTGCTGAGCAGACAGACACCCTGAAAGGTACCATCTTGGGTCCTTTTAAATCTGAGACCCCCTAAGTGGTACCAAATCGCGGATTTCAAACCTAAAATGTATGACAAGCATCCCTGCCACCTCATGTATGGGAGTTCCCCATACTCTGCCCCGTCCAGAGTACCCCCCTTTAAACCCCAAAGCCCCCAAAGTGTCCATACAAATGTATCTCTTCCCTTGAAAGTGTTCTTCCAGGGGGTGATTGGTGCCGACCCTCTACCCGATCTGTAACCCCCTGCCTCCATCAGTGCTCCATTTGATGTGGGTATTTACATATACAATGTGAAACTACAAATGTACATTGAGCTACATGTACATATGGATTAGATAAGAATGAAGTCAGAAAAAAGGATGTGTGGTAATGAACGATCTGACTGAGCATTTACATGTGTATTGCTTTGAAAGTCTCACACAGGTCTGTAAATCAAACAGAAATACATTACTACCAATTTGAAGCACTTATTAATGCTAATTTTGACATTGTTTTACTCAGGATGGGATGTAGAGAAAGGAAACCCTGAAGGCCTTCAACCTGACTTTCTAATTTCCCTCACGGCACCTAAACTCTGTGCCAAGCATTTCAAGGGTCGCTATCATTACCTTGGAGGTAGATTTGTACCTACAGCACTGTGTGAAAAATATCAACTACATCTTCCTGACTATCCTGGTACAGAACCATGCGTTCTTCTTCAGAGATAGCTATATGATAGCACTCGCTGTAAACTGTAGTTTGTACAGGATTTAATAGAGTGCTAGAGAGTGCAAACAATAGAGTGATTCCAATAAACCTGGGCACTACTTCAGGGATAGCTATATGATAGCACTCGCTGTAAACTGTAGTTTGTACAGGATTTAATAGAGTGCTAGAGAGTGCAAACAATAGAGTGATTCCAATAAACCTGGGCACTACTTCTTCAGGGATAGCTATATGATAGCACTCACTGTAAACTGTAGTTTGTACAGGATTTAATAGAGTGCTAGAGAGTGCAAACAATAGAGTGATTCCAATAAACCTGGGCACTACTTCTTCAGGGATAGCTATATGATAGCACTCGCTGTAAACTGTAGTTTGTACAGGATTTAATAGCGTGCTAGAGAGCAAACAATAGAGTGATTCCAATAAACCTGGGCACTACTTCTTCAGGGATAGCTATATGATAGCACTCGCTGTAAACTGTAGTTTGTACAGGATTTAATGGAGTACTAGAGAGTGCAAACAATAGAGTGATTCCAATAAACCTGGGCACTACTTCTTCAGGGATAGCTATATGATAGCACTTGCTGTAAACTGTAGTTTGTACAGGATTTAATAGAGTGCTAGAGAGTGCAAACAATAGAGTGATTCCAATAAACCTGGGCACTACTTCTTCAGGGATAGCTATATGATAGCACTCGCTGTAAACTGTAGTCAGTTGTACAGGATTTAATAGAGTGCTAGAGAGTGCAAACAATAGAGTGATTCCAATAAACCTGGACACTACTAATTAGCTGTCAGTGTTTATTAGATGCAAAGGAACAAAAGAAAAGAGTGAGTGTCTAATAGTGTGTAATGGTGTAGTTAGTAATGCCCAGGTTTATTGGAATCGCTCTATATCCGTGAAACAATACTAACTAATTAGTACTAAATAGCACCGATGAAACAATAGAAAACAATAGAGATAACACTATTTAACAATTAGTCACCAAAGGCGAGGTGAATATCAGTGAATAATAACCGAGACGAAGTCGAGGTTATTATCACTGCTATTCACTGAGCCTGAGGTGACTAATTGTTTTAGTAGAATTACACAGGTGATTATTTGAAAAAATAAAAATAAATAAACATTTTAAAGAAAATAAATTTTTATTTCATATTTCAAAAACTGGCAGCCATTTTGTCAAAATGTTGTAGGTAACTATCGAGAATTAGTATAAAAAAACTAGTGGTCTATCACATATCCTGCAATCTGATTGGCTACGCTACTAGGGGTCTAATAGTGATAGTCCCCTAGTAGCGAATCACCATGGTAACCATTGGCCATGAAAGCGATGAAGCAAGATGGCGGACAAACCCGATAGTTGTTTTCTCTCTAAAAAGAACTAAAATAGACCGAGAAACAAATCTCAAGAACAAGAAATGGAATTAGCACATAAAACATAGACATCTCATTGACAATTCAAGCAAGTTTTCTTTGGATGACACTGCAGAAACTGAGCGAGATACGATCGTCAAAGTTTACTGAAGAAGATTGTTCATTTTTCAACTTTAGCGAAGACAAAGTGAAAGGGAGTACTGATAGTGATAAAGGTAATAAACGAAAAGGCTACACCACTCTTGACTCGTGTTTTGTTCATTTGTTATTTGATTTATGAAAGTTTTTCAACAAAAGAACCAACTTTTCTGGTTTAGTTTTCCATTTGTTGATGGCCTAAACAGCTCGATTAGTTCAGCCAAATGTGTAATTATGACTAGCATAAAATTCTTATTCTTCTTGCCTATGCAAATTAAACAAGAAATATTGGTATAAAATTAAGTATGCTAGTTTGTTTATACTAAAACAATTAGACAACTCGCCCTCGTTGTCTATGAGCTAAGATAGTAAACTCGGCAGGAGCCTCGTTGACTATCTGCTCATAGCCAACTCGGACTCGCTGTCTAATTGTTAAATAGTCCGAAGTTCTCGACCAATCAGCGCGCTTGATTTTCTATAATCACCTGTGTAATTCTACTAATTACTCGGGCCCTTCCGAAGGAAGCCCGAGTTATAAAATACAAATTCTTTTTATTTTTTTCATGGTCATAGAATGCGAAGTATTTGATCGTATCGAGTTTCAAGATTACTCCTGAAGCAGATAAGGGAAGACAAACGACACACAGGACTCAAGTAGATTTGAATCTTAGTTTTGAAAGCAGCTGTAAATCTTGAAGCTATCGAAAGGTCAGGATTCTAGTTCGCTATGTCATGTTTGTTATTAGGCGACATTGTACCCCAGAGTAGGCCTTTTGTTGCTAATTGTAATAGTACGTGTACAGTTATGTCCTTGAGTATTTATAATTGAACTCACGACCAGTGATGTAACTACATCTAATACGGAAAGCTATATGTACAGAAGTCCTGCAAACAGTCGAGGCAGTCGAGACTGAAAAGCAAGCCATCGAAACGCATACGCTTACTACATACCAGATACGCGTACTCTAAATCTTCCTCGAGCGTTTTCGAAAGGGCTTTCTACGACTTCATTCCACGAACTCGAACTCATCAAAAAATGAACTGAAAATCAAATGAAATGAACTCAAAAACTATCATGACCTCGCTATGTCATGTTTGTTATTAGGCGACATTGGACCCCAGAGTAGGCCTTTTGTTGCTAATTTTAATTTGCTCTCGACCATATATCCATTGTCAATGAAATATTGTCAATGGCAATAAAGTTCGATCGAGCAAGAGCCCGCGCGCCGTAGACTAATGCATCAAACATGTAGGCAACTGAAGGTAGTGATGTAATGTAATGTGCTTATTGAGCGAGAACCGTGCAGAATACGTACACATGTAGATTGTACGTGTTGCAATGTTTCAGAGATAGATTATAAAGATAACAGTGATCTAATCTGTTTATTCAGCGAAAACCGTGCAGAATACGATTGTACGTGTTGCAATGTTTCAGAGATAGATTATAAAGATAAAACACTATGGTTTAGAATGATCATAAAGTATTGTATATGTACAATGAAACAGTTTTTGGTTGCTCGTTGTTGCGTGACTCAAGCTCGATAGAACATGCTTTCCTTGCAATTTCAGTACTGCGAACTTTACAGTATATACTTCACTAGACGAGAAAATATTTATATTTTGGCCCCTTGACCTCCGGTGCTTTCCCTGATTGGTTTGTGCTTTCTAATCTTTCTTGTTTTCAGTAACTCATGATCGATGTTTATTTTATTCCACGTTTGAAAAATTCAGAAGGAAAAGGAATCGTAAAAATCGTACTTCAAAACTACATCAAAGCATTGAAGGCGAGCAAGGTCAATGCGGTTCGTAAATCGAGATCGTACATAGCCCTTCATCAGACATATAGTCTCCCTCGTCACGCAACTGTCAGTCATCATCAGGTCTCTCCTCACGCAACTGACATTGTTTTTAAATAGAACCGCCGCGTAGCGCTATTTAAAACAGAATTTCCACGCTCAAAACAGGTCAGTGAACGGCAAAAATACAATCGAAATCAAAATGTCATTAGATTTCAGGGATCTGTTACAGAAGAAGACGCTCAATGAGCGTATAGTCGGGTATTTAATATGACAATGATAGTTGCATGACGAGAAAGATTATTTGTATCGATGAGTACAATCGATAAAGATCTTCGATTGTTCGAAGACGTATATCATACGTTTTCAAACGTACTTGAGGTCACTTGTTGCATATTGATGGCGCCAGAAACGAGTACCCCGTTGAGATGACGAAGGCCTAAGCATCAACCAAACATCAGTACGCAATTCGCACTCTTAGTATTTGTTTCTTTTTCAAACAGTTATAATCTATCAACACACCATGAAGAAGAGAGAAGGAGTCTTCCAGTATAAGGTCTGGGAAATCTTCACTTCACTAAATCTATTTTCTGAATGCGGACGTCCGACAAAACTAACTTTCGGCTCCAAGCAGATGTATTTTTTTTTTTTAGGCCGAATATTTTCACTCTGATTTTGACTAAAATGATATCAGAAAAGCATCACAAGAACGAGAAGAAAGAAGTTCGCTATTGGTACTTTCTTCTTGCTGTTCTGCCTTGAACAATTAAGAAAACCATTCCGAACAATTGATGTAATCGATTTGAAAGTGCATTAAATAGCAAATTCGATGGAAAATCAAAGGCTTTAATATAAAGTCGTGAAAATTTCGGGTTTTCCAAAAAGCCTGTTGATCAGAGCAGATACTAAGACCTAAGCCATCGTCTTCGACGACTAGAAGTGAAAGAAGTAGTTGATCTGGCCAAAAGGTAAATTATGTTGTATTCAAGACAAGCCATCCACAGTTCTTCTTAAATACGCTCTCACATACAAACCACATACGCCGATTCGTGTGGGCCAACTCTAAAAGATGTTCAGCGTTTTCGACTGGGCCTTTACACGACTGAACTCATCAAAATTAAAGCAAATCATCTATTGAACTCTAAGTCAAAACGTAATCAAATGAACTCAAACTCAAAAGCAAATCAAATGAACTCCACACATATATACATATTCTCCCTCGTCAAGCAACTATGAGTCATTGTCAGGTCTTTTGATCCTCACGCAACTGACATTGTCCTTATCATAAGCCCGAGTATACGCTCATTGAGCGTCTTGTTAGTATTAGTAGAAACCAACTAGCATACTATCACGAATCCTGCAATATGATTGGCTAACGTACTCACTATCTATTGAGTGATAGATAGTCAAAAAGCCGGCTTTTTGAACAAAAACAAAGCAAAAATCAATAGATATTGGTATAAATTCGAAGGTAGTATGCTAGTTGGTTTCTACTAAAACAATTAGACTACTCGTTCTCGTTTTCTATTAGTTCATATAGTCAACTCGACGCTACGCGCCTCGTTGACTATCGACTCACAGAAAACTCGAACTCGTAGCCTAATTGTTAAATTTCACGGTGTTATTGTTTGCACTCTACAACTAATTATTATTGTAAACTGTAGCGTATGTTCTTCTATTAAAAGGAATAGTTATAACATAGCTAAACGAAATCACATGATCTGATTGGCTAATTACCGTGGACCATTTGCCCATGGGTTGCACGCCGTGACATAAGAATCTTAAATAAGACTAACTAAAAATATTTGAAATGGCTGAAAATCCACCTTCTGAAGGTGTTGATCCAGTGCCGTCTTTCGACGTTGAATTTAACTGGCTTCCAATCGAGGGAAAAGCAATTAGTCAACTGAAGATTTCCATCGTCAGATAAAGAGTTGGACAAAATTGTGTCAGAACGACACTCTGAAAAGACCACAAAAAAAAACCAGCTGGTCTGTATCAACTTTTAAAGGTATGTGGTAATAGTTTTGAGTATTTTTAGACGATAAAAACTTCACCAAAAACTGTTTGTAGCTTGACAACGGACAACCAATAAAAATATTAAATGCCGTCTAGTCACACAACGCATTGAACTGACAAACTTGTCATACAACTACAAGGCTTCAGTTTTTTTTTTGCTTCGTTAAACATTGTGAGTTCATGATGTCGATATTGAAATAAAAAAATAGTTTAATCATTTCCTCTTTCATAAAACATAGTTTGGTGTAGTGAAAAGAAAATCCAAACACAACTGGAGTCGATGACAATTGGCCAGCTCGACCAAAACCTGAGGCGCTTTTATGCTGAAGCGAGAGCAAAAAACGGCGAAAAAAATCAACCTTGCTTGGATTCCGTTATGCCATTGAACGCTACCTTAATGTCCCTCCATACAACAGAAGTCTTCGTCTTGCAAATGTAAACATCGTTCAAAACTCCAACGTGAGCCATTCTGTCTTCAAATAAATTACTTTTTCGTTGCCGATATTCTGACATAAGTATTCCAGTTCAAAACTCAAACATTTGTAATATTTGGATCATTTACTATCGCATCTAAGCCGGTTTAGTTAGCTTTAAAAGCGGTAAACTAGCTCGTGGAAATGTTGTCAAACGACGATTTGTTTTGGCGCGCGTTAGCCAATTATATGTAACGTATTGAGAATTTCGTATTTGATCAGCAAATAAAATCCTTGTATTCCATATTTTCTCCAGAAAATGTGATGGCTATGTTATAAAAGAAATGGTTCACGCTTAGCGTGCATCCACCGAGTTATGGATGCACTTGGGAGGTTGCTTAAGCACTCAAGAAGCTAGAGTCGCACTCGGCTACGCCTCGTGCGACTCTTACGCTTCTTTCGTGCTTAGCAACCTCCCGCGTGCATCCATAACTCGATGGATGCACGCTAAGCGTGAACCATTTCTTCAATAGTTAGTGACTAATAGTCAAATCAAAACAGAAGAAAACAATGGAATTAGTGTCTAGTAATATCTACTTGGTTAATATCTGTTTCACGGGTTAAGTGCCATCACTCTATATGTAAATGTAAAATAATTTAAAGAGTGGTACACTGAATAAAGTTAGCGTTGTTGTTGTTGTTGTTGTTGTTGCTGTTGTTGTTGTTGTTGTTAGTTGAGGATAAGGAGAAAAATGAAGCCCTCTTTGGGCCGTCCGTCTCTACTTCTGACGTAATGTCCCATGCTGGACAAGCCCCGGTAAATACTGATATTAGACATTCAAAATGGCGGATGTCTTCCGGGTTGGCGCTCCCGCTGATAAACTGGCATCGCGCCCGGCGAGGCATCGCGCTTTTACAATGGTTATAATGCCCAAAAATGTTGATATGTTATTTCTCGACCTCGATCGTCTACTAAGACTTCATTTATTATACAAAAACGCCCTTGTGCTGATTATTGACATTTGAAAACTTACAGAATATTTTCACAGTCTTTATAAATGATTTTATAACTTTTTCCCCATTTCAAAAAATAAGCTCTTCTTGAAAAAGTCTAAATAAGTTATGGCAAATTCCTGGGTTGTCGTCATCAAATTTGCATATTGAGATTTCAAACCTCTATAACTCATAAACGTAAGGTTCAAATCACAAAATACTGAACCCACCAACTATTCAGCTTATATTGAATAGATTTTTGAAAGAATCTCACAGGGGTTATAGGCACTTTAAGCTTATAGTGAATAATTATTTGATTTTGAATTTCGCTCAAAATTTCAAAAGTTTATAATTCCGACAGAATTCACTCAAATCACATCAAACTTTGCACATATGATAATTTCATGTCATAAACTTAATTTCGTAATTACATTAATTCTAATAAACTCGTTCCCAGTCCCTTGCTCTTTTTTGTAATGGGCAATTGTTTTTTATTTTCAGTCGTACACTTGATAAAATATTGTAGCTATAGAACTCAAAGAACGCTTAGTAATTATGTGAGTTCCATTTAGTTTTCTTCGTTATTCAATGTCATTTTCAGCTTCAAAACAACAAAATCACATTTAGATAGAAGTTGAACTTGAGAAAATAAGAAATTATATAATTATATGGCTAATAAAACATGTTTGACAACAGAAAAAATATATTTGTCGAATTGAATCCATACCACTGCATATCGCTTCAAGGTCTGTCAAGGTCACGGAAACCATGTTTAGAGCAGATTTCGTTGACTGTGAAAAACCACGGCGCACGGCACGGCACGGTCACGGCACGGATTCATTCGAAATCTTAAATCATCACGGTCACGGCACGGCACATCCGTGCCGTAAGTTTTTCACAGTCATTCGATCGAAATCTGCTCTATATTCACTTTTACAAACACGGTTTTTGGGAGCTTCTAGCCAATCAGAGCGCGCGTTATATATATGTTATTTTATAATATCATATACTAATTTATATTTATATTATTATTATACTAATTTTTATTTTTATTTTTATTATACTACTTCCATATAAGGTTTTTAATAATGTATTATTTCACATCCGTTTCACCGCCTTGATTTTCTGTGTTGTAATTAATTGTTGAAAAGCCATATTGTGAGCTTTTAATAAATGTTATTGTTATTATTATCAGTGGGGATATATATTCGGATTCGTTACGGTAATTCGTGCCATGCGGTCACTGTGTCGTGCCCAAGCATTCTGATTGGTTGAGCAATTATTTTGTGCGCTGTGATTGGTTGAATATATCTCTTCGATTCCGTGCCGCGACTGTAACTCTGTGCCGTAGGTTTCCCACTAGCTCATACGAAAACGACCCATTCCATCCGCATATACGAACAGGTCGGAGGTGTCGACTGCTTGGCAAAGTAAAATACACCGATTGTCATTCATTCCTTTGGTATGTATAAGTTTTTAGTTTTTAGTTACAATTTTGTTAACCAGCTGTTTGACATTTTAAAAAACGACTTACATAACTACATCTAAGCAAAGATTAGAATCATTCTACAGTCGTTTTTCTTGCATTAACGGGAAAAGTGTTGCTCAGTTCCGCACCAAAACACTGATTGCATGCGCTGCCGGTCAATATAACCTATCTGAAATATAGATTCGTTTTCGTATGAGTGGGAAACCTACGATACCGTGACACTCAAATGGCTTCCTTTCTGAATCAATCAAAAAGCGTACTATCAAATTCAATGCGAAAAGGTACACCGTAGCCAGTTCCCATTCATCTGAAAATCCCTCTAAAATAGTTCATTTCGATCTGTATTAATTTCGGGTACACAGTCGGTTTTATTTGCATCGGGTCGAGCTGGAGGAATATTAAGCAGTTATGTTTTGTTCACTTACAAATTAAACCGATATATTACTGAATTTTGAGACTGGAATTGTTTGGCGTGCATGGAAAACCTTACACTCCTTTGCAGACGTTTTAGTTGCTTCGCTTTTCTCCTACCACAACGATGTTGGAGGGTGCATGGGAATGAGAGAGAACTACCGGAAACGTCTGCATCTGAGGCTAGGAAACCTAGCTTCACCGGAATGCATCTTAAAGTTCCAAATACCATAAGTTGTAATAACTGTTGAACGATGCGTGCTATTCATAGAGATATTTAGTTTATTATTTATGCAGCTAGAGTGCAATTTTAAAAAAATTGAAATATTACTAATTTTAAATAGTACTAAATAGTGCTATTTCTATTGTTTTCTATTGTTTCATTAGTGCTATTTAGTACTAAATAGTTATTTAGTTTTCAAGCTTTTCTAAATTGCACTCTAGCGGCCATTTTCAAAGAATTGCCTTATTATGCATCTAGTTTTGAGACCATTTTGCAAGCGCTAGAGTAAGTTCAAGTTATCAAAATTGTGTACACGGATGTCACAGATGTGTACCTTTGAAGATATTAATATTGCTATTCACAATTCAAATAGATATGTCTGCGGCACTTTGAACTGTTTTAAATGATTATGTAATTGTGAAGCTAACAGCTGAACACTCAGCAGGGGACGACTTGACTGTCCTTCGAAAGACAAAACTACTAATTTTATTTAAACTTATTTCAACAAAAGACTGCTACGTTAAACTGTTCTAGCTAGATGTATATATTTTTTATTTTAAGCTAAGGCTCTAAACGTCAGAAAAGTTAAGTACTCTTTTTTACGGTGTTATAGATTTCCTTCGCAACCATTGCATTGAAGGAATGGTCAACGATCAGCGTGCGTCCATCGAGTTATGGATGCACGCGGGAGGCTGCTAAGCACGAGGGAAGCGTAAGAGTCGCACGAGGCGTAGCCGAGTGCGACTCTAGCTTCTCGAGTGCTTAGCAGCCGACCAAGTGCATCCATAACTCGATGGACGCACAGCTGAAGCGTTGACCATTCCTTTTATAACTACGCCTCGTAATAGCTACGCCTCGTGCGACTCTTACGCTTCCCTCGTGCTTAGCAGCCGACCAAGTGCATCCATAACTCGATGGACGCACAGCTTATTAGTTATAACTCGATGGACGCACGCTGATCGTTGACCATTCCTTCATTATACACCGACGCAGCCCATACTAACTAGTGCACTCGCTAGTTTCCATTCATTTTTTTAAATATCTGACTATATTTTGCAATGAGAATGCGTACACATTCACATGGAACTTCCGCAATATTATTATTATAATAATATTATTATTATATTATTATTATTATTATTATTATTATTATTATTATTATTATTATTTTTATTATTATTATTATTATTATTATTATTATTAGTTATTAGTTATCAATATATCGTAAATGAGGCTGACAATAAGTTTTTTAAATTAAATCAAATTGTACTTATAATCCTAGAGACTCTCGATCGCCGTTGACAATAGTGTTACCTGTGATCCGCTATGCCGCTCCAGAGAACAATAGACTTACTAGAACAATAGAGGAATCGTATAACTTATTTCGTCACTGCATAGACCCCAAGTAAAATAAACATAAACATGACAGCTTCAAGTCCCAACTAAAGACCTTCCTATTTAAATCGACCTACAAGCTGGAATAGTCCTATTTACCTTGATATATGTTTTCTTTGTATGACAGCGCTTAGAACAGTCCTGTATAGGCGCTATATACAAGCAATTCTTCTTCTTCTTCTTCTTCTTCTTCTTCTTCTTCTTCTTCTTCTTCTTCTTCTTCTTCTTCTTCTTCTTCTTATTATTATTATTATTATTATTATTGTAATAAATAAAAGGATTAAAGAGGTTAAAAAAATGTTCAAAACGTTTTCGACCATTGGGTCATCTTCAGTGAATGGAAGATGAAGATGACCCAATGGTCGAAAACGTTTTGAACATTTTTAAATAATAATAATAATAATAATAATAAACTTTAATATTTATTTATTTTAAACCTCTAAAGCCTTTTATTTATTACAAATTTACAGCAATCATATTATGTACATTATTATTATTATTATTATACATAAACATAAACATGAATAAACATGTAGTGTATTGTATTGAGTAGAGATCTAGATAAACAAAAAAAATGGCGGCTTTGTCGTCGCCGACTGAAACACTCATAAAATAATATTGTCCTTAATAGCTTCTCCTAGAAATGCCACTAAATCGTTCGTGACCTTGATGAATGCTTCCAGCAACGAATAACGTTGTATTTGACTTGATAAATTTGTGGGGGAAAATAAGAACACTTATATGGTTAATTCGCTTGAATATTAAAGCATCGATAATAACGTACAAATTGGCGGGGACTGCCGCTGATCTTACGTACAGTATGTTCAGAAAATCATCGGAACTTCGTCCACAAGATCGAGATTCGCAAGACGTATATAGTGCCCGGGAAAACGCATCGGCGAGTGCCCAGGGACTCGGTCAAACGTTTGCGCATGTGCGCGAGCTTTACTCTCCTACAATAAGGAAGAGATCGAATGTAAAAATAGTCGACCATTTTGGCTCACCAAACGTAACAACAAACAAACTCCAATAACTTTTTTGATAAATAAAAAAAGTTAAAAGGTAATTAACTCGTAGTTTATAGAAAATAAGATCATTTTTAACATGTAGAATTTTAGAGCTTAACTTTGAAGTATTTTGTTTAACACTTGACCAAGAGGTCTAAAGCACGTTATTTTAAACTGTTTTAGATCGACTTTAATTATGAAAATTTAAATTTAAACAACCGCACACCGCAGGTATGTACAGAACTGAGGCCCGTCATTCTATTGAATACTGAAGTGAAGTGTGTAAGAGTCGCGTACGTGAATTTATGAATGTCGTCTCTGAAAAGCCCCGGCGCGTGGGGTTCGCATAATTAAGTGCAAAAGGCAATGGGAGAAAGGAGATAAGTCATTTCGAAACCTGTAAACACTGGCAATGTTTAAATCAAGCAGTATAGGACTGTCCATAACGTTTAATAATCGATGTGAGGATTTTTAAACTTGCCTTCACCGTCGCCCATCAGTCGCCTTTCGCCTATCACCTATTACCTTTTGAAATAGCTATACATATAAATTGCAGGGGGTCTTGTCCGCGGTTCTTTACAACCAGTAGTAATAACAAGACAATAACTGTATACTGATAGCAATAGTCCACTGTGTGGTCTGTCATATACAATGTCCGCGAATTCAAAATATTAGCAAGATCCATTTTTTTAACGAAATTTCAAAAATGTCATTTTATTTTTATTTTTCCCGCAAAACTAAAACTGGCTGCTTGGATTATGTGTAGGGACATCGGTAGCCATGTATATTATCTGCATGTGGTCGCTCGATCTTTCTTTGCGCGACAGCCGAGAGTGTCGTTACTGTTCGAAAGCGCGAAAGCGAGAATAAGACCTATAGAGCAAACCGAACTATTAAACCATGAACTTAATTCAGTCGAACCTGCTATTAATTTTGAAATAGGTTCAAGCCAAGTCTGAATTTACGACGCTGGAGCGACTTTGCCACAACGCACAAACGCCTTTTCAACACAAAACGTCGTTCTAACTATGAGCCTATTTCAAAATTAATAGGTTAGTTCGACGTTTGCCCTTCGGTCTAAGTAATGTAAATACAAATCAGTGTTTACAATCTAAAAGTACATCGAACGCGAAAAACTGACTAACAATTAGATGAGTCAGCAAAAACGAGCCAGTTCAAAAGAAGGAACTGTGAAAAGTCGATCATGTTTCTTATACGATGATGTTCAAAATATTGTCCCATAGTTCGAGGGATTGTGCATATATTTCAAATCGGCCGGTTTTATTGAAATTTTCGATATGTTAATAATGGTACGCATTGCGAAAAACGACGGTGCTTGACCACGGTGCGAGCGCGGACTCTAGCTAAGGGGCAATCTATTTTAATTTGGTTATATAATAGATATGTGTTGGGAGAGACGAGCTCCCATATTGTGAGTACGTGCACTGGCTCTTCATCAACTTCCATGCCTCATACTGCTTGTTCTACTTTAATTTCGTATGATGTTTAGAAAACCGAACATGATGATTCTGCTGTTGGTGCTATTTCCCTGGGTACACACAGTGGCTGAACCTTGCGGCTTCCCGTATTTTCAAAACAATTTCAAACTGCAAGGACACGTTATGAAAATCTCATCGGCGCCGAAATGGGAAATATGTATTGAACAATGTGCATCGCAGCAAAATTGCCACAGCATCAACTTTTACCAAAGTAAAGGGACTTGTGAGATGAACAGCGCTAATCACTTGTCCAATCCTGAAAGTCTGGCCTACTTGACTGGTTCGCGCTACATGAACTACAATAAACGCCCTCCAGCCAAATGTAGCAACAAGCTTTGTAGTGGACAACTCGTGTGTATGATTGAAAGTGATGGACAGAACTACAACTGTGTTGAAGGTAAACGAAGGAAATGAAATCAGGCGTAACACCAAAATTTCGGTCAAATTTCGCGGGTCTCGAAGTCTCCTTTTTTCGCAAAAAGCCGTCTCAGAGTCTCGAATTGTGAAAACAAAGGAAATCGGCGAAAAGGCGTCTCGGGCTCGCAAAAATTAGCCTGCGCTCGCATCCAAGGTGTGTAGTACGAAATACCTGCATTTTATTATACCTATATATATTCATATATACCGTCTATTTTTTATATCTAATATTTATTGGTTATTCCATGGTTTTCTATGGAATACGAGCGAATATTTCACGAAAAAATTATATTATTTGGTAAAAGGCTCGTTGTATACCAAAATAATATAATTTTTGAGTGAAATTTTCGCCCGTATTCCATAGAAAACCATGGAATAACCATATTATCCTATACATATTACGTCAACAATTAAAACTTTCAAGTCGTTTCTACTTAGCTTTTCGAGTTTCGTAGCATATCAAACTTATGTCCTGCATCATTGAACATTTGCTCCTGTTGGGATCCAGTATCACGCGGACAACTTTTTTTGTTAATGCTTTGTTTACTAAAGCACGTTTGAGGCCCGATTGATCCAGCAATTTGTTCACCATGACCGCTAAATAAAGCAGATTCGTACGTGACTGGTTTATCATTTCTGAATTCAACTTTTTCCTTTGACAATGTGTAAATCAGGTAGCTAAAATATAAGAGAGGATGGAAAAGCTGCATATGTTTCCTCAACGGGAAAATATAACACAAATTCGAACTTACTTATTGATCTCGTGTGTAAATATTGGAAATTGCCTTCAAAAAACGTCCTTTCCGAGCCATAATTTATTTGCGAATTCGCCTATGTAGCTTCTACATACAGACCGGGATACAGAGCACCAATATGATGTTCACAATTACCAAACAAATTGTTTTAGATTTCATTTTGACACAGCTTAATTAAGTTCAATATACATGTATTTTATATCAAAATGCGCGCACAATTACAGAGCATTAGAATCTGGCGGTAGGTTTTTGATTGACACAATTCCCAAAGAATTCATAAGGTATTTGTGTGTAGCGTATGTCACGCTCTCCTATATCTCTTCAGAGATTTCAGTTCGATCGACTTTGAAGAAACGGAAAATGACACAGTCAAATATATTTATTTTTGCTTGAATTGCTAGCTTATTCATTCCTTACATATTCGTCTTTTATATTATGTTGGTAGGTTTTTGATTTGTATTTTAACAATGCAGTAAAAAGCAAAAATGTACCAAAATCATGCTGTTTTTATTGATAGACCGCCGTCGCGTCATTAGCATTTGCGAAACAATGACCTTTTGTATAACATAAGTTTGATATGAATAAATGCTATGAATTTCGAATTCGTCGTGTCAACTGTTGTTTTCTAACGCTTCTTCTGAGAGTGAAGGAAGATTTGAATTATTTCTCGAACTTGAAGCCATGTTTATAACGCTTTGAATCGTTGAATGAGTTTGGATTTCGAAATTAAAAACAATTTTTATGCAAATATTGGTAAATGTAGCAACACGACGCGAGCGCGTCCAGTGGAAGAAAAAAGCGGGAAAATTTACAACATTTTGATTGGCTAATACAAACTATGAAATACCGCTCTGTATTTCATAGAAAAATCTATGAAATACCGCTCTGTATTTCATAGAAATGGTGAGCTCAGATTGGCTGAGATCGGCTCCTGCTGAGATGTAATATGTATAGGATAATTTTAAATATTAAGTCTAGTTTTCTCTATTTTTTTCTTAAAAGTGTCCCCGATTAGTATATCACTCGTGTTATATGCTAGAAGTATTTGATAAAGTTTTTGTATGTATGTATGTAATTATGTATATACAGTCGAACCTCCCGTAAGCGACCACCCAAAAAATCAAGCTTTGTGGTCGCTTACAAGAGGCGGTCGCTTACGAGAGTATTCAAATATAGTGATTTGACTTGGAACTGAACTTTTGGTATTTTGTTTAACTGGTCGCTTAGCCGGAGAGGTGGTCGCTTACGAGAGTGGTCGCAACCGGAGTTCAACTGTATACACCTATTTCGAAAAAGGTTGCCAGAGAGAAAGGCGATAGGAGAATGGTGAATGGTCATTCTAAGACCAGATGGTACTATAGATGTGTATGTATATGCAAATAACCTGACAATTTAGTTCATAAAGCTTTCAGTAATTGTAAGTAATTATTACGAAACCAAGATAGAATAATTTAAACTGACCAGCAGTCAACTTTGGTCTTATAATAAGCATTCTCCTATCTCCTATCTCCTTTCTCTCTGACAACCTTTTTTGAAATAGGTGTATACCTCAGTATTTATAAAGTAACTGTTTCCATATATATAGTCGTTGTCGGGGCGACATTCGATTCATATCATGAATGAGATGATCCAAAGTGGGGAGGAAAGGTCGTGAGCGAAGGGGAAAAATTACGATGTGAGGACCTAATTTCGTTTTTTAGGAGCCTAGCTCTCAGGAACCTCTCAGGAGCCTCTCAGGAGCTAGCTTCCCAGGAGCCTTTCAGGGGTCTCTCAGGAGCCTGTTAGGATCCTCTCAGGAGCCTCTCAGGAACCTCTCAGGAGCCTCCCAGGAACCTCTCAGGAGCCTTTCAGGAGCTTCTCAGGAGCCTCTCAGGAACCTCTCAGGAACCTCTCAGGAACCTCTCAGGAGCCTCTCAGGAGCCTCTCAGGATCTTCTCAGGAGCCTCTCAGGAACTTCTCAGGAGCGTCCCAGGAGCCTTTCAGGAGCCTCTCAGGAGCCTCTCATGCAGGAGCCTCCCAGGAGCATCCCAGGAGCTTCCCAGGAGCCTCTCAGGAGCCTCTCAGGAGCCTCTCAGGAGCTTCTCAGGAGCTTTTCAGGAGCCTCTCAGGAGCCTCTCAGGAGCCTCTCAGGAGCCTCTCAGGAACCTATTAGGAGCCTCTCAGGATCCTCTCCGGATTTTCTTAGGAGCCTCTCAGGAGCTTCTCAGGAGCTTCTCAGGAGCCTCTCAGGAGCTTCTCAGGAGCCTCTCACTTCTTCCTCGCATACTTTACGCTTTTGAGAAGATTAATGACTGCTCGAGATCCATATAACCAAGCCTGATAGACATTCAGTGGGAAAATTTGATGAAATATTTCCTGCCACTGTTTATATTCGATAATGAGATCCTTAATGCTCCCTTTCAGAACACCTTCGGACCCTTTCAGAACCGGCCACTTCTCTTTCCTTCCCACCCGGCCCCCCTTAATAAAGGATCATGTTATGCACACTGTGATACTAAACCCGAACGTTTATGCAATCATCTATCAAATCCATTGTAGTGTGAAATCTTCATATAAATCTATAGTATCAAATGTTGATTTGTTTTAAAGATTCAACACAAGGCACTGAGCCGGATACGGGTTCAACTGGGTACCAAACCAGCAAGCCATTAGACCACATAACAAGCCAACAAGTAACCCAACCAACAAGCCACCAAACAGCCCAGGCAACCAGCAAGCCATCAGACCACATAACAAGCCAACAAGTAGTCCAACCAACAAGCCAGCAAACAGTCTAGGCAACCAGCAAGCCATCAGACCACATAACAAGCCAACAAGTAGTCCAACCAACAAGCCAGCAAACAGCCCAGGCAACCAGCAAGTCATCAGACCACATAACAAGCCAACAAGTAGTCCAACCAACAAGCCAGCAAACAGCCCAGGCAACCAGCAAGCCATCAGACCACATAACAAGCCAACAAGTAGTCCAACCAACAAGCCACCAAACAGTCCAGGCAACCAGCGAGCCAACAAACAGTCCAACCAGCAACAACAACGGTAACAATGGCAATAATGGCAATAATGGCAACAATGGCAACAATGGCAACAATGGCAACAATGGCAACAATGGCAACAATGGCAACAATGGCAACAATGGGAAAGGCAAAGGGAATGGGTAGCTATGTTTGTATATAGATAGACCGACAATATGTCTGCAAGCAAACTATGTGCGTATATAGACTGATCACTAATATCAAAGGTAGCATAACCTCGAAATACATGGAATCCCTGAGGAGAAAGACAAAGACCTTGAGGTCATTATCAAGGATATTGGTGAAGCTCTTGACGTTGAAATAGAATATGACTATTGTGACTATTTGACATGTTTTGTTTCTTTTCATTTGCGGGAATCAAAGGAGAATCAGTACATTAATAGAAAATGGATTTGAACTATGAATTGATATCACTCAATGTCCGGGGAATGCGTGAATATAAAAAATGCAGAAAAATGTTAAATTGGCTGTTTAAACATGGAGGCGAATCAGGAATATCGTTCTTACAGGAAACTCATGGTACACCCGAAATAGAAAATCAATGGAAGCATCGATTTAGACGCGAAATTATTTTCTCACATGGATCATCACATAGTAGAGGAGTGGCGGTCCTTATAGGACATAATCATTGATAATAATAGCCTCTTTTGCAGCCGTTTTTCGTATCGGGAGTCTGGGGACCGATACGAAAAACGGCTGCAAACTGGAGGCTATGATAATGAGGGACGACTAATTATCTTGAATTAATTGTGAAATACAAGGTAATAACTGTCTCTTAATAAATTCGCATTTTCCAAATATAGAAAAGGAACAAATATCCCTGTTAAAGAGTATTTTAGAAAAAGTATGTTTGGATCTGCCTACAGACTCTACGATAATATGGGGAGGTGATTAAATATATATATATTAAAACTTTTGTTTCCGACTTGGATCTAGAAAGCTCAGGTGGGAACCCCAAATTAAATATCGGTTCAGTAGAACAACTTCAATCGATTCTGCAGGAATTGGATCTTTGCGACATATGGAGAATCCGTAATCCCCTAACAAAGCGTTTCACTTGGAGAGGTTCTGCCCAAGGATTAGTATCCAGCAATTTGGAGACACTATACCGTCGGCTAGATTACTTCTTTATTTCCGATTCTTTGCAAGCGGTAGTCCAGGGTGCTGATATCATCCCTACCCCAGCGACTGACCACTCAGCGTTGACATTGAAGTTCAATCCCTTACCACAAAATAAACACGGACCTTCCTTTTGGAAAATAAATAATTCACACCTCAAGGACAAAAACTATGTTCAAATGATACAATAACTTTTAATTAATACTAAAAAAGATTTCACTAACAATAATATCAATAACCCGCACCTTCGTTGGGAGCTTATTAAATATGCAATTAGAAAAGCCTCCATCTCCTTCGCTAAAACAAAAGCAATAAAAAGTCGCGTAAGTTATAAGGATTTAGAACAGAAAATACGGGAAATTGAACAAATCTATAATTGGCAATTTGATGAAACCTTGTTGAAAGACCATGAGCTACAACAGAACAAACTAAATGAGCGCAGCGATTACATCACAGAAGGTATAATTCTCAGGTCAAAAACAACATGGATTGAACAAGGTGAAAAATTAAAAAGCAATAAATATTTTTTAACTTTAGAAAAACGACGCAAATGTAAAACACATTTACGGAAAATTGTGGAGGGTGACAATGAAGTAACCAATCCTAAAGAGATTTTAAAAAGTCTGCAAAAGTTTTATAAAAATTTGTATTCTCAAAAAAATATACTGTCTGAAGAAGAATGTTTAGATTTTATAAGCAAAATATAAATGCTCCTAGATTAAACGAGACCGAAAAAATGAAAGGCGAGGGTTATCTCTCACTGGTAGAATGCCATGAAAGTTTAAAGGAAATGGGCAATGACAAAACACCAGGTAATGATGGTTTAAGTTAGGAATTTTACTTAACTTTTTGGAATGAATTAGGTGAAGATATGGTTAACAGTTTAAATTATAGTTTCGAAAACGGAGCTATGGCTACATCTCAACGACAGGTTATAGCATACTATTCGCGGCAGTCCCTTTCATGCTCGTAGTAAGGAATGGAGATAATTCCGACCGCGACAAGGGCCGGTGAAACACCAAGTTCCATTCCCAAGACAACTAGTACGCCAATACTCAAACTACGAGACCACACCTCTATAAGGAGCCGCCAATACTCAAACCATGCCGGAGACCACACCTCTAAGGGGCCGCCAAAACTCAAACAAAAGGAGCGCCAAAACTCAACAAACACTTACTATAGCGTACACCTATAACTATAACTCACGGAACTCCGGTCGGACAAGTTCGTACTTAATAAGTCCAAACCTCGTCGGGTGCCGACGTAGAACGATTTAGCTTTAATATGAAATAAATCATCACTCAAGCTCAAGAATGGTGAGATTAGGGCGGAAAGGCAGGTGTGTATACAACATGCCAACCTATACCAAGATGTTCAACACTTTCGCAAACTCCTTGACTGCAAGGATGGCTAAAAAGTAAGGTTTAGGCTGCTTCTTGGGAGAGTGCAACTTATCCGAGAGAGTGACAGAGTACGGAGGATGCAGCCATGCGTTCAAATATAGCCAGGGCTTCGTATATCGAAATTATCTTCTCTACGAAAACCATATTGGTTTGTGGAGTATACAAGGGGCGGATCACAATAGGGGCATGAACAAGTAATACATCATATGCTAAGGAAAAGGGTGGAATATAATGCAATCAAGACAAGAATACTATTGTAAAAGGGACAAAGCAAAGAAAGTGGTCTGTGCTATCAAGGACAAACATTATACTTTAAATACACTGTCGTAAAGAAAACAACGAGCTTCCGAATAATTTAGAAACGTGAATGATACAACTAACGTAACAGAGTGACGCTCAAAACTTTGAAGAATAACATAATTAGAACACTATATCACGCCCAGCTACCATCCCTTGGGTAGTCATGATAAATAAGGGAGCCAAAAAGAAAACGATAAAGAGCCTTATGTAAGGATTAGCCTCATAATTGTTATGATGAAGCAAAAGGACCCACCCAAGGGATGGCAGCCTGAGCGTCAGTAATCCGACTAGGGTATTAGACACCCTTTCAGGCTACCATAGGCAATGGAAATATATTGAAAACAAAACAAAACTGACCAACGGTCGATGAGAGATCCACTAAATTGGGTTAAAGCAAACGGAACTAATAAAACATATACAAAGGGCATATACAATTGGGATGAACAATGAGTTCGCAAAAAATAAATAAATAATTAAATAATAGAAAAAATAATAGAAAAAATATAAATAAATAAATAAATATAAATAATAAAATAAATAAATAAATAAAGGACTGATTGATTGAAGGAAAAGAATGCAATAAAGCCGCAATCAACGATACTATTGTAAAAGGAACAATGAATGATCGAGGGCGGTGCCATGAAACAAACATATTGCCATAGTACACTGCCGTAAAGAAACAAACGAGTTTCTGAATAATCTAGAACTAGAAATGGTATGACAACCAACGTAACAGGGGGAAGTAGAAGCTTCGACGAATAATAGAGCTACTCAGCCTGCAAATATTATATAAAAACGAATTGACGGGGAGTGAGAAAGAAGGCAATAAATAGTTTCCACAAATCTCGTCTTCTTATGCAGAACAATGGCTGCTGAGCCCAGTCATGCAGGACCGGAAAATTAACTCAAAACTGAAAGTATGCATGGACAAGTTAAATCATTAAAACAGAAGTTGAGCAAATATAACGTCTTCTCCTACCATTGTCTAGTACTGGCTGCTCATCCTTCGGGGAAAATTAACTGCATAACATACAAAGTCAATCATGAAAACGTGTATGGGAAATAGATCGTCTTCTCAGACCACTGGCTCCTCAGCCCTCGGAGAAACTGATTAACTCAGAAGAGTATGCATGGACAATTCAATTAATAACAGGAAACAATGTAAATATATCAATGACAACAGGTGCAATAACGAAGGGTTTCTGGATAGGGGGCTTGAGTAGTAGGAAAGTGCCGGTTCTACATCACGGGCGCTCCGGAGCAGCCCGGAGCAGCCCAGAACAGCCCGGAGCAGCCCGGAGCAGCTCAGAACAGCCCGGAGCAGCCCGGAGCAGCCCAGAACAGCCCGGAGCAGCCCGGAGCAGCCCGGAGCAGCCCGGAGCACCTCTGGAGTTATTTTGAAAACGATCCAAGCCGTTCCGCCGCACCGACCTAAGGATTTGTGCTACGCCACGGTTATTTTTTAGAACGACATTTTTCGCTGACGTTTTTTTTATTTTCGCCAGTATTCCCTCATTTTTCCGTGAGTCAGCAGTTCGTGGTACAAACAAGTGACGTCGGCACAAACAAACATAAACTAAATAAAAAAATCCATTTTGAGAACCCTTAACCTAAGCCTCTAGCTACCCGGTCACCTCGATCACAGTATGAAAAATCTTTTTATCACGTTATGTAACAACTGGTCTATTGCTCCACTTTGTAAAGTATCTTCAACCTAATGTTTTTATGTCGAGGTTTCAAACACCAATCTTCAAGATAAACAATGTACAAACATTAATTTAAACAATGGAGAGGCACGCTAGATAAGTGATCTATTGTTGTATCAACAGGTGGTCACCTGTTGATCATATGTAAATTCGTCTAAGTATCAGAACAATAATAACTAGAGTCAAACACGCGAGTCTTTTTAAACATGTGTTTTATTTCCAACTTGGCAATTATAAAATCACAACATTTCTTTATATAATTATAAAATCACCATGACCACCAGCGTAGTTTCAAAACTGCTTTATTAGACTTCTAAGACATTTAAACATTCAAAACAAACAAACAAAAATGAAAGTTTGATAGTTCACATTGAGTTTTTCTTAATACTTCTGCCAGTTAGGTATTGATTTAATCACGGCTCTTAATCGTTCTGAACGTCGAGGAGGTGTCACTACATCGTCGTATTTATGGGCATCCCGATAAGGTATCCACTTGATGGTTTTTTCTTTACTTGGTGGGGGAGTGGGTGGAAGTATGGGTGGACCAGATGGAGTGTTTGGTGTGTTGAACAAGGAGGTTGGTTGCCCCATTTCTGAATGGGTTCTTATTGGAGTAGAAGGAACCTCAACTGAAGTTGATGGTCTCGAAGTAGATGGTCTAATTTTAGAGGTGAGGCGTTGTAACATGGAAGGTTTAGATGTAACAAAACCACTATCATGAGTTAGACTTGTTGAAGGAACATGTTCTGGGGTTGTATAAAAGCCGGCAGATGACTTTCATCAGCCAACGGTGGTAGGACTGCTTCTTGCCTTGGTCTGACCACCACACTGTTTGGAAGTTGTTGTTCGAGGTCGAGGTAGCGATTAAACAGTGAAGTATATTCTTTCACTTTCACCTCTGGAGGAACACTGGGGTCTTTTAAAATGTGGTCCATCTGCTCTTCTAAATTTTGCATGGCCTTTAAGAGGGGTGACTGTAAGTACCCTTGACGTTGAAAAAAGTTACCGATGGTCTTCATCACATCCAATTGACCCCCAGTCTGTGGGGGATCGTTGGGAAGAACATTAGTACGCAGTCGACACTCCTCTGGAGTGTTGGGTTTGAGATCCACAAAAAGGTAGCCGTAAGGCCGTTCGACAGCCGCTTCATACTTATGAAGAAACTGGTCGGTCTTGCCAGGGTACATCTGTTTTCCCAATGTTGTTATTTGTAGTTTGTCTCTTGGGTTTTTTAAACAAAACTAGGTACGCCGCATTCAGACTCAACGTGCGCATGATTTTGCCTTGAAAGTAAACATTCTGACAGAGGAAAATAACACTGAGGTTTCGGTGGTGGGATCCCTTGGTGAATAAATTCAAGATCCTTTGGTCGTTGGAGGTCTCGGCCATTTGGTCGTCAATGACTATCAGATTGTTGACTTTGGGGTCAAAATACCAATCCTCGTCCAGGTCGTGAGGGATGCCTTTGACAAACTCGATCCCTGGTAGAGTCTGCTGCATTTGCTCATAGGCCGGTTGCCATTGTGAATAGCTCCACACAATACGTTGAGGGGGAGGTTGAATGACTTCACTTGCGTGTTGAAGCAAGTTCTGAACCCAAACCGTTTTTCCCGATCCCGTCATTCCCGCTACGATAGCCGTGAAGGGGTGGCGTAACTGAAAACGATCACACTTTGTGCCTTCAACATTGTGAGTCCGGGGGTAGGGAGTAAACCGCTGACCGCTCTTTTGCATTTGTTCTTGACCAATCCAATACTTTCGCTGCAAATTGTCCAACTTATGAGTTCGACTTAAGTGGGTGTATAAATTCTTTTGTGACTTTCCGCAAATAGGACAGGTCCGTACCATCTTGCGTCTTCTGAAGAACGAGAACGATTCTTAAAGGGATTGCTCTTTATACGAATTTGACAATGTTGGCTAGTCTCAATCTAGTAGTCTACATGTGTACATCTAGTGTAGATTCTAGTGTAGATTCTAGTGTAGATTCTAGTGTAGATTCTAGTGTAGATTGTAGATTCTAGTGTAGATTGTAGAATCTAGTGTAGATTGTAGAATCTAGTGTAGATTGTAGAATCTAGTGTAGAATCTAGTGTAGAATCTAGTGTAGAATCTAGTGTAGAATCTAGTGTAGAATCTAGTGTAGAATCTAGTGTAGATTCTAGTGTAGATTCTAGTGTAGATTCTAGTGTAGATTGTAGATTCTAGTGTAGATTGTAGAATCTAGTGTAGATTGTAGAATCTAGTGTAGATTGTAGAATCCAGTGTAGATTGTAGAATTTAGTGTAGAATCTAATGTAGAATCTAGTGTAGAATCTAGTGTAGAATCTAGTGTAGAATCTAGTGTAGAATCTAGTGTAGAATCTAGTGTAGAGTGTAGAATCTAGTGTAGAATCTAGTGTAGAATCTAGTGTAGAATCTAGTGTAGAATCTAGTGTAGAATCTAGTGTAGAATCTAGTGTAGAATCTAGTGTAGAATCTAGGTCTAGTTCTGGGTTGGTGTAATAAATAGCATAGTGTCTCTTGACAAGGATCATTTAGGAAGTAACCACTCTACAGACAACATGAGTCAACTACTATGTCAAAATTTTGGTTATTTGCATCATTTAGCACATTGTTCACCCCATCAAAGAGATTTATTACTGGCTTCTGCTAGTCCAGAACAGGTTCATGCCATTTGTGAAGTGTGTTTGAATTTGTGTATGGGCACTATTCCGGTTTCGGTTGGACAAAAAGAAAGACTTAGACCACATGTGGATATTATAAGAAAATTAGCGGACTCCTCGATTCCTTTCAAAACCAAGAAACGAACTCTAGCTCAACACGGTGGGGGATTTGTGTCTGATGTTATGTCACCGCTGATGTCGGCTTTGAGCCTGTTTTTGCTATAAATAACATCATCTTGAAAGAAAACCTTCATTTTACCTTGACTACCTGAGGAAGCAACATGAAGAGATCAAGAGTCGATTCTACTAGCTCTGAAGAAAGTTCAGTTTATTCTGAAAAGAGTTCCTCGGAATTGGACATTTTTGACGATGATGATATTGAAGAAGTTATGCAGGATCTCTCCCAGAGTACTATCCCGAAAGATAAGGCTCTAGCTTTTCTTCACAGTCTTGCTGCTTCAAAAAGTATTTTATACTGGAATTCTCATGGTGAGATGACTTATCATCAACGAAGAATTCCCCTGGCCAATATAGTAGAACTCATTGAATATGCCATGTTACCTTACAACCTCGATGTCAGAACCCCGAGAGGACTCAAAACATTCACGAACGGGTTGTCGGAAGTCGGAATTGACAAAACACTTATATGAAACAAGCGCTTGCTGGCGGATCTGGTTGCTAGGCAACCTGAAGAAGAGGATACTGACGATGAGAGTGATAGTGGGGAAGAAGAAACGAATGAATCTGAGGCAGATAGCACATCAACAGAATCTGACAGTGGCAAGTCGGAAAGTTCAGAATCGGATGATGAACCTAGGGAGTGTCATGTGTGTCGTGACTTCACACCGTTCTACTCCATACCTATTGTTCAATGTCCTAGATGTCTATGGCGAGAAGGCTACTACTGCCGTCAGAATCAACATGTCGAGTGCGATGTGTGTGCACATGTGTTCCCAGTGAATGTCAAAACCACAAAAACAACATTTTGCCGTTGTAGAGACTGCGATGCTGTTCATGAACTGTCGTTAAAATTCAATAAATTGAGACTCATTGACGGGGAACAAGAATCTGAAGAAGATTAAACAGTTGAATTATCTTTTATCGTGCAAACCCCAAATAAAACTTTCTAAATCAATACCTAACTGGCAGAAGTATTAAGAAAAACTCAATGTGAACTATCAAACTTTCATTTTTGTTTGTTTGTTTTGAATGTTTAAATGTCTTAGAAGTCTAATAAAGCAGTTTTGAAACTACGCTGGTGGTCATGGTGATTTTATAATTATATAAAGAAATGTTGTGATTTTATAATTGCCAAGTTGGAAATAAAACACATGTTTAAAAAGACTCGCGTGTTTGACTCTAGTTATTATTGTTCTGATACTTAGACGAATTTACATATGATCAACAGGTGACCACCTGTTGATACAACAATAGATCACTTATCTAGCGTGCCTCTCCATTGTTTAAATTAATGTTTGTACATTGTTTATCTTGAAGATTGGTGTTTGAAACCTCGACATAAAAACATTAGGTTGAAGATACTTTACAAAGTGGAGCAATAGACCAGTTGTTACATAACGTGATAAAAAGATTTTTCATACTGTGATCGAGGTGACCGGGTAGCTAGAGGCTTAGGTTAAGGGTTCTCAAAATGGATTTTTATTATTTAGTTTATGTTTGTTTGTGCCGACGTCACTTGTTTGTACCACGAACTGCTGACTCACGGAAAAATGAGGGAATACTGGCGAAAATAAAAAAAACGTCAGCGAAAAATGTCGTTCTAAAAAATAACCGTGGCGTAGCACAAATCCTTAGGTCGGTGCGGCGGAACGGCTTGGATCGTTTTCAAAATAACTCCAGAGGTGCTCCGGGCTGCTCCGGGCTGTTCTGGGCTGCTCCGGGCTGCTCCGGGCTGTTCTGGGCTGCTCCGGGCTGCTCCGGAGCGCCCGTGATGTAGAACCGGCACTTTCCTACTACTGGCTTGTAGGGACAGGCCTCAGTCAATGGACGCAATATGCAAGTAATGACAAAAGAATGATATGAAGCGATTTAAATACATTATAGTTATGAACTCTTGTCAAAATAAACACAAAATCAACAAGTGCAGCAAGCTAAACTTGACTTTCCAAAAATACTAATCGGCAATAACATGCTAAAACTGGGGTATACGTATGGAACAGATTCGTGCAATATACGTTGACTGAAGATGAATAAACGGACAAGATAACATATAATCAGGGAAACAAATTAAATAAAGGACCAGGGCTTAAATTCACGATTCAAGGACGTACAAACAATGGGAGCTTACAAAAAGCACAGCAAATGATATACGGCCAACAGAGATCATTCCCGGCCAACAAATAGGAGGGAGTGGCATTCATTAAAACCGGGCTACCAAGGTAATAACTGACACTAAAACAATGGTAGGAAATAAAATGAGTATTGGGGCGTAAAGAGCACGGCTAATATATGCAAAACACTAGCAAACTATGAATATGCGCGGCATTACAAAAACACACGAAATAGAGCCTAATGAAAGAAAAGTTGGCAATAAGGAAAACTGATAAATACTGCGAGTTCGCAAAATAAAAAATAAAAAAATAAAAAAATAAAGGACTGATTGATTGAAGGAGAAGAATGCAATAAACGATACTATTGTAAAAGGGACAATGAATGAGGGCGGTGCCATGAAACAAACATATTGCCATAGTACACTGCCGTAAAGAAACAAACGAGTTTCTGAATAATTTAGAACTAGAAATGGTATACAACCAACGTAGCAAAAATAAGTCTACTCAGACCACTGGCTTCTCAGCCCTCGGGGAAATTGACTCATAAGAGTATACATGGACAGACAATTCACTATTAAAACTGGGATTTGGGCAAATAAATCGTCTGCTCAGACCACTGGGCTTCTCAGCCCTCGGGGAAAGCACAAAAATGGGCAGGGGAACAATATCGTCTACTCAGACCTAAGCGTTGTTCAGCATAAACGGGGTCGGAAAGGTTACGCGGGAACCGAAGGGAAGAGCTCGTTAGGGCATAACATTGTCTTCTCAGACCTCAATTACTATCGATATATACTGGGGCATAGGTGTCTACAAGAGAAATTATTACATCGATACAGGAGCATATTATTGTCTTCGTAGACCTCAATAACAACCGAAACAGGCCGGGGCATATAGTTTTAGTCGCCGATACATTATAAAATTAGGGAAGGAACCGAGGAAGCAACGTTCTGTGAGCAAATAAAAATTCACTAGGAGTTAAAACGGCCACAAAACCGGGTGAGCGAGAGGAGGAAGGTTGACGACAATATTGAACGAACAGGACGAGGGAAGGGATTCTAAGACCTCTAATCTAAGAGAAACACGAGCGGGCCGGGATGGGAAAGGGTTCACATAGCAAGTTACCTATAACTGGGGAGCAGGGGCTTCAAGAATTACCAAAACTTGAGCCTACAACACGTTGATAGGAGCTAGTTCTTGCTCAGCCATGACGATGCGCACTGAACGCTAGTTACTTGAATTGGGCAGAGTTGATTAGTGGGCGTTCCTTATATACTCGCTCTGCAAGGGACTGGTGCGAATAGTTACAATGTTAGAGAAACCCAACAAAGACGCGAGGTTTTTAGAAAACTGGCGTCCTATCAGTCTTATAAATGTTGACGTTAAGATTTGTAGCAAGGCACTCTGTAACAGAATTAAAACTCTCTTACCAAAATTGATAAATCCTAATCAAGCTGCTTTTGTTACGGGTAGGAGTATTGATGAGCCACTGCGTTTCCTAATAGACACCTTTCATTATGCAGAATTCGTAGGAAAAATGAATATTTTGTTTTGTTTGCAGCGGATTTTCAAAAAGCCTTTAATTTGACTCAGTCGAACATAATTTTATATTCGCGGTTCTGAAACATTTTGGTTTTGGAGATGACTTTGTGCACTGGATAAAGATAATGCTGACAGATACAGGAAGTTTCAGATTTTTTCGATCTAAAACGCTAGACAAAGCAGGGTGATCCAATATTACCGTATTTATTCATCCTATAGTCATAGAAATAATGGAGGAATTAGTTCGTAATAACGCTGATGTCCAAGGAATACGGTTTAATAAAGAATTATATCCAGCAAAACTAGTTATTTTTGCAGATGCATGATGCAACGTTTTGTATAAAGGATAAAAATTCATTGGATATGATATTAGAAATTGTAGATATATTAGAGATGTTCCGTGTAAGCTCACTATTTATTATAATGAGTCAACAAAATATGCAAATGAGTTTACAAACCACCCAACCTATCCGGCTCGTAGAAAATCTGACTGGACATAGTTAGATAGTTTTAAATGTATTTTATTGGAAAGAACGAAACAACAAGCCTGATATATCCAGTGTGATATAAAATAGAGTGTATGCAGAAGCTCTGATCTAAACAGCTGGAATAGTTCTATGTGACGTTGTGCAAGAAATGTGCAGAGCTCAACAACAACAGGTTGGAACCAGCGTGGATGACGCCAAAGAGATCCTATAGCTTTATACGTCTTAACATGTTTGATCGCATGTTCGACTGAAACACGCGTACGGTAGTGGCTTAGGCGTCGGTTTAATTTCCGGGCACGCCGTCTCGTCATTGCTCCCATTCGCCTGATTTGCTGCTGTCTAAACGGTGTGATAAGTGGCAGTCTGTCGGGATATCCTTGATCAGCTAAAATAACAACACCAGGAGGTAGATCCAGTGTTCTTCCTTGACCAACAGGTGTAATAAGTCTGTATGTCATTGAATCAACCATACTTCCAACAAACCCAGCTTGCAAAAATCTGATGTTATTGTCGTTGTCGGTGATTATTTGAGTACTCATGAGATGGAAATGGCGATGTCCGCTATAGAACTCACGTTGTGGCTCCTGTGGCCTATATATCCTATGGGGAGTGCCATCAATACACCCTACAGCATTTGGAAACGATGGCCAAGAGCCTCGCATTGCATTCCACTCAACTATGGTAGGCCATGTGACTTGACTTTGGAAATATCTCCAAAGAACTGGAACAACATGATATATTATTGCTGATACAGTCTGCCTACTTATGTCAAATAACAACGCAAGGCTATCAAGGCAGGGATACTTCCTTAGCCAGATCATAACCAGTAACACTTGATTAGATGAATTTAGTTTTCCTCTTCTATGCCTTTGTCTAATGTTCCCATTTCTATTATTACGACGCAATTCTGGAATAACATCTCTAACTAGATGTTGTAGTGTCTCGGGTAATTCACCAGTATTTAGCCAAAACAAATATCGGTGTTGACGGTACATAGTGAAGACGTCACGGCCATAAAAGGGTAAGTGTGGTCCAAAGGGAAGACGGTGGATCAACGAAGCTGTCGATTCTTTCAGTGGACGGCCCATGGAAATAATGACAAGTAGCACAGGAACTACAGCACGTTGCAAGTAATTTAGTAAAGGCGTTTGGAAAGACGGGTAGACATTCATGAGAGGTAGTATAGTAGTAAGCAGGATGGAAATTTGAAATATCCTCCTCCTCCTTTTTCGTCTTTCATGTTTTCTTCTGTTTACGTTGACACGCGACATCATCAGGAACTAAATGTGTAAATGTGTGATAAATGTAAATGACATGGGCGAATGCGCACGTTTAAAGTTGGTGGTAAATACTTTCGTGAGTTCGTGCTATACTTGACAATACTGACGTCGATCAGTTCTGCCGGAATGCACGAGGATTTGGTATTCATTTCACGTTTCTGGATGCTGATAAATCAGTGTGGAGCTGCTGTGACTGCACATACACTCGAGTACAGTGCCAATATGAGTAATATTGAGAAGACGTCAGTGCAAGGTATTGTAAAAGCTAGTCAGTCATACTTTGCCGAGTTGTAGCGACTGTGTTGTTTGGTCTCAGCTGTTTCATGAATAACACGTTATCAACTCCCGTCCTTCATGTAGCAACCTCATTCAATATTCTGACTGATAATCTTATACAGGTCCTTCGCGTAAACGCATACGCATCACAATTCCGGAAAAAGAACTTGTTCTTCGTTGTTACGAAAACAAAAATGGACAGAGTTGGGAAGAAGTTCTGCAAGCCGTGCAAGAAAACCTTGATTGCCTTCCGTTTTCGTGTCCTGCAGTTGAGTTTTACCTGGAGCAGGATAGCAAGCAGGCTATAAACCGCATTCGTCGCATTATAAGCAACGAACTTAAAGCAGCCACAGAGTCGACGGACATCCCAGTTTCAGGACCTATGTCCAGTGTATTCTCATCTAAAATGAGGTACGCCGAGAAGAAGAAACCAGAAGATCGATATGACGCCAAATTTAGTCATTTGGTTAGCTCTAGCTCGAATGAATCAGCAGAGCAAAGTGACTATGACAATGAAAAACAAGCCAAAAGCAAAAAGGCAAACAAAAAGCGAAAGCGATCCAAAGGAAAAGGCAAAGGTAAAGCCGAAGACGCACACGTGGCTATGTGCAACAAAGCAATGAAAACACTTGACAAAGTGAACAACCTTTTAGACAAGTATGCAGATAGTTCGAGCTCAAGTGACTAGTTTCAAGTTATGATATACACAGTACTAGTGTAGATTAAGCATAAAGACGAAATAATTATGCTTAGTAAATAATTCAGTGTCATTAATTATAATCCAGTTGTTGTTGAGCTTTTCACATTTCTTGCAAAGCGTAGGTCACAGAGAACTATTCCAGACAGTTTAGAATCGATCAACTAATGTATCCAGGATAATCATTGTTGATAGCATACACTCTATTTTATATCACACTCGATATATCAGGCTTGTTGTTTCGTTCTTTCCAATAAAATACATTTAAAACTATCTAACTATGTCCAGTCAGATTTTCTACGAGCCGGATAGGTTGGGTGGTTTGTAAACTCATTTGCATATTTTGTTGACTCATTATAATAAATAGTGAGCTTACACGGTACATCTCTATTTAAAGCTTTTCGTCCCTACAATTAATTAATATAAATTTAGATAAAATGGATAATCAGCTCAGTCGGCGAGGATTAAAAAGAAAATTAACTTTCAATAAAATCTGAAGGTATAAAGGTTCTTGGTATCTTTTTCTCTCATAATAAGGAGTACCTATGTAACAATAATATTGAACGTGTGTTTAAACCAATTCTGAGAAGCCGTCGTAGTTCGTGCATTAGCAATCTCACAGTTACTATATGTATACTCCAAGGAAAGCATCCCAGACGTATACGATTAAGAAAGTAGAAGATGAAGTAAAAAAGTTTATATGGCATGGCAAGAAACCTAAAGTTAAATATAAAACCTTAATCGGCGATTATAATCAAGGTGGAATAAAACTTCCTGATATGGAAGCTATCATTCAAGCAAATCGTGTGAGCTGGGCAATGAAATTTATGGTAAAGTCACACGAGGATTATTGGAAATCCATTGCTAAAATTTATTTTGACTCTTTAGGCGGATTAGAAATTTTAGGTGAAAATTTTGATTGTTCCTTTTTAAATACAGTTAAGACTTTCCCAAGTTTTAGTCGGAAATTATAAATGCTTGGGCTTCAGTTAGTACGTGAAACTAAAATATCAAATGCCGAAGACATCTTAAGGACGTTCGCGCGCATTGTTCACGCGCATCTTTTCTGCGCATAAAATCCAATCTCGTCCCCAGAGCCTGCGTTACTTTCGGCCAGCGACGAGAACGTAGGCTCTGGCATAATCCATTTTTTGGGAACAGGATTTCTTGTTCTTCCGGTTTTAGAGCGCATGCGCAAGTTAGCTGGGCAGTTGGTTGTTGTCGATTCAAATTGTCGATTCAGTTTCAGTGGAATCCTTCGAAAGGTTTCATTAGGGAATAGAGTACGCTTTAAAAGCACTTGGTAAAGAAGATACAACAGTAAAAGAAGCGCAGTATCTGAAGTCTTTATTAAAAGCAGTGGTTTTACAGCAGAAGGATACGCGAACAGTTCTTCCTACGGGTTTATATTTACTCGTGTCTACTTTACATATCAGTTAATTATTTGAATCTATCATCTTCATCTTCTCTAGTTATTGTTGTCTCTCTTTCAAATGTATTTCTTTTGAATCTTTCGCCTTCGTAAGCACCTCGATTGGCACCGCCTTTCAGTTGCTAGCCTAAAGAATATTAGATTTACGATCGACATATGTTCTTTGAATAACCATCACTCTTAAGCTTCGTGTAAATTTTGAGCTTCGTTTGAAAACTTCTCAAGACACTTCGAGATACATATAAGCTTAGATAAACTGTATTTTTCTCTGTGCTTAGATATTTTAATATTGCAGATCGAGGCGACATGTTTAAAATAACATGTCAATATATGAAACCGTTGAAAAATGTTAATTTTTGTTTTGAACGGAAGTTGGGACACCGGGTTGTTTTGACAACTTTCATTGGATATATTTCATTTCCGGAATCTTGCGCGTGCGTAGTTTCTAAAATGGAATAGCCAATCAAATTGTCTCAAAAATGGATTATGCCAGAGCCTACGTTCTTCGCCGCTGGTCGAAAGTAACGCAGGCTCTGGGGACGAGATTGCATAAAATCAAGGTTCGAATCATCTCGGTCCAGTCCTCTTTCCTCACGTCCAAGATGGCAGCCAGTCACGCATGTTACGTAGACGATTTTCATCGGCTAATATCTCGAGAACGATACCGGTGACCCCCATTTTTTATTTTGTGATTTTACAAAGAATCATAAAAGCTCCCCATGTACCAAATTTAAAGAAAAAAACATGTTTAGATTTTGATAAAAACACGAATTTAGATGAAAACTTCAACCTACCTTCACGCGAAAGAGTTGTCGATGGCTATGTGGTGACTGTAAACATGAGCCAAAAACTACAGGTTGTTTCTACATATTCACAAATCTTTGTACATAATTTTATTCTATAAACTCTTAGATAGCCATTTGAAGAAAATTTTAGCAATCCGTTTAGTTTTTCTACCAAAAAATTCCTGTCATTCTCGACTTTCCGTGGATTGAACGCACGTAATTTTCGATCAGAAAAAGGGTATACTTTGAAAAAATCTGGCTCCATAGCGAAGTCGGTGACCCCCATTTTTTATTTGCTCATTTAGCTTCTATAATGATCTTATTTCACCATACGAAGTTTCAGGGAAAAAACATGTTTAGTTTTTTTGCCCGCGAACGTCCTTAAGACAACCGCTTTGGTTTAATAAGTATATACTCTTAAAAACGGAATTTTCAACTATTAAGAATATTCTGAAGAAGGGGATAAAGGTAATATTAAATCAAGTATGGGACAGAAGTACTGGTCCAAACTGGGATGTTATTAAACAAAATGGGTGGGTAGACAATGAATATTTGTTATGCATGGAAAGGTATCATTGATGCCCTGATTCCTAAACGATGGAGAACTATGCTTAAAGAAAATGGCCAGACAAGCGTAACAAGTACGTTTAGAGACACAAGAGAAATATATAGAAATAGCAAGTAGACTCACTCCTCTTAATAAAGTGAAAACCAAGATGATTTATTGGAAATTAATTAATAGAAAATTTAAACAGCCAACCTCACAAAGTTACATTTCAAAAAAATTAGATGAACCGGACATTGAGTGGTCATCGGTTTATTCAAGAATCAGAAAGAGTACGATTGATACTAGATTACGTGCGTTCCAATTTAAGATCATAAATAACCGCCTCTTTTTGAACAAAAAGCTTTTATGACTTTAAGATAGTGGACTCACAAAAATGTACATTTTGTTTTAATCAACATTAATCAACAGAACATTTTTTTGTTGGGTGCAATGAAACAAATAATTTTTATATAAAATGTAGAAATTGGTTAAAGCAGGCTATATAAATTTACCAGATTTAAATTTGAAAAATGTTCTACTTGGTAGTGATGGTAACACTATGGAAAATTTTCTATTTTTGCTATTTAAATACGTTTTGTACACTATGAGAGGTAGGAAATTATGTCCAGTTCTAATGCATTTTAAATTTATAGTGAAACAATATGAGAAAATAGAATACCGGAGTGCAGAAAAGACCCAAATTGACTCACATTTAATTAAATATGAAAAAATAAGAATTTTACTTCAATCAGATTATTAAATGAAAAAAAAAAAGGTATAAAAATCTTGAAATCTTTGTAAATAATTAGGCTTTAATTTTGTGACCCAACAATGTGTAATCATTTTCTTTTTTGTATTCTCATCGTATAATTTATGTCTTTATTATTATTAGACCAAGTTGTATATATGTTTGTAACCTTATTTGTATGTGAAGCATTAAAAAAAAAAAGACCGAATACTATACGTCTACTGATAGACCAAGTGATAGACCGACTGTCTCCGGACAGAACGACGTCCGTTGATAGAACGACTGACCTAGTTACATACGGCGTACAGTATGCAATCAGATAATGTATCATTGATGTTTGACTTCGGGCCATGTGCAAAATAAACTTGAGGTCACGTGACCCCAACCCCTTAAATCGAACAGCAGTGTCAAAATGAAAAGAGCAGCTCGAAATTAGTAAAAGGGCGAATCTTCAGCTCATAATGTCTGACACAGGAGAAATGACATTAATAAACATAAAATCGATCGTTTTATCTAAGATTTTGTTTGCAGGAAAATGCATTGGATGGCACGGCTCTTGCGCACTGAAACAAAAAGCGTTTTTGAACTTTGAAAATTCAATGTCCAATGCAACGAACCAACTTGCAAACCTTGGATATTCTTAGAAAATGGCCAAATCCTTTGAAATTCAATTTTCCAAATTTCTTTGAAAATTCGTTGGAAAATTTGAATTTCCAACAAATTTCCAAACTTGGAAATGTCCAAAACCTTGGAAATTTCGCACGAATTTCCAAGGTTGGACGGACGTGGAAAAACGGGTTTTTTTCCTATGTTGCCTTTAATTTGCATTCATGTTTGTTGGAATTTAATTATTTATATGGCCTAACCAACCATAAAACACTCGGAGCACCTGGGATTTTCTGGAAATACTTTGGAAACGCCCAAAATTGATAATTTTCAATTAAGACTAAGGTAACCACAGGTAAGCCACGCCTGGTTTCTAAATTCCCTTAAATGAAGCCATGGATCAATGGATATTTTGTAATATAATAATTAAAATACGTAAAATATGTTCTAGACTAGAAACCAGAAACTAAATTATTAGAGTTAAATATTACCAGAAGAAGATGCAACCTTTCTTGCAACGTTTAACTTTTTTGGGGATATCACACAATGAAACGTTGTGCGCAATGGTTGGATTGCAGTCTAAGTAGAACTCGGTCCTACTTCTGCAACTGATGCGCGCAAGAAAAGTTGCACCGTGTTTCCGGGCCTTTACGACTTGGAACGTTTCCACTGAACAAATTCCCAGTTTTGCGCACATGCTTTCACTGAGACAAACAAATTGGATATGGACAGTTTTATATTTTGCTGGGCTTCCAACAAGTGAAAACAGCTAAAGTATTTTATCCCAATTTAATATATTAAGTACGAAATTACTGATAGAGGAAATTATTTTAGCTATACTAAATTATTTCAGCAGTCAAATGAAGTCTTCATGTGCCGATTGCAAAGTTTTCATTTCATTGAAATGTCATGGTCAACGCGGCGTTCCAAGGGAAGTCATGCGGACACTGACGTAATGCAATGAAATCCTTTTAGGATATCGTCAACGGAGGACCGACAACGACAAAACAATTTTGAATCGACGTTTACAAGCAATCTCCTCTGTCTGAGTCCAGGATGCCTTGCGCCAATAAAGCATCTTTTTAGGCTACGAAACTCGAAATTTGAAAGAGATTTGAGATCAGGAGGAAATTAAACATGCAAGGCATCATGGACTCGGACAAGGGGTCTTTTTAACAGGGAGTTTCTCAAAGGTATTGCGCAGGCGTGCAGCTCTTAGAAATTCTAGCCCAATTGGGTCAATACTATTAAGAGTAAAACAATAGAAACAAAACAATAGAACGAGTAGACAATAGTAGATAATGAATTCTATTGTTTGTATTATCCAATCACAACATATCTTCTAAGCAGCTGCGTGTCACCTCAAGGTATTACCTTAACGTGTTTTCTCTGGCCCAATCCCAATCTGGCACCTTTTACACCCAAATGTCCCAACCCAGCCCGATATCTCACTCCAAGGGGGATTTCATCACCATTTACAAAATGCTTGAGAAAACATTATGTACGAACTTATTAAAACTTGGTATAAATAATTATAGAGCTACAATCTAAGAATTTTAGAGGACAATATTTTAGATTATATTATATACTAATTTCAATGACGTCACTCAGACTTGAGTCGCAAAGGTGTGACCCCAGAGAATCAAAAAAAACTCCCAAAGTTTAAAACATTAAAAAACTCTCTTCGACGCCTCACAAGAATCAAATTTCATCTAACACCCAGTTCAGCGTAAAAATCTTTGTTCTTATCCTTCCCTAAGAGTGATATGCGCTCGGGGAATTGAATTAGACTAGATGTGATGGAAGTCCTCTTTCTGAATATTACTTGAAATTGCTTCAGGAGATTATTACAATGTTATTTTCTTTTTTGTTTTTACAAGTCGTTCATGACTGTTTACATATGGCTCGCCAAATTTCATCCAATAGCATTGAGGTAAACTCCAATGATCCTTCAGGATCGTACAAAAAATGTTTAGTTCCTCACATCACGAAAGTTTCTGTTTATGATAAATGTGACTTGTATGATGCAGCTGTGTAATTATATCACTGTGACATATACTGCGCGCTAACGAGGATTTCTCCAAAGGTACAAACGTCAGAAAACGCGGATCGCTACTGTTTGTTAGCGATAATGAATTCTATTGTTTGTATTATCAAATCACAATATATTTCTAAGCAGCTGCGTGTTGTGCTCAAGGTATTACCTTAACGTGTTTTCTCTGGCCCAATCCAGATGATTTTACACCCAAATGTCCCAACCCAGCCCGATATCTCACTCCAAGGGGGATTTCAAGATTTACAAATTATGCTTGATATCAACCTAAAACATTATGTACGAACTTATTAAAACTTGGTATAAATAATTATAGAGCTGCAATCTAAGCATTTTAGAGGACAATATTTTAGATTATATTATATACTAATTTCAATTACGTCACTCAGACTTGAGTCGCAAAGGTGTGACCCCAGAGAATCAAAAAAAAATCCCAAAGTTTACATTAAAAAAATCAGCAAATTCATTTTGAATATTACTTGAAATTGCTTCACCGCAATGTTCAAGTCGTTCATGACTGAATAATATGGCTGCAAGTATAAACTCCCATGATCCTTCAGGATCGTATCTTTCACGCTTTCTCGGTGACTAATGCCGTGTTTACACTTGAGCGCTCTACCAAGGTACAAATCAGAAAACTATTGTTTGTTGCGTGGTCACCGCTCAACAAACAATAGTTTTCTGATTTGTGCATAAGTTTATTGAATTGAGTGAAAATGGAGATGATTGTTTTGAATTATTCCACTGTGACAGATTTGGCCAGATTTCTTGGACAGTCAACCTACAACACAAAGGAGAGATTAGAGGATAACGTATTGGCTAGACAATGTGCTTGCGTTGCGAAATAATAACAACAACACAGTCGAACCTCTCCATAACGACCACCTCGGGAAGAACTGTTGTGGCTGTTGTGTAGAGGTGGCCGTAGTGAGGTTTCCGTTGAAAAACGAGTAAACGTGTGGGCAGGCTGGTGGCCGGGAAAAAAAATAAATGTATTATGGATGATGTCAAAGTAGTGAGGAAAAAAAAAAAAAAAAAAAAAAGTAGTGAATGCGACGGGCCAGTTTTCACATGATAAAAGTGCTTGTGCTGCTTGCGTCGCTATTGGAAACCAGAATTTCAGCTTAGACATAACCATTCCCTTTACAAAGGTCCTTACATCATATCCCTTGAGCACGGCAAGATGGAACGAGAGAAGTTGTAAAGGAATGACTGTGAGTAATCCTTGAAGACAGTCTACAGTCGTCGGTACTTCCAGTACACGAGTCGCATGCGATTCGACATCCTTGTCATTAGGGTTACAGATAACAATTGGACGACCCTGAGAAAAATATAAATATAGTTAGATTAATCACAGAAACCTTGATGACAACGAACACATACAAACAGACAAAACAAAACAAACAAACAAACAGACAAACAAAACAAACAAACAAAGACACATACACACAAACAAACAAAAAACAAAACAAAAACAAACAAAAAACAAAAAACAAACAAACAAACAAACAAACAAACAAAACAAACAAACAACTGACAAAACAAACAAAAAGACAAAACAAACAAACAAAGAAACAACTGACAAAACAAACAAACAGACAAACAAACAAACAGACAAAACAAACAGACAGACAAAACAAACAAAAAGACAAAACAAACAAACAAAGAAACAACTGACAAAACAAACATACAGACGTACAAAACAAACAGACAGACAGACAGACAACACAAACAAACAAACAAACAGACAAAACAAACACAGACAGACAAAGAAACAAAACAAAGAAACCGACAAACAAACAAACAAATCAACCTGTGAAATAGTTAGTAGACTAATAGACACTAGTAGACCTTATTTCCATCGTTTTCTTTTGTGAGTAATTGACTATTACATACTAACACCTAAATTTTAATTCACAGGTTTATTGCAATCAATCTATGAAATAATGATACATGCAGTTATAATAGTATACCCATATGTTCAATATGAACCCGCCTAAAGCAATGACAGGTCGGATATAACCCCCCTCTTCACGTCATAACAGGGTTTATAAAATAACATATATATAACGTGCGCTCTGATTGGCTAGAAGCTCCCAAAAACCGTGTTTGTAAAAGTGAATATAAACTTTCTGTGACCTTGAAGCGATGCAGTGGATTCAATTCGACAAATATATTTTTTCTGTTGTCAAACATGTTTTATTTACTAATCAAAAGCCATAGAATTACATCATTTCTTATTTTCTCAAGTTCAACTTCTATCTAAATGTGATTTTGTTGGTTTGAAGCTGAAAATGTGCACGAATTGAGCTTGATTTAACACACGAACCGACGAGTGACAGATGAGTCGTTCTATTTTGTCCAGAACATTGAATAACGAAGAAAACTAAATGGAACTCACATACTAACCGTTGTTTTAGTTCTATAGCTACAATACTTTATCAAGTGTACGACTGAAAATAAGAAACAATAGCCGTATTACTCTATTTACTCACAAAACAGAGCAATTCTCGATTCTTGTAGTGAAATTCAAAATCAAATATTCACTATAACTTAATTTTAGTAAAATGTGTCATAGAGAAAAAATATCGTCGTGTGTCTCAAAAACATCCATCGTTTATACATTCTTGTTGAGAAAAACTATGAAAAGGTTCAAAAATACGACAAAAACTGTAGATTTGGCTACCTGACTTCGTGCTCAATTCATCAAGTTGTCAAATATTTCAGAAAGTTTGACGTCTTCATTGAATCAGCTCAGCTTTTCTCACTTTTCTTCGTCTTTCGTATTCACAGGATACACTAACTAACAAAGAAAGCATTCTTCTGTAATTTTCTGACAGAAAATAGCATTCTTCAAAACGATTTTCCTGTCAAAACACTTATTAAACGGCGAAACGGCACAGATACAAGTTGTCGAGTCGCTTTGCCATTTTGATTTCTTTCGTGAGATTTGATTGGATGGTGAGCCATTTCTGATGTTTTCAGGAGAATTGCACATTTGATCAATGAAAACTTGCGTAAAGAAAACCCTGGAAAATGTGTGTATTGCTTAAATAATACTGTATTGATAAACAAAGCAGTTATGAAAACTGCAAAGTGACTTACTTTTCTGGCTGTCACCTCATGAAGAGCATTCATGCATTTCTGAAAAACAAAACAATCAATCAATCAACAATCAATCAATAATCAATCAATTAATCATCAATCAATCAATCATCAATCAATCAATCAACAATCAATCAATAATAAATAAATCAACAATCAATCAATAATAAATCAATCAACCAATCAACACAAAATCAATACATCAATCAATCAATCAATCAACACAAAATCAATACATCAATCAATCACCAATCAATCAATCAATCACCAATCAATCAACAACAAATCAATCAACAATCAATCAATAAGTATGTAAATAAGCATGTAAGGAAGCAACTAACAAACTAATTAATTAGTGAAATAATGACTTAATTAATTAAATTAATTAATTAAATAAATCATGACTTAATTAATTAAATTAACTAAAAGTACAATGTAGATTACCGAGTGAACTGCATCCTGTGTAATGATCATCAAGACAGGCATGTCTTTATCAATCAATGCTAATGGACCGTGTTTCAGCTCTCCTGATAGAATCCCCTCTGAATGCATATACGTCAATTCTTTAATTTTCTGATGAGAAGACAATATCAATACATCAATATAGCATAATTACCTATGTTCCTATTATTATTTATTTATTTATTAGTGTGGACACCCCGCTATTGTGAACACCCCACTATTACGGGCACCTCCATATTGCGAAGATACCTCTCTATTGCGGACACCTCACTAATACGGACCTCGTTCATTATTAAGGGCTGGATCTCCGGTCGGCTAAATTTACATATATTTCACTGCAAATGACCCTCACGGACCGAGGGTGTCTGCTTTCAGTTAACGAGAGTAGACTATAATGACTTAATATTTAATTAAGAGCAATATTATCTGATTCAATGCCTTACCAAGGCGCCTTCCAGACATGTAGCAAACTGGTAACCTCGCCCCATGACCAACAAGCTCTTATGTTTGTGTAATTCCTCAGCCAGTGATTTAATTTGATCGTCTAACTTGAGCACCTCTTTGATCAAGTCTGAAAATATAGTATAATTATTACCACAATGTCTTCCACATTGGTATTTCTTCTTTCAACAAGTTAGCTGCGAACGTGACATTCTACGCCATCAAAAATATTGACACATTTCCCGCGAAACTTGCGAACAACTATGTAACTGTGCATATCGACTGTGAGAGACTGGAAGCCACTCCAGTATGAATAAGGGGCCTGGAACCTCCTCTGCTCTCCTTAGCCTTAGCCTTTCCGTCTGTTTGATTGGCTGAGAGAACTGCAATCTCGTCCCCAGAGCCTGCGTTACTTTCGGCCAGCGGCGAATAACGTAGGCTCTGGCATAATCCATTTTTGAGACAATTTGATTGGCTATTCCATTTTAGAAACTACGCACGCGCAAGATTCCGGAAATGAAATATATAATAATAATAATATATCCAATGAAAATTGAGCTGTCGAAAACAGCCTCCGTTCAAAACAAACTGATGTTTAATGTTTTTCAACGGTTTCAATGCACAGATGAAATTTACACGAAGATGATGGTTATTCAAAGTACATATGTCGATCGTAAATCATAATATTCTTTAGGTTAGCAACTGAAAGTGTCAATCGAGGTGCTTATGAAGGCGAAAGATTCAAAAGAAATACATTTAAAGAGGAGAGAACCAGAGATGAAGATGATAGATTCAAATAATTAACTGAGTAAGGTGGTAAACACTGATATATAACCCGTAGGAAGAACTGTTCGCGTATCCTTCTGCTGTAAAACCACTGCTTTTAATAAAGACTTCAGGTACTGTGCTTCTTTCAATGTTATATCTTCTTTACCAAGTGCTTTTAAAGCGTACTCTATTCCCTGATGAAACCTTTCGATGCCCTCCAGTTTGAATCGACAATAATCAACTGCCGTGCTAATTAACTTGCGCGTGCGCTCTAAAACCGGAAGAACAAGGAATCCTGTTCTCAAAAATGGATTATGCCAGAGCCTACGTTCTTCGCCGCTGGCCGAAAGTAACACAGGCTCTGGGGACGAGATTGAGAGAAATGCAAATAATTGCCTACAAATAATGGTCTGCTCATGCGCATTACGGTGCAAAGCCGTTTTGCTGCAAATGCCACAGGTAGCCCAAGCTCTTGTTGAGAGAGAATACAGAGAATGTATGTGAAATTTAAATCGTAAAATTTTCGAAATAAATGGCAATATTTGTCTTCGTTTACCTGTGTATTCGCATTTTATTGTATATTTGAATGTTTCCTGGTGATTTGGTGATGTTTTTAGGTGATTTTAATCCCACCTCTAAAGACACAGGTAAACGAAGACAAACTGATGCCATTTATTTCGAAAATTTTACGATTTAAGATTTCACATACATTCTCTGTATTCTCTCTCAACAATATCTTGGGCTACCTGTGCAAATACTGGTCTGCTCATGCGCAGTTCGTCCACCTTCCTCATCAATTTTGGCTTAAAGTTTCCTTGAGGTTTTTAAATTTGAATGATAAAACAATTATTGAACTCGGTTTTTGCAAAATATTGTGATTTTGTCAGTGTATCGCAGAGCAATTATTTGCCTCTGCTTTTGGTATCAGTAAATAATTAATCTACAGCTATTTCAAAAAACGTTGATACTGAATAATAGTGTATTCCAAGACCGAAATGCATTTTGGGACTCTTGCAATATTGTCTAAAGTAATATAAATAATAATATTTTATTTTTTGTGTATTCCATCAGAAACAATATACTAGCTCCATATGGCGAACAAATCGCTGTATATTTACTTTTTATTTCAAAATAACGAGGCCCACAATGCCCTTTGGTCTTGGAATGCACTATTCAGTATGCAGTATTCAGTTTTCAACGTTTTTTGAAATAGCTGTATACGTGTAGTTGGGCATTAGGCAACATATAATCATCACCTGGCAACTTTTTCATTTGTGCTATGATATTTCTTCTTCTTTCTTGCATTGAGATTCTGTCCTCGGCCATCATCAGACCGAACATGGTGAGTACTAGAAACTGACTGGTGTACGCCTGAAATAATGACCACAAAAACATATATGACGATGAGTACTAGAAATTGACTGGTGTACGCCTGAAATAAAGACCACAATAATGATGATGATAGGTTAGATGATGAGGATGTTGTTTGTAATGACGACGATTAACAACTGATGAAGATGCTGCATAATTAATCCACCATTCATCAAAAGACGACGGCCATGCATACATTGTACAACAATCATTTGCGAATCCAAAACAATATGTACATATTACAGTATGGACACTCGAACCGTGAACACTTAGTTTTTTTTCTAACACAAATATATAAATTATCGATTGAGCAAATTGATCAGAAAAATGATTTATTTTGATCACTAAGTGTATTTAAACTCAATGCTCCATTTGAGAGGCTATGAGGTAATAGAAAGTTCGAAAAAAAAAGTTCGAAAAAAACTTGAGGTGTTCACGGTTCGAGTGTCTACACTGTAAATCCACCCCTATGTGGCATGTTATTCTTGTTAGAGATTATTGTTCAAAATGACTCAGTCCCGATGTTCCTACGAGGTATATTGTATATTGTTTAAAGAGTGCAGAGGAAATGTAAAACCAAAAAAGCCATCATTTTCATTAATAATAAAAATAATAAAAATAATAAAAATAAAAATAATAATAATAATAATAATAACAATAATAATAATTTTATTTATATAGCGCTAAATCCACTAATTGTTCTAAGTGCTTTACAAAACTAAGTATAAAAATTAAGGAAATAATAATAAAATAATAATTCCAGACAAAAATGGTTTACAAAATCAACAAAAAATGACTGCAGTGGATTGTGTCAATGATATGGCTCAGAGTCATTTTCGTATGCTAAGGTACCTTGACATTCAATGGCTTCCTTTCTGAATCAATCAAAAATCGTGCAGATGCATCTCATCCAATCAAACTCTTTCAATACGACACAGCACAGTACTGTAACTTTCCCACTCATACGAAAACGACTCTATGAATGCGACTGAAGATGTTACAGATGCGGTTGCAGATGATGATGATGATAATGATTATGATGACAGTGACCAACTCCCTCCTACTCTTAGATCACGATCAAAAGCCTACTTTTAAAGGAGCACTCTCACAGGTAATGCATTGCGCGCCGTGTTATTGTTTACATACGGGATACTACTTAGATTTGACAAGAACGCACGTGAAAAGTACACGTGAAAAGTTCGCCTTTCGAATTCCGATACGGATCAGCAATGGCAAGTCCGGAGTTCTCCAGAGAAACTCTTCCTTCTCGTGTGGTAAGTAGAAATCCGCCATTTTCGTATCATACGAAAATGGCGCTGAGGAGTTCAAGGCGCGCAATGCATTATCTGTGAGAGAGCTCCTTTAAGGCTCTGTTCCAACAAAGACAAGTCTCACAGACAATCTATTGCATGTTTGCAATCAATCCCTGGAGATTTCAAGTAGAAAGACGCAGCGACCATGTTGGTGGTACAAACAAGAGAAGCTAATGATAAATGCTTTGTTATCGGGAACCAACATGGCCGCCATGACGTCACCAGCAAAGAAACAATCTGCACGCACCTTTGTACTTGCAACACCGATTTCTGGGCCTGCATTGATGTGACAACCACAAACACTTTCTCTTGAAATTGAGCTTCCAACTTAGAAATTTGAACACAAACAAAAACCCACATGATTAAGATATAAAATACATGGTTGGGCTACCTGTGTAAGATGCCTCAAAATTGACCACAAAATCGACAATCATTAAAGTTATTTCCTACCTGTATTTGTGATGCCAACTATCAACGCACCACGAGCTTTACAGTATCGTAAGGCCATCAGAGTATCTGCTGTCTCTCCTGGAATCAACGAAAACGTTACAGTACAGGTCACGGTAACTCACGCTATGGCAAATTAAAACACGGTGCAAAACATGCGGTACGTACCACTTCCCACTCAGACAAAAATGACTCTGGGTGTATGAGTGTATACACCGATTCCGAACATGGCGACCAATTTGAATAACCATTGTTCTTTGACTGATCTGACTAAGCCTCGTGTTCATGTGGAAAAACACAAATTTTAAAGCATTCTCACCTGTATAAGAGGCTAGTCAGTCAAGAACAATGGTTATTCAAATTGGTCGCCATGTTCGGAATCGGTGTATGCTTTTGTAATGAGGGCATATTGTTTGTCATTTGCAAATGATGGCCCTCCCCTCTGAAATCTTAAAGAAAATCAGTACCCCCAGAATTCCCCAGCCCTTCTCCCCACAGATTAAAATGGGATGCACCCACTTATACTACTCTCTGAATCACACTTTTTTCCCACAATAAATGTAGGCCTTACAGTCAGTCCTTCATGCCCTGTAATATATGCCTGTTTGACGATGCAAAGAGAACGAGAACGCCAGTTCAATATTTGTGCAGATATTATTTTGTTTTTAGTCAACCGGACCACAAAAAGACAATTTCATTCATCAAAGAGGGCGCAAATTTAGTGAAAAACACGAAAAAAGAAACAAATATGAAAACAATAGACAACAAAACACTTTATTCGAACTTCGTCGTCCTCACGTCCCCGTTCTCGATGCTTAAAGTCCCTATTATTTGACAGTAAACTATACTCAAACAGTACTAACCTGACTGACTGATGAAGAAGCATACGTCATCCCTAAAAATAGGTGTACGTCTGTCCATGAAATCACTAGCTAATTCCACTACTACTGGTAGTTCTGTTAGCTCTTCAAGAAGCTGTCTTGTCTGTAATATAAAAGCACATACGTCAACACTGATGTCTAGCGTCTCGAAATCTGATGGGTCAGTTGGAACCATCATAACCTCGTTCCCAGGCTCTTCTCTGGGGCGGGGAGAAGAGCCTGGGAAGAGCCTGGGAAGAGCCTGGCGAATACTTACAGCAACAGCACTGTGGAAGCTTGTCCCACAAGCAATAAGAATGACGCGACGACATCTCCTTATGGTACTCATGTGAGTCTTGAGACCACCAAGAAGAACTAAACAAACAACATTGAGAATGAAACCAATTTTGTTTCTTCAACCTTAGTTTTAATAAAAAACTGCCAAGCTTTCGCGCTAAGCGCCCGAGAATATAATTGAGAATATAATTATAACATTAGAATATAATTATACGATCAGAGGGACATTACATTTTCTCTTTGAATATTAAATGAAGGAGTGATTGAACGAATGAATGAATGGACCGATGGATTCACAAATGAATGAATGGATAAATAAATGGATGGATGAATGGATAAACGGATGAATGCTTGAATAGACAAATGAATGAATGGATAAATAAATGGATGAATGGATAAACGGATGAATGCTTGAATAGACAAATGAATGAATGGATAAATAAATGGATGAATGGATAAACGGATGAATGCTTGAATAGACAAATGAATGAATGGATAAATAAATGAATGGAAATGGATAAATGGATGAATGGATGAATGAATGGATAAATGGATGGATGAATGGATAAACGGATGAATGCTTGAATAGACAAATGAATGAATGGATAAATAAATGGATGGATGAATGGATAAACGGATAAATGCTTGAATAGACAGATGAATGAATGGATAAATAAATGGATGGATGAATGGATAAACGGATGAATGCTTGAATAGACAAATGAATGAATAGATAAATAAATGGATGAACGGATGGATTCACGAATGAATGGATGGATGTAAATGAACTTGGATGGATGAATGGACAAATGAATAAATGGACGAATGAATAAATGGTTGACTGGAAACATGGACAGATGGATGAATGGATCGATTCACGAATGAATGAATGAACAAATATATGGATGGATGAATGGATAAAACAGATGAATGTTTGAATAGACAAATGAATGGATGGATGAATGGATATATGGATGAATGAATAAATGAATGACTGGAAACACGGATGGATGGATGATTGGATTGATTCATGGATGAATAAATGAACAAATAAATGGATGAATGAATGGACGAATGGATGGATGGATGGATAATTGGATGAATGAGTAGATGAATGAATGGATGTAAATGAATGGAAGGAATGGACGAATAAATGGATGGATAATTGGATGAATGAGTAGATGAATGAATGGATGTAAATGAATGGAAGGAATGGACAAATGAATGAATGGTTGAATAGATGAATGAACGAATGGATGAATGATTGGATGGATGGATGAATGAATGAATCTTACCGCTGTTTTCTTCAAAGTTGACACGACCTCTCATAGTGTTGACCACACTTTCTGGTTGCTCAAATATTTCCTTCTGCATAAAAGACTGGAAATTGCCTGTAACAAGAATAAATACGCAATAATTTATTACTAAGCCTAGAAGTCGAATAATAATTGTTGTAAATAGTACAATTACACACTCAGGTGAATCTATAAACGATCAATTCATTGTAGAACCTCACGATATCTATAAACGATCAATTCATTGCAGAACCTCACGATATCTATAAACGATCAATTCATTGTAGAACCTCACGATATCTATAAACGATCAATTCATTGCAGAACCTCACGATATCTATAAACGATCAATTCATTGTAGAACCTCACGATATCTATAAACGATCAATTCATTGAACCTCAGAACTATAAACGATCAAGATACGATATCTATAAACGATCAATTCATTGCAGAACCTCAAGATATCTATAAACGATCAATTCATTGCAGAACCTCAAGATATCTATAAACGATCAATTCATTGCAGAACCTCAAGATATCTATAAACGATCAATTCATTGAGAACCTCAAGATATCTATAAACGATCAATTCATTACAGAACCTCAAGATATCTATAAACGATCAATTCATTGTAGAACCTCAAGATATCTATAAACGATCAATTCATTGTAGAACCTCAAGATATCTATAAACGATCAATTCATTGCAGAACCTCAAGATATCTATAAACGATCAATTCATTGCAGAACCTCAAGATATCTATAAACGATCAATTCATTGCAGAACCTCAAGATATCTATAAACGATCAATTCATTGCAGAACCTCAAGATATCTATAAACGATCAATTCATTGCAGAACCTCAAGATATCTATTAAACGATCAATTCATTGCAGAACCTCAAGATATCTATAAACGATCAATTCATTGCAGAACCTCAAGATATCTATAAACGATCAATTCATTGCAGAACCTCACGATATCGTCAAACCAAATTTTGCGTCTCCTTTGGTATTTTTAGCTAATGCATTTCCTTTCAATTTATTTTTGTACCAAACATCACATGACGTAAATTTTGACCAATCAGAGCGCATCGTTATGTTCACCTGCATAATTTTAAACCAATACACCGATAAAAGGTTAATACCATCATCTCTGTTAGTGTTTATCATAGTTTTGACATAAATTTCGTTCCTCGCTGGATTGCTCTAATTAAAGACGCTGTGTCGGAGCCCATGATGCCTTGCGCCAATGTTTCAATATTGAAATCATCTGCTAAAACTAATTGCATTTTAATCAAAAATGGCTCAAATTGATAGTCTGTGAACAGTTCATCCTTTGAAAAAAAAAAACAGTCCGTCCTTTCCCCTTCAGAATCAGTGCACCGAGTTGGGGGCAAGTTTGAGCGGCAAATCTTTTTTTACTGATCTGAAATTTATTGTGCCAATTTTAAATTTTGTAGCCTAAGAAAATATTTTGGGCTTGCAAGGCATCGTGGGACCAGACACATAATCTTTAATGCCCATGTTTGTACACCAACTGCAATTATTACTGTATATGTTAACATTGTAGCAGTTTTCACCTTTCATAATCTGCTGTAGTTCCAAGTGCAATGTCTGTACAGTTCGGTAGTAGTCGTCATCAGTGTCATCATTACGCTTAAGGCGGTGAATTGTCAAATCTAAAAGGTGAACAATGGCAAAACATGTTTAGTTTGTTAAAACTAGTCGTTTCTGGTAGAAAGTGAAGTGCTGCGAGTTGTGCACTGCCGTACAGTACATGGTAACACATAAAAGTGAAATGTAGCTTTCAATGCATACATGTGGCTGTCCCTTAATTTTCAGCAAGGTGCATTAATTGTAAAATAAAATAATAAAAATGCGGTATAATAATAATAATAACTTTATTACTGTGTCATGTGTTCTAGCTTACAAGAAACCTATTTCCCTCCCATATATCTACTGATTCTCATTCCCACCCTTGTCCCATTGTTCCCATCCCACATCTCCATTGATTCTCATTCCCATCCCGGTCACATTGTTCCATTCCATGTCTCTATTAATTATCATTCCCACCCGCTATAATAATCTGGTCATGGACAGACAGCTATAGACATGTACCAGCACTAAAAGCATGCAATACTTTGCACTATTTATGTTACACGCTTGTAATAGTTTGTACTCTACTGATATGCAGTATTAAATTAATACAAATATGGATTCAATGAAATAGAGAATTGTGTTTGGTGTATATTATATACAATGTTACTGGCCAGATATCAGGAAAGATGTCGAAGCCTCATAGCAGACTTGTAGAAGATAAAAGTACATCAGGATGGATCGTATAATTTGATTCAGTAGTTGCCTCAATGCCAATGGCAATGGCATGGGCCGGATTGGTTTGACGAAGACCAACGAGCTCGATCAGGTAGATAGGTCAGCATCGGGGATACTAACTGTGTCTTTCAAAAGCATTCAAGTACATGCTGTCTCCTTCGGTCAACTCTGATCGACTCACTGTAGAAGTAACTTAAGCTTATGTACTTCATTGTGGAACTGGACGTGACTGAGCACACAACCATAACAGCGCTGAAAACTCATAAAAGAACATGGTCTTCGCCTTGAAATGTCACTAAATTGTTCATGACCCTGATGAATGCTTCCAGCAATGAATAAAGTTGCATTTGACATCATGGATTTGTAGAAAACGAACACTTTCCTGGCTTGAATCAGCGAAAAATAAACGATACTCAATATCGATTGAACGTGTTGCGAGTGTGCGCTGATCAAAAGTACCGTGGCTCACAAAATCATCTCCACACACAAACCCACTCCGTGAAATGCAGTCTCGACTCTCGCCGCATCCACATAAGTGCCCAGATCCCACACGACCACACATGACACAGGAACTCCGTCAAGATTAGTTTCGCTGCTCGCCTGGCGGCTCGCAGCAACAAATTATACACAACAGAACAACAACAGAGTAATCTGGGGGAAGGGTTTGTGAGGGGGTGATGCCTTAGTGGTGGAGAGAAGATACATGTAGTCTGTACAGTCTGACGTCTTTGTTGACGTCACTCTGTGAGCATACATTGTAGTGGCAACTCACTTCCATCAACAACTGCAGCCACGTCATCATCTTCCATGAAAATCACTCTGTTGGTGTATTCAATCACAGCACTGCAACAAATACACAAATCAACCACTAATGGAGATTGCTAAAAAAGGAACATTTTAGAATGGGAATCTCAGGAGGAAGTGACTCAAGAGTACCTGAGAGGAAAGCAGAGTGGATACAACTAGTCCAATGTCTTATTGCTTATTACGCAGTTACATGTTAAAAGTCCTTGAATCTCATTATTTACCTTCAATCAACTGATGGGCAAACACTGCCCCAATGTGCTATCAAGCAGCGAGTATGATGAAAGGGGGAGGTGTACGTGTAGGGGGAGAGGGGTTAAAAGAGGGTGGGGCCTAATAAAAATTGGCTTCAAAAAGGGGGGGGGGGGGACTTTTTTTTTTTGGGGGGGGGGGGGGGGGGGGTATTTGCTTGGGGGACTTATTGGAAGGGAGTGGGGCATAATAGAGGATTTACGGTATTTACCTTGCATCGGATGCAAAGTAGTATTCAATAGCAGCACCTTCTTCATGTAAAATGGACCATTTACCACTACATACATCATCATTCATGATGACTTCAGAACCATCGGCAGCTGGAAAGGATCGACAACACATCAGTAAGGATCCACACATTATACAAGCTTCAAGAGTTCCAGACTTTCGGTACGCGCACAATGCATTATGAGATTATTACAAAGGAAAAGTGAGCACCAATTCTAGACACAGGGAGCCCAAGCTATGTTTTTGCTCACTTGGTGCTCACTTTTCCTTTGTAATAATCTCACAATGCATTGCGCGCGTACCGGAAGTCTGGAACTCTTGATGCTTGTATTAAATCAGTTTAAAAATTGCTAAATGACATCTTAAATGTTTATTTATTATAATATTATGTTATTGAATAGAGGGTTAGCATAGCTGATATACAGTCATTCTCAAAAAGCTTGTTCATCCTGGAGCATATACTTTAATACTGAAAGAACTGTCACATGACATAAAACAAATATTGTAATGATAATGACAGTGGCGAATACAGGGGTCACATCCCTTTGTGAAGCCGACCATGTTCTTTACGCTAAGTAGAATGAAATTGAAATCATGTCCCCCCCCCACCCCCTAAAATGCAGGAAGTAGCGTTTTTCTGGCACCCCCCCCCCCCCCCCCCCCCCATTTTAAAATAATCCTGGATCTGCCACTGAAGGAGTTGTAAAACATTTATTCACAGTTTCATTATTGATAAAGATACAGGTTAATTCAGGAATGAAATGTTTCAGAAAAATGCCATTTTCGCAAAAAAAAAGAGACACATTTTTAGGTCTTCTTTCAGTGTTAAAATACAATGTATATTCCATGGACAACTTTTTGAGAAAGACTCATTATAAGTGTACTCTAGGTGTTTGAACACAGTAAGACAGCCAAACCTCTCAGGTTGTCAACTCTATAGATGACTGTACATGTACCTTACATTGTACCTAACTTGTTTTAATACTGTTATTCATCTTCTACTCCAAGCAACCATTACCACCTTAAATAGTTAGCAAGTGTTCAATGTATGAGAGGCTTGACTGTATTCCTTTGTTATACTTTAAGGTTATATACATGTACCATTATTGACGGAGGTGGATAAGCGATATAAACAGCCTGAGAAGAAGTTGTAGGTTAATAATAATAATAATAATAATAAAACTTTATATACACACAGTGTCTACATCATTAAAATAAAATCTTCCTGAGAGCCATGTTACATTGACGTTGATGTCGCTTACACACCAAGGTACACAACTGTACAAGGTGTATAATTGTCTTATATCCTCATTGGAGTCGAGGTTGCTTCTTTGATAGTAAGAGTAATTTCTTTGCAAGCAGTGATATCAATCAAAAAGCTGGGCAAGTTTTGTTCACAGTTTGCATGCTACATGTACATGTTCAATGTATGCTTTGTACTCCCAAATTACCTGTCCCACGTTGGGACAACATTGTGTAGTCACAAAGGCCAACAGAGATCTGACACATTTTGATACCTTTATCAAGCTTTGCAAATTAAAGTTATTGCTGGTATACAATCAATCCTGGCGATTTAATGTACAACGACACAGCTGCCATGTTGGAGGTACAAACAAGAGAAGCTAATGGGAAATGCTTTGTTATCAGAACCAACATGGCAGCCATGACGTCACATACAAACTAGCAATATGCAGGTTTGACAATCAGGTTGATAAGTACTGTATAATAAGAACAGAAGAAACTGACTCCATGAGGATACAAGTACAAACATGTATGGTCCTAATGCTTGTTCATGTTGATATACAATGTAAGGACATCTGTATTTGAACTACTTTTCTATCACAATCAAAGATGACTTACCCATTGATCCATCTAAACTACAATCCCCTTTATAAGCCCAACACCACATGAAAGGCAAGAGTTATGAAGTTAAAAGGTGATAAGTGCAATGTAGAATATATAGGCAAAAGTTTAAGGTGAAGCAGTGATTAGAATTATAAGCTCATTATATTAAATTGTATTAACAGAACTTTGCAGTAAGAATAAGACATCCATTAACTAACATGTACAGGGAGCTTTTAATATAACAGTATTCACAGAACCTTTCTTCTGTCTCTCCTCTCATCTGTCATCTTCACTCTCAATAGGCCTGGACCCGGTTGCATGAAAGGTGGATTAAGCGCTATCCACCGGATAAGTCTTATCCAACGGATAAAATTTATTGGATAACTGCATCAGTTTTATCCGATGGATAGGACTTATCTGGTGGATAGCGCTATTCACCTTTTGTGCAACTGAGGTCTGTTCTTTTTGCAGGAATACAGTCACATGGTGTATTGGCAAAACAATTATTAGTATCTGAGTAATGTCATTTATAGAGAATGCTCAGCTTTTCAACCTTTGCCAGTTGATTATCAATCTTTCTAAAACAGCATCTTCAAAGTTTGATTGTCATGCAGTGGAGCCGTTTCCACAGCATCGTCAGCTCGTTAGTCATGCAAGCACCATGTACTGCATCAGCATGTGACTGAAAGCTGAAAAAGCCCTATTTGCATTGTTTAAAAGCTCCCTACAAATTAGCCCAAGATGCAGATAGCATGCAGCTTCCTTTTAGAAGTCAAGTGCTATTTACAGTGCAAGTGCCTATAACAAGTGCTTTAAGCCACTTAAATGCATCTTCAGCAATGTGTCTTCAATACGGATGGAAATTAAGGTGAATTTAGAAGTTACACGCATGGCTACATGTACTTCATATCCAGTGACATACATGTACATTGTACTAACAAAGGTACAACATATACTAGACACATACATGTACAACATGCTATGTCTGTCATGGCATCACTTATCAAAACCTTACAAAGCATGCCATGATGATGTTGAATGGGAAGACATTAATTTGTCAATGTTTCACCACATCCTCGGGAACCCAGGGGTATATTCTGTCATTCGTTATACTCGCTCCCAGAGAAATATCCCTGGGAACGAAGTCTGTTGGAACTTGTTCCGGAGGTCAAAATTACTCAGTCTTGTTTCTGATTGGTCGACCGAGGCAATCAGTATCAAGTATATTCTGGTTTGAATAGGACAGCCGCCATTTTGAATTAAATTGACTTCGGGAACAAGTTCCAACAGACTTTGTTCCCAGGGGTATTTCTCTGGGAGCGAGTATAACGAGCGACAGAATATACCCCTGGGTTCCCGAGGATGTGTTTCACCATAATTGAACCTGACACATTTGAAAGGAAAATGTATACAACATGTGTCATGTATTACAAGTTCAAACTTCGAAAAACTTCGAAAAACTAAGACACAGGAGACTGAAATACTGTAGTTACATGTATTGGTGAGTGTTTACAGCTGCGGAAATGAAAATATATGCAGTTATTGTTATAGACAAAGGCATGTAACAAATACATTATTTCCAGCAGTGATTAAATGTTACTTGAACAATTATTAGTGAACTTATTATTATTATTATTATTATTATCATAGCACACTATGATTAAACATGCAATTTGTTATCAAGCAATAATTATTAATACTATATCACTGGTGTCAGCTCATCCCAGTAAAGAGTAACATCCTAAGTTTTTGTTTTAGTGAATGAAGGGCTCCCTGCAAGAACAGTGTATACTAAGTGACTTGTGATCAAAATCCAAATTCTCCTTTGAAATTCAAAGAACCGCAAGGAGAATTTACATTTACAGAGATCACTTACTTTGTAATTGCATGGACCCTTTGTAATGTTGGTCAACTGTCTTGTATCTACAGCTGTACATGTATGTACAGTACTACACTTGCATGTTTCTATATTACATGTGTATATATTGCTGTACTTAATTGTTTGTATGCATATCTACACACATTGGAGTGCCAACACTAAAACCATGAATACAGTACAAACTATTATATTAGGGACTTTATCAATGCAACAACGATGGGAGACTTCACGACTGCGTTCCTGATCGGAAAAGACTGGGACGACAACCTCTGCCGTCCACTTGTCGTGTTAACATAATGCAACAACTGGTTGACGCCTGCTCGAGAGCATGACTGCAGTCGTCTTGCATCATTCATGAATGCCTTGATAATTGAAGGGCTCCCTGCAATAACTACGTAAGTGACCTCTGATCAAAATCTAAATTCTCCTCGAGATTGTTTGAATTTCAAAGGAGAATTTGGGTTTTGATCACTTACGTCGTTCTTGCAGGGAGCCCTTCAATTACGCATGCGTACTGGAAATTTGTGACATATTTTTTTGTTTTTGTCAATGCCATCGTGCAGGTCTCCCGTACCACGTCATTGTTGTGTAAAGTCCCTATTAATAGCAGTAAACAGTGCAATGTCTTTTGTTTTCTATTGTTTCATTGGTGCTATTTAGTACTAATTAGTTACAATGTAGTAGTACCGTTCCATGGTTCTAGTGTTTAATGCACTCTATTTCTATATATATAATCCTAATATGGAATACAACTGTTAGGTGAATATGTAACTAGATATTTAATATATCAGCTGTGGATCGATCAATTATACATTTACATGTAGGTTAGTATGGATCGAGTTACGATTAATTAACCCTTTGACTCCCACGGCGCCCGAAACCGCCCGTAAAAATTGATACTGCTTTTAAAAATTCTAACTTAGTTTCTGAATTTTCGTAACATCCATCTCATGACCAGTTTTTAGTGACAACTAGATAACTCTTCAAATTTTAACTTCAAGTAAACTGACTTACAGGTCCAATTTCTGGGCACTAGTTCAATTTGTTTTTCATAGAAATCAAAAATGTGCGTTTTTGAAGCAATTTTACACCTCGAAAATGAACAACATTTGACTTGGATTTTCTTCCAAAATACATCCTTGCGAAACAAAACGCCACTTTCTCAGCAAACTTCCATCTCTCTTCTTGATATAGTCATTAATTTGTCCCTCTCTCTTCCTTAACTCGCCGAACAATAGCCATTTCCTCAGGACCACTTTCGCAAACACGTGTTTTCATTCTGCACGCCCGAAAAGGATGCCGGGAACATACGGGAATTTTCGACAGCAAGCATCCCGCCCTTTGTGTTTTTAAGAATTTTATAGAGTGTCGAGCCACTCAGTCCTACAGGCAAAATATTGCACCGGTTGCATTCTTTACAAGTCCAAAGTCGCCAAAAATGCCTTTGTAGGCCCTGGAATCCACCACAGAACAACCAGAGAGACGATTTCACAGTTGAATCCGCCATTTTGAATTTCGTAACGGCAGTGTCGAGATGTCTTCGTGAAAATCGCTCCTCGCTGCTGGGTTCTTTCAGCAGAACGGTCTCTACCATGCCAGTCAAGCTTAATGATGCTGTTCTGGAGGCTTCTGTGGTGAATAATGGCTATAAAACACTCTAAAATGCAAAATTGGCCTCTTCGAGTAGTGAACACTACTAGCCCCAACGAGCTCCCAAGAAGAAAGGCAGCACACGTGAAGACGCGAGCCCACGGGCATTCAGAACTGTCAAGATTTCCATGGAAACCCCTAAGTTATATGGAATCGAAATTTCCTATGGCGTGATTAGGTCCAGAAAATCGCTAAAAAACTCAAAAATCTCTGGGTGTCAAAGGGTTAATCAATTTTAAGACTTTTTTGATATCCATAAAAAATTATACAGTATACAAATGTACATGTGCAATATTCACCATTATCACATATAGATGCCATATTACACCACCTCACACCACCAATACTACATGTACCAACACCACCAACACCACAACAATAGCATATTACAAACAATAGCATCACAATGACAGCAACAGCAAGAACAAACAGCACGAATGAGCTTTCTCAACGATACATTTTATAGTACGTAACATTTTACTCTTGTGTGAAACTTCTCAAAACCTCTGGCACCCAGCCTGGGTATAATGTTATGAGCTTTCAAGTCACTAATTAAAAATAAGTCAGAGAGAAATATGTATATGGTTGTCTCTCCAAATGTATTTTGAAATTTCACACTGGTCTTACTAAGTTGTAACACGGGCAACAGGTCACGTAGAGTCAGTATTTTGGGTAATATTTGTATTTTCCGTATTGCTTATAATTAAGCAGATCCGAATCTCTGTTTTAACACTATTGTCTGTATTTGTTTCTGATGACCTTAAGATATCCGAACCCCCCAACAGTAATCCGAACCCCAACATCTGGTTTTATTTATGACGTCAGCGAAAACTAGGCAGTTGGGAGCTTTCGCTGACGTCATAAATAAAACCAGATATCGGGGTTCGGATTACTGTTGGGGATTCGGATATCTAAAGGTCATCGGAAACAAATACAGACAATAATGTTCAGAGTTTCGGAGAGCTTACATGTATAAAGCGATACGGAAAATACAAATATTACCCAAAATACTGACTCTACGTGACCTGTTGCCCGTGGTTGTAACACTTGTAGTTGCTTCATGAATATATTAATTGTAAAGAACTCAGTCCCAGTCCCTTGCTCATTTAGGAAATGGCCAACATATTATTACAACTTTTGATCATTCATGAATCACTTCTTCAACAAAGACAGTCAATCACTGTACCTTCGCTGTAATGCACTGGTAGTTTGTCTGCCTTTAAAGGCTTCTTGCTAGAAATGCCAATCAGCAATGGACTGCCACGTCTGAAATAAAATCAGGTTATTACAGTGTACGTGTAGTTCAGTCAAACCTTATGCACTGATAATGATGCTTTATTTAATGCCACATTTTGAGAGGGGTGAGCTCCTCTAGAGCTATTTACTTGGCAGGCTGTCTGTCGTATGCCAAGTTGAAAAATGGGCTTTCATTTTTCATTTGGCCACAAATATTTGCCAACTGAGTACCAAGGCGCATGCGCTCTGTGTTGCTGAAATAACCAAAGGCTCATTGCTCATTGCTGAAGCCTGCCGAGTCAACGCTTAATAAAGCGTCTTGTTCAACAATAAAGCTGCATCTACACAAACAAGTTTTCCTTGACAAGTTTTCCTTGACAAGGAAAAATTGACAATTTTTTGTCATCTACACGAGCAAGTTTTCCTTGACAAGGAAAACTTGGCGATGTTTTTGTCGTCTACACGAGCAAGTCTTCCTTGTCAAGGAAAATTTGCTTGTGTAGATTCAGCTTAAGATTACAACAACCAATGAAGGAATGGTCAACGCTCAGCATGCATCCATCGAGTTATGGATGCACGCGGGAGGCTGCTAAGTATGAGAGAAGCGTAAGAGTCGCACAAGGCGTAGCCGAGTGCGACTCTAGCTTCTTGTGTGCTTAGCAGCCGACCAAGTGCATCCATAACTCGATGGACGCACAGCTGAAGCGTTGACCATTCCTTTTATAACATAGTTACTGCAAATTCAAATAAAACAATTTTATTTTCCAATTGATTTCAGAGCGTGCGCTATGGCAATGACGTGAGTGTGCGTCCATTGAGTTATGGATGCACGCTCGTGCACGCTAATTAGCCAATCAGAGCGCGCGTTATATCAATGCTATGTAAATAATGTACAGTAACTAGTAATTTCAGTAATCTTTGTATGACTAGAATGTACCTTGTGGCAACAATCTGTGCTGGGAAATGCTTGCTCTTGAATGCTAAAGCAAATGCTCCCTCCTAACAACATTTAAAAAAATACTTTATTAGCAAACAGAACCAGTTAAACAGGTATGAAAAACTGGTATAACATGACTGTACATGTCATTATAAAAAAACTATTATATAATTATAATTATAATAATGTATCTACATGTAGCATATGTAGTTTTACTCACCAATTGAGAAACCACCATTTCTACCAACTGTCGGAATTGCAGCTCTTTGTCTTCTGCTTTCTGTTGAAAAGAGGGGGGAAACAAAACAAAACAAAGTTAACTACATCAATGAATAGTTTAATACATGCACAGATGCATTCAGTCGAATATGGACTTGGTAATTCTGACAAGGAAGTTTTGCTAACATATCATACATGTACAGTGTAGGGTAAGTAGCACTGCAGCATACCCTTGAGACTTGTTGAGCTGTACGACTACTCACATGGACACTATATACACTTGTAAGAAACATGTTTGAATATCTAGTTTGTACGAACTAAACACTTACAGATTTATCATAAAGATACTTTGTCAACTTAGGGATGACTTCAGTGTCGGTTTCAGATTCAAACCTGTAGCCTTTTCCTTCCTGTAGAAGTCAACAAATTGAAACATTAGTCTATAACTAGTTACTTAATTTATTATTTTCAAAAAGATGTGAGCGACTGCCTTCATTAAATGGAATTCCTGTAGACTAAGTGGTTATCAATGATGTCTAGTTGTACACGTGTAGCTACCTTATTCATACTTAATTTCGCGCATACGGTACTTAATTTCACGATTTTGTTAAGACAGCATTTCGCAAGGCTTTATTTTCGCGATTTCGATATGATAAAATGAAAAAAGAGCATTAAATTTTACGAAAGTGGTGTCAACAACATTTATTTTTTCTAAGAAAACAAATTTATTTCTATACAAACAGGAACAAGATGACAGTCAACTAGACTAACTAGACGTTATAAACTAGCTTGTAGTTAAAACATGCAGACAAAAAAGTCTACGCTATACGGTTGCTCAGTTGCAAATGGTAGTATTATGTTGTTGAATATAAAGTCGTTTTAAAAACCAATTTCTTATTAAATAACGTATATTGTTCATGTTGATTAAATGGTTTCGATATGTATTTTTTTCTCTGGGTATTATATTTTGCGTGTTTAAAGTCTGTGAGCCTTTTTTCTCGCGAGGCTTTAATTTCACAATTTTTTTTAAATCGTGAAAATCGTGAACTTAAAGCCTCGCGAAATTAAGTACAAATAAGGTAGTGCATTGTACTTGTACATACATGTATGTATGTATCTGCTGTAGCTACAAAATGCCAATCACATACAATTGTACACACAGTCATGCATGTACTGTACTGTACAGCACGCATACAGGTATACCAGCTATTAGCTAGATAAGTACACAATGTACATACATGTACACATGTACATGTATGGCATTGAGTATATATATGGCCAAAAAACATGGCGATTTGTGATTGATCAATTGGCGGTCCATAACTTTCCATGTCCTTTTATAAGGACAAACATACATGTCTTGTGGTGTACTGATGTAGTTTTCGTTCTCATCACATTTGGAGGTCATTTGTGCAACAAGAGTACAGATGCACGGGAAAATGGAAAATATTGTACACGTACGGCACACATTATGCAGTGCGTTTTACAATGTATAAATGAGCTCTTTATATTTAGACTTACCAGAAAAACTTTGATATCTTTATAATTTGTAATAATACCATTGTGGACAACAACAAACTCTAAAAACAAGTAAACATTATTTAGTAACAAACATTTGAGTCAAGTGATCAGAACACTTTTTGTTATTTCATAAATAAATATATAAACCATAATTATTAAACTTTGTGACCATATTGAATTGATATGGGTCAGGAGGGTGGGGAGGTGAGACCCTCAGAACTTTTAGGGTTATAACCTTTTATTTTATTTATTTGGGGAGTGAGTGCAGGGGAGAGCCCTGGAGGGGGAGAAGGAGGGGGAGAAGGAGGGGGAGAAGGAGGGGGAGAAGGAGGGGGAGAAGGAGGGAGAGGAGGGGGAGAAGGAGGGGAAGAAGGAGGGGGAGAAGGAGGGGGAGAAGGAGGGGGAGAAGGAGGGGGAGAAGGAGGAGGAGAAGGAGGGGGAGAAGGAGGGGAAGAAGGAGAGGGATGTGGAATATGGATCATATGAAAAAACCCTACATGTACATAAATGTACCATGCAAATAACAGTAGATGTACATGTACTCACCATTTTCAGGTCCAGATCTCTGTGGGTGACTGTTCTTCTCATTGGGCTCTCCATGGGTGGCCCACCTTGTGTGTGCTATCCCCACGTGAATGTCTACTTCATCATTGCATTTGAACTCTTCTTGATCTGAAACAAAATGTATAATATAATTTGTACAAACTAATTGTGAACATCAACACCATATACAAATGTAGTTACTCATGGTAATCAACTGAGGTACAGATCTATAAAAAGTACAACATTGTGCACAGTATTGCTGTGCACAGTAGCAAGGTATCCCTGGATCCCCCTTTAGACAAGCTAATGGGCAACACTGCTGGCCAGCACAAGCTATATCCCTACAGGAAAACACTAGATCCCAATGACCAAAACCAGGTTAAGATTTGAATAACAATAGATGCCTCGTTCTACAAAGACATGTCCTTTGTAGATCGAACAATAGTTCCTATTGTTATTCAAATCTTGACCTGGTTTTGGTCATTGGGATCTAGTGTTTTCCATCCCTAGATCCCCCTTTAGACAAGCCAATGGGCAACACCGCTGCTCTACACCAGTTTGAGTTTAATAAAATTGGCCTAAATTAAATTTAGCACCATCAAATAAGGTCAATTTATTAATACAATGTTCACGTCTCTACAGTCTGTCTACATGTATGCTGTACCTTCAATTAGTTTAGAAAGTGCAGCAACCTTTCCTCTTTTCTTCACAATCCTAAGAACAAAAATGTAATGAATTTTATTATAATAATTATTAATAAATAAGTATTCATCAGATCAGATGATGTACACTGTCTTGTAAAATAACAGATGCCATATGTTCCACATTTGTGGGCACAATCGGTCGGCTGGAAATACCGTATTTCCTCAAATTTTAAAATTTGAAGTTTTAGAGGGGGCGTTTATTAGAGGGAGGCATTTAAAAGAGGGGGGCGTATATTTCGAAACTCCAAATTTTGCCTCAGAAACGTTTCCCGAGTCATCAACAATAAGATGAAAAACATAAGCGGTAATGAGTCAGTTGTAGACATTTAAAGATAAAAACAGGAATCTTTCAATGTCAGTGTTTGTTTTTCGTGTCTATTCTATTAAATAATAAATGCCCCCTTTTGAGTGGGTGCCTCTAATAAACGCCCCCTTTTGAGTGGGCGTCTCTAATAAACACCCCTCTATGGGGGTAGGGGCATTTATTAGAAGGGGGCGTTTATTATTATAGAGGAGGTGTTTAAAAGAGGGAGGCGTATATTAACGTTTTTTCTCCTGAAAGGGGGGGGGGGGGGGGGGGGGGGGGGGGGGGGAGGCGTTTATTGGAGGGAGGCATTTATTTGAGGCTAGGTGTTTATTTGAAGAAATACGGTAAAGCCAATAAAATGAAGACACAAATTAATTGCATATCACATGAAGGGCACCCTGCAAGAACAGCGTAAGTGATCTCTGATCAAAATCTAAATTCTCCTACAGATTCTTTGAATTTCAAAGGAGAATTTGGGTTTTGATCAAAAGTCACCTACTCCGTTCTTGCAGGGACCCCTTCACATGTCCTATCCTACATATAATCCATTCCATATAATGCTGAAAAATTGTCCAAAACAAGAGCTTTTTCAAAGGAATATGCATTCTTGTTCGCCATCTTCAATCTGCAGTTATTAAAGTGCAAGATGCTCAAAACGCTGTAAAATTACTGACACTAGGACGTGGATCAAGTGACCTTTAAGTGAACATTGTACATGATTCGATTGGTTCCCATATAATTATACATACATGTACATCTCAAGCATGTTAAGGCCTGGGTCAGGAGCTTGATTTTTTATTAAAATGTGGAGACTTGACGTAATTGGATGAAACTTGGCACAATGTTAGAAAGTATTAGGACAATTAAACTTAACTTCATTTTAAGGGATAGAGTGATCACGTGACCACGTGATGTCATTAATTATTATACAAAATTCGTTTTTTTCTCCGGCGACGAGTTTTAATCACAAAGACAATACGATGTGCCTAACGTACTTCAATTACCGAGTACTACGAACATCTGCCTAGCTGATAGGACTTTCTTCAAGATTTAAGGGGATATTAGCTAAAACAGGTCACGTGACCTGAAATTTTAAACAATTTCCCTTAATATCTCTTTTACCGACAGCAAAGCTAGAATCATCTACCCAGTTTGATATTTAGCTCTATGAAATGCATTGATTTTGATATTAATTTTTTTGCCACTTACAAATCTCGCTACCGAATCCACGAATTAGTGTTTTTCTCGAATATGACGTCATATATCATGTGACCACCACAAAAAAGCAAACCAAACTTTTAAGGATGTGAAAACTAACAAAACATGGAAATATGACTTGAGAATGTATTTCCAGTCAAGCAATAAATTATTATTCATTCTGTTCTCAAGGTCAAACAAGGTCAAACCCAGGCCTTAACAGGCTTGAGATGGGTTTCTAGAGAAATTTTGAGAAACTTCCCTCCCCACCCCACCCCCTCTCCACCCCTTCCATGCAATTTATTAAACTAAAGACATTATTTGAAGTGTTTCAATAGTGATGATATTCTGTGTAATAAAGAACACATACATGTATATAAATATATAATATGCAAATTGCATAACGACATGCACCATTGCTCATCATATTAAAAAAACTATACAAAATTTAATTGCCTTGACTGGAGGGTGCCCTAGTAATTAACCCATACAATATCCTTTCTACAAATACATGTACATTGATAAGCTTATGTAACATAAGCTTATCAATTGTGCAATTATTTCATATGAAACAGATCATACAATCCCACAAGACTGATATTACCAATGAAAAAATGAATATCAGATACATACAATACAATATAATTAATTAGTCTATTTAGAAGGCCCCCCACCAAGGATTTCAACTCCATAATTAATTTACAAGTTTAGTACATGTATATTTGAAAACTCTTTTCAGCACATGTACATATACAATGTAGTCTGTGATAATAAATCATTTTACAGCTATGTTACGTCACGCGTAACCAGTAAATCGGAACATTCAAATGAAGTTTCGAAGTCTAGAATCGAGTCTCGAACATTCAGACAGAAAAATCAAATCCCCGCTAAATATTTTCTCAAAAACGTCCATAAAATTAAAATTAAATTGGATGAAAATTTGTGTCAGTTAAGCCTACATACTCTGCAATCACAACAGCCTGAGTAAACAGATATCTGATACTTTTTTCTTATAGATATATTCGTGGAGATTTGATTTTTCTGTCTGAATGTTCGAGACTCGAGTCTAGACTTCAAAACTTAATTTGAATGTTCCAATTTACTGGTTCTGTAGCTGTAATATATTTTAAGTAAATGGAATATTACTTTTAAAAATACATTATTGTTGACCACTTTCTGTTTATTAAACATGCACCAGTTCGACAATTATTAAACACAATTCACTTTTCATCAATGCCAAGCCATTCAAATGTCAACCAACACCTAGACATACATGTACACACATAGCAGTACACACATAGCAGCTAGTACTTATAAATATTTTAATTCTAACAATCAATCAAAAATACCCTCACTCCCTCCCTTCTCCTCCCCCACCTTTCTATCTTGTTCAATTAATAATACCAATATAAACTAGCCCAAAATAGTGTGAAAATTATCTAAATTACAGATTACAGCCAATTAAATACTATAAAGTTTTTAAAACTTACCCGAGTATGATATAATTGGTAGTCTCTACTGGCATGTCTTATATTGTAAACTGTTCTTTTTGGAATTTTAAACTTTTTACACCAAAATAATTAGTTTCCAAAGTCTATAAACACAATGGTTAACATTAACTTTAAAACCAAGGGAAGAATTTAAATGACTTTAGAAGAGAAAATATCATGCAGTATAGTCAGATAATAAGGACCAAAAAAACAGGTCATATACGACTGCTTGGTTCAAAGAAAATAAGGAATTAATTTTGTTCTGAGTGGATAATATATTCACTTGTCACAAAGGATTTGCATCATATCCTGCCATTGTTATCACATCAAGGCTACTTGTCAATCAAAGTCAAGTGGGTTCCAGGTATTTGAAAAGTTGTTTTTCTAATTATACCTACATGCAGGATTATTGATAGAGAATTATGAAAAGCTAGATTTTGTGATATCTAGCTATGTACATGCACCACTCATTTAGTACATGTAACTCCAGACCAAGCCATATACATTATGTACTTGCATTTATGTTGCACTGATGTACAAATAATCATACATTATTTTCATATCCAGATATACATTATGACATGTATTAATATTATATTTCATTCTCATATACAAAGGAAAACAAATTCCAAGAAACACAAGAAGTTCAAACGTGTCTCGTCCTACATGTATTTTTCTTAGAAATTCCTTATCACTTGCCAAAAATAAAAAAATGTTTATATTATTTGTCATCATTGAAGAATTAGGAGATTAGAAGTAGGAGACACACAGACCTATTAAACTTTGAACTCAGATTGCATATGCAAGGACTGCATGAATTATCATTTTAATTTTGTTATAATTGCATGCACTCTGACAGTCATGAAAGGGAGAGGCTCTTGGTGCACCCTTTATAGTCCAATCTTATTTTAATCCCAGTACTTAGCTAATTATATTAGTTATAACTAAAGTACATGACTTTGTATTAATAATAGCATTAACACACATGGGGAAAATCACATTACACACTTCGACTCTTATAACCAACATTTGCTATTTGGTTTGGTGATTAAGAATAATATTTATTTACAAAATGTATTTATATAGCACGCTATTTCCAAGAAAATTTTTGCCCAATAGCGCTTTAATACAATGAAATTTATAGTACTTATAATAATTAAAACAGGGCAGCAGTTGTCTGGCATAAACAAGACAGTGTCTGCCTGGAGAGAGATAATGGTTGCATACATGTACATTCTGAATGATTTAAGAAAACAGCATAACCTCAATTATAAAAGGACCATGCACAAAATACATTTTTTGTCATTTACAATGTACATGTACATGTACAGTTGTATCAATAACAGCAAAGATTAAGTAATACACATGTACGTACGTATGTATGCATGTATATTGACAATTCTAAGTACATTTAGTGGGAACTTTTGATTTTAAAATCAGATTTCGCTGTGGTAACCATGGTGCACTGTAGGTCTTGAGAGGAATCTTTATAACTCAAATGTATTACAACAGCAATTTAAACATACTGTATCATATCAAATATCAAGTAAGTTTAAAATTGGATGTGGATGTGGATGTGGGCATACATGTATGCGTGTCAGACAAAATGTTTTCCAGTGATATATGTGTTGCCAAGGAGAGTAACACATTATTTAAAATCACTCTCTTTTATATTTAGCGGCTGTGCAAACACACGTATGTATAAAACTACAAAAAGAAGGTATATATTAGGGACTTATCAGAAATTAACAGCAGGGAGGGTGGGGGGGGGAGGGGGGTGGAGATGGTTTGGCATAAAATACCAAAGACAAGCATTCACTGTACATTTTTTTTTTGGGGGGGGGGGGGGGGGGGGGGGGGTGGGAGATGGTTTGGCATAAAATACCAAAGACAAGCATTCACTGTACATTTTGGGGGGGGAGGGGGGTGGAGATGGTTGGCATAAAATACCAAAGACAAGCATTCACTGTACATTTTGAACATACAATTGCTACCTAGGAAAAACCCTAACAAACTCTGACTCAACATGTATTGGACATGTGACCTGCATATGCACAGTAGAGGGTCAAAGCCAATTCTGAGAAAATATATGATGTGCAAAGCTGCACCTTGAATTTCTAAGAACTCGATCCACGATCAGAGTCCACAGCTGAGACAAACTGAGACAACATTTTCCTTCAGCTAAAAAGGAAATGTTCTATTTTGGTACAGTGCTTTGTTTGAACCTGTTCAACCATCATAAGACCTACGTTACAGTATGTCTGACACGCCCACCCATGATGAAATTACGTACAATATTACGTCAAATTTACGGATTCACTTGAAAGCTAAATATTGCAGAACGTTGACAAAGGGTCGGATTTCCGAACCAATCGGGGCATCCACTTGAGGGATGAGGGGACGAGGGATACAAGTGAATGAATGAACGTCACTGATATAAAACAAGTCTGCATGTACTATTCTAGCAAAAATAATTGGAATAGCTGAACAATAATATAACTTATGAAAAAAAAAAGTCATTATAAAAAGAATAAAATCTACGAACTTTATGCTTAGTTATTAAACGGCCGAAAATTAAAATTAAAATGTAAAATAGCTAGAATTTTAATAGAAAAGGCTTGCAAAGTTCAGGGTTCAATTCAAAATATTCTTCTTATAAGTTCATAGTTGTACAAATTTACCTTAAATTGTTGTCATTGGAATCGTAAGCAACCCCTGTAACAATAATAAAAACAAAATAAACTACAGCAATCAGAAAGAAATCCAAAAGGAGAAATCCAAATCTAACCTGCAGAATCATAACCACGGTACTCCAATCTCTTCAATCCCTTGATTAGAGTTTCCAAAATATATTTCCTTTTTCTTGGGACACAGAAATTCAGATACGCAAAAATACCTGACAAATAGAGACATGGTGATTGCTTGTAGGTAAAAACATAGCTGAAAAATACTGGTGTGGCTTTGATTTCGAGATAAACAAATGATAAGTGAATGAAGCACCATTCACAACATTTGGCCCAAATCTCCATGTAAAGTTTACACGTTGGCAGTGGATATTGACATTTCGCTGCTGGTAGACTTTTCTGCACTTACCACACATTCTACACCAGAAATATAAATACCACTTGAAGTTTAGATGTTAAACTGAAAAATCTGCTATTCCTGGGAGCTGAGGAAAGACTATTTGTAGCAAAAAACGCCAAAGAATTTGAACTTTTGGAGAACTGAGGGATAAAAGTTGTACTTGTGGCGCTTATGAAATCGTGCCAATATAACGAGCATTCTGATTGGTTGATGTTAATACCCTGACCAATCAAATGCCAGGAAATTTTAATTAGAGTCAGCTCATGATGATCTAACGAGGGTTTTGATTGGTTTAAAAAAGCCGATCAAAATTTTATAAGTCAGCGGTGGACAGCTGAGCATGCGCAGTGATGGTTATTTTGAAAAATAAGTCAGAAAACACCCGCAGGTGGAGAAAAGCGGTGAATTTTTCGGTTAAAAAACACTAAAAAACCGCTCCTTTGTCGCCATGAATCAAGAATACGACTATATAGTACTAGGTACAGGTCTCAAGGAATGTATCCTGAGTGGCCTTTTGTCTGTGAAGGGGAAGAAAGTCCTTCAAATCGACCGTAACGATTACTACGGTGCGAACTGTGCTTCCCTTCATCTTGACCAACTCTACGAGACGTTCAAACTCCCTGATGTTCCTCAACAGAGCAAAGAGGTTCGAGACTACAATATCGACCTTATTCCTAAGTTCTTGATGGCTCATGGAGCTCTGGTGAAGTTGCTGGTCCACACAGGCGTCACGAAGTACATGAACTTCAAGCAAATTGAAGGCAGTTACGTGTACTACCAGGGCACCTTTGGTGGTAGCATCTACAAGGTCCCTGCGGACGATAAAGAAGCTATATATTCAAGTATAATGGGCATCTTTGAAAAGCGCCGCTTTCGTAGCTTCCTTATCTATGTTCTGAACTACGACTTTGACGATCCCTCGACGTGGCAAGGCAGCGATCCCGAAACAACGACCATGGAAGAGATCTTTGTGAAATTTGGCTTGTGCGAGTACACTGCTGAATTCACTGGACATGCGATCGCTCTGTATTTAAACGATGAACACAAGACAAGGCCTTGTGGAGAGACCATCAAGAGAATTAAGTTGTATTACGATTCGCTCTCACGATACGGCAAATCCCCGTACCTATACCCTGTCTATGGACTGGGAGAGCTTCCCCAAAGTTTTGCCCGTCTGTCTGCTGTCTGGGGAGGAACTTTCATGTTGAACAAACCTATTGATGGTATATCAGTAGAAGATGGAGCTGTTGGTGTTACTTCAGAGGGTGAGACGGCAAAGGCAAAGGCTGTGATTGGAGATCCTTCTTATTTCACTGATAGGGTTAAGAAAGTTGGGCAAGTAGTTCGTTGTATTTGCATACTATCTCATCCTATACCCTGTACTGATGACTCCCAGTCTTGTCAGCTGATCATTCCGCAAAACCAGGTTAATAGGAAATCAGGTACAGTATGTACATGTAGTTTGATTTGATTATTTGGGGGTAATAACTCATGTAGGAACATATATACATGTACTGTCTGTACAATATAAATTTGAAAATAATATACAGTCAATGTCATTAAGGTTGTCCACCTCGGAAAAGCACATTAATTTTGCACATTTACACATTTGTACATTTTACAAGTGCTGAAATACAATTCTCCACCTGAAATCTTCTGTATAAGGCTGTGGCATTCTTATGGCAGTATACTACTACTGAATATATCGACTGTGGCTTCCACGTGCGCAAAACAAATATACACGTGATGTTGCAAATGTGTAAAAGAAATACAGTAATCAAAAATAATACTAACAAAAAAAAAAATTACTCCAGTATTATAAACTGGTTTATTGTCTGGCGATACTCCAGTTTCGAGTTGTTTACCACCGCTGTACTACTTGACAAAAGATGCATGTATGCAGGGTTAGCCTCGAGGCAGTGTAAATCATTCACAAATATCAACGAGAATGCGAACAAATGTTGTTGACAGTGGACGATAGAACACCTCCAATCAGAGATTAACCCCATGGAATGATAAAATAATGTTTCTATTGTCCAATGTCAACAACCTTGCTGAATCGCCAGACAATAAACCAGTTACCAGACACATCAATAAATGGTGGGATAGTGTATATTGTGTGCTTCTCATCAAGTTCTTTACCCTGATGTTAATTATTTATACATAAGCACGGCTGTCTGGAAGAGCATTTTGTATGATGAGATTTCCGTGTTGAAATAAAGATGATGGTGATCTCTGGGCCTCTGTCAACTCTCTCTTTCTATTGTGACTTAGGCCTACAATCTAATCATGAGCCGTTGTCATTTCAAACAATAGATAATAAGGCGACTTATTTTGAAGTAATTGAGAACGGCTCTTGGAAAGTATGGCGTTTGAACTAGGCCTTAGAGAGCTGCAAACAAGATGTAAATCAGCGAGGAATCGACAAAGACACTGATCACACGTTACGGATCTCACTTGTCTGTATGGATATTTCAGATCCCCTATATTTTGAATAAATGATATAAAAACATTTACAAAATGCACCAGTTTAGCATATAGCTAATCTTCCACTGGGCCTTCTGGGTTTTCTTCAGCACCCTCCCCTCCCTAAGCAATTTTGTATGATCCCTTATTGTTACCTGATCATTATTGTTTCAGATATCTATGTGTGCTGTATTTCCACCACCAACTGTGTTTCACCTAAAGACAAGTATCTTGCTATTGTCAGCACTACAGTAGAGAAAGATGACCCAGAAATGGACTTGAAGCCTGGCTTAGATCTTCTAGGAAAAATTGATAAGAAGTTTATATCCGTCTCTGATATCTACGAGCCAATCAGTGACGGAACTGAAGACAAGGTATGTATGTTACTGAGTCGTTTTCATATGAATGGGAAACCTACGGCATGGAGTTACCATCACGGTACGGAATCAAATACATTGTATTCAACCAATCACAGCTCGCAAAATCATTACGCAACCAATCAGAATGCTTGAATACTGCACAATCACGGCATGGTACCATCACTAATTCCCACTCATATGAAAACGACTCGATTAGATCAAGCCACAGATGTGCGTATCCCATAATGCATAATGCGAAACCGATTTGCCTTGCATGATAATGGTTTTGAAAAAGCAATCATACTTTAAACAACACAAAGTTCTGGTATAAAAGGACACTGCCCAGGGGTGCAACAATAGGTTTGTTGATCAATCTTCATGTACAATGTATTGTTCATGTAAATAATGATACAAACATTAATTGGCAAATGTTACATGTACATATATATGTAGTCATAACCCTGGTCAGGCTCATTTTATATTGGCGCATAACTTTGTATTTGAAGGGGGTGGGGTGGGGATACTTGTACTAAAATTCAAGGCATGTAATGAATGGGGCAGAGATCTGTAGTGAATAGTGAAGACAAGGTAAGGAGAGGGGATGTAAGAGGAGGGGAGGGGATGTTTGTACTTAAAATGAGAAGTTGGGGAGGATAGTGTAGTGATGTGGCAGGAGTGGGTTGGGTTTAATTTCATGCTAACTCTTGCTTTGCGGACACCCCTACAATGTATGTACATGGATTTACTGTTGCTATTATAGGGGGCACCAAATTGGGGTCACAAGGGTCCATATTAAGTAGGTACCTGTAAAATGGTATTATGAATGAATGAATTAATATGCATTCCCTAGATCTTCATATCCAAGTCGTATGATGCTACAACCCATTTTGAGACGACCTGTGAGGATATCATGGCCATGTATAAAAGAATTACTGGTGAAGAATTTGACCCCAGCTCTATTAATGTCAACCTAGATGTCGATATGTAAAAGGCAACTTAGAACATATAATTATATATATTTAGCAAATATGCTGCTATTTGAAATACGACTGCGCATGCACTGACATTTCAATATGACCATTGGCATTGTCAAAGAAGTGAAGATTATTGTTTTGCCATCATGAACTTACTGTCGTGACATAATAATAATAATAAATATTTATTTATCCTACAAAATGGATCAGCGGATACAAAGTAACAACTGCCAGTATAAACCCATGTGTAGCCAAGACATTGTCACAGTAGTCACACAATGACAGTACGTGATATATTCGTCGTCTCACGCCCTGTTTTTGCGTCGTGTCGTGTTTGCTAAATCTACCTTATAATATTATACCGTAAATGCTCGATTAAGCGCCCTGCTTCCAATAAGTGCTCCCCTCTAATAAGCACCCCCCCCCCCCCCCCCCCCCCCCCCCCCCCCCCCCCCCCCCCCCCCCCCCCCCCCCCCCCCCCCCCCCCCCCCCCCCCCCCCCCCCCCCCCCCCCCCCCCCCCCCCCCCCCCCCCCCCCCCCCCCCCCCCCCCCCCCTAGGTCTAAAAAAAATAAAAGTGCCCCCCTTACAATAAGCGCCCCCCTCCCTCTAAAAGAAATGCAGGAAACAACTAGTCTTGTAGCCTCCTCCGCAGGCAATGCTGAAAAGCGAGGCCGAAAGCGAGGCCTTTGGCCTTGCACAGGGATCCCATTATCGGCCTTCGGCCTCGCTTTCCAGCGTTGCCTGCAGAGGAGGCTACTAGTCTTGTACTATTTAATAAAATAATGAAGAAGACATTGACATTGTCAGACTAGAACACTATAGAACTGTAGAACCATAAGAACCGAAAAAAGTGTTGCATTTACCAAGTACCGCATGGTACATGTGACCTGGTTTGACTGTAATTGATTTAAAAATTACAAAAATATATATGTGCAGGTAATAGAGGTTAGAGTATAATGGTATGTAGAATATTATGGTACAACGTAGAGTATCTATTTAATAGTTAATAGGTAGAATATACATGTAGTTATCAGTAGAAGAACATGGGAATTTACAAGACAAAATAATAATTATTTATTTTCAAGACATTGATTGTATTAAATTCAAAATCATCATAAAGAGTATCATGAATATTGGAGTGGCGTGGACATAAAGTATATCACCCTTGTTTTTTTGTTTCAAAATTCAAATTTCTGGTTTGCAGGTACCTGTCATATATATCGGCCATGTTAGTTCCTGATAACACAGGTAGCCCAAGCTACATTTATATGTGAGGCTTGTTATCGAAGCCTATATAAGACTTTGTATGGGACCTTACAGGGACCGCAGAGACGGGTATGCTCCCCCACTTTCAAGGGTGCTCCACGGTTCCTGCCTTAGGCTCTGGTCGATAACTCCATAAATAATAAAGCAAATAAACTCTAACCTTCCTGTAGTGTTGTTTGTGTCACAAACAACTTTACAGCATGCAGGAAGCTACAATGAGCGTCAAAATTGTTGACACATTACCCATTTTGGAACCTAGCTATCGGTGTAGGATTGCATTTTGTGTTTAAAATATGAACTATACGCATCCAAACCCCCCCCCCCCCCCCCCCCCCCCCCCCCCCCTCCCCTCTCCAATGTTGAAGATACATCATTGCCCATGAAAGAGTGCAACTGATGATCAACATTGTGCGGTGGGGGGAGGGGAGGAGAGAGTGTACAGGTGGGTAATCTCACCATCCATATAGTGGTGATAGTGTTTTTTGCTGATAACTGTATAGTGTTTCAACTAATTTTGACGCGCATTGTAGGTTAGTATAAATGCACGCGAAGAAAAGAAGAAACTTACAAATGCTAGGATAACCATGTGACTAGGGGAACCCTACCACCAGTGTTACCCCAGGGCCTTACATTATTACAAAGAGAACATTTTTGATACAAATACTGTTTTACTTAATATTTTATTTAATAATTATTCAATATATGCCTAGCAATTATTAGAGATCACTGCAGAGTTCCTGAACACTGTATTATCCTTTGGTACATGACTCGGAGACAAATTTGTTAAAGCCTGGTCCTCACCAGCGACACAAGTATAAGCACAAGCAACATACGCAGACTCAGGACACCATTTATGCAATAGGTGTGACAAAAGACAAGCACCGTTAATGAGCAATGCATTACTGAGTCTGCGCATGTTGCTTGTGCTTATGTCGCTAGTGAGGACCAGGCTTAAAATATTTCACTAAATTGTAAGATAAAACAAACCTAGCATTGGGGCTCAACCCTCTTACAGTACATATTCTTCCTACTTAGATTATTTGATAGTTTATCTGTTGCGAAGCCCTAAAAATGAGGACAACAGAGATGCAATAGGTACATGTTTGTGATTCCTGCCACCCCCCCCCCCCCTCCCCCCCCCCCCCAAAAAAAAAAAAAAAACTAGTTCTAAAGCCGTTTAAAATTGGCTACTAAGAGGCTTCGCATTCAGAGCGGATATGCTACGGTACAGACTTACGACAGTTAACAACTGCACAATATTGAGGTACGTAATGATATGTAAAATAGGAGTTAACGTTTTTTTAAGAGCGAAACACAAACAAAAGTTACAGTTAGTCACTAGATACGTAATTTCCTTACGTAATGATTGTTACGTAAGGAAATTCGGATTGCCATTTCTAACGACGCTACGTTTACGTACTGTACCGCGTAAATCGTACCGCAACGTCTTCCACTCGTACGCAAAACCGACTTTGGCGCGTTTCTGCCACGTCCACTGTCCAGCTAGAATGGGCGTTGTTCAATGTGCAGTATATCTACGCAATGTGATTGGATGAGAGGAAAGTCTCGATTTCTGATTGGTTCAATATCGGAAGCCATTTAAGAGTGGATGCCAGTAAGGATCGAGACTAATTCTTCAACTCAAAAAATTCGAATTTTATTTTATTTCGCCATATCATTCCTTTCGATGACCTATTTTAGGGAAAAATACTAAAAAGGTCCAGCGATTTTTATTTTAGGAGAAATTTCCAGTTTTTAAAAACCTGTCTGTCTACTTAATTGTTTTGGCTAAATTATAAGCCAACTTTGAACAGTCGGTGTGTGTTCACCTCTAGAACTACAACAATGACATTAAGTACACTTAATAAACGTTTCTTGGTCTTTTCTACTGTGTAATTTATTTTTCTGGAACTTCTGTAGTTATTTTACAAATTTGGTTTTAAAAAGGTGTACTGAGCGCCATGAACGGAACGTTGAAATATAGGCAATGTTTGAGGTACGAAAAAGGAATCTGGTACATACATTTTTGATGAAAACGCCATGCCCCAGGAAAGCTTCACGTTTGCTCTTTCAGTTTAGAAAGTTTCAAGCTTGGGAATTCAATGTAGCATTTTTGAGAAATAAAACTATTATGCTTGGGACTGCCAAAATTAGCATAATTTTCGTCCTGTGGCGGACATTTTTGTCGTTAAAACACAAAACCTAACGCCAAAACACGGCTATCTTGCATTTTTAGTTGATTGCTGCTGATGGAAAACAATGTTCGAGTCAATAGGAATGATTTTCAACAATGTTTGTGTTTCGATAGTCGTAAATAACTCTCGCAAAAGTTAAAATTAGCATAGATGGTCGATCAGATAACAGCAAAATACGAATTTTGTTTAAACAACGTTTATACGAAATTCCACCCATTCAAGCAAGTATGAATTCTGTTTAGTATTATATTTTATGATTAAAACTATTATTTCATGCCGCAAACATTTTATTCGAAGGGCAGTAGCGTGACTTGCAGCAGTTACATTGCGTTACATAATTGGCTTGTCAACAAAGTGGAGCATCGTGTCAAAGTATCCGAACTCTTCATGATAAAGCGCCAGTTTGAACTACAAATCAGTGCAATTGTTTGTAAATCTTATTTGGAGCAAACTCTAAGCATTTTAGAGTGAAGAACCACAATTTTTCGGAAACGGTGTTTATATTTGATCAATGAATATGCTAATTGTCACTATTTTAGGAGCTTATGTGGCTGAAATAGCTCAAATATGGTTGACAATAACTCTTATTAACTCCAAAATTGTTATCAGTTGGCAGCGATCAACTAAAAGTGCAAGATAGTCGTGTTTTGGAATTAAGTTTTGTGTTTTAACGACAAAAATGTCCGCCACAGGACGAAAATTATGCTAATTTTGGCAGTCCCAAGCCTAATAGTTTTATTTCTCAAAAATGCTACATTGAATTCCCAAGCTGGAAACTTTCTAAACTGAAAGAGCAAACGTGAAGCTTTCCTGGGACATGGCGTTTTCTTCAAAAATTGATGTACCAGATTCCTTTTTCGTATCTCAAACATTGCCTATATTTCAACGTTCCGTTCATGGCGCTCAGTATACCTTTTTAAAACCAAATTTGAAAAACAACTACAGAAGTTACAGAAAAATAAATTATCCAGTAGAAAAGACCAAGAAACGTTTATTCAGTGTACTGAATGTCATTGTTGTAGAGCTAGAGGTGAACATACACCGACTGTTCAAATTTGGCTTATTATTTAGCCGAAAATTTTCGGTCGACAGACGGGTTTTTAAAAACTGGAAATTTCTCCTAAAATAAAAATCGCTGGAACTTTTTAGTATTTTTCCCTAAAATAGGTCATCGAAAGGAATGATATGGTAAAAGAAAATTAAATTCGAATTTTTTGAGTTGAAGAATTAGTCTCGATCCTTACTGGCATCCACTCTTAAGTGTTCGAGGTGGAGCTAGACGCAATGTGATTGGACGAGAAGAACTTTCAAAACTTTGTGATTGGTACAAAACGGGAAGCCAGTAAAGTGTTCCGAGTCTGAATGAGGTGCATCTACGCATTTCTACGCCATGACTGAACGAAATAAATCGTCTAAATTTGTTTCTGTTTGGCTCAAAATTTGAAGCTGCTAAAAAGTTCAAACCAAGGGATCCCCTTCGTTTGAACATAATGGCGGCGTCTAAATCTTCCGTTTGAATTACGTTCCATTAAGACTGGCTTTCACTAGTGATACGAGCGCATTTGTCGAGTGAAAATAAGCTCGACGCAAGCAGAAGTACAACATGGAAATATTTTGATCCATATGCTTAATTATGCCTGCGTCAGGCCCGTTTTCGCAGTAAGATAAATTTCAGTCTTCACTACATAGTAGTAAGTAATCTAAAGCTACGCGTGCATTTGAAGATAAAACTTATGCCTCTACATTAAATATGATTTGTTTAATTACTTTTTAGAAGCTTTAAAAGCACAATCTTATTTAGACATTTGGCAAAACATGGTCATTGAACTACGAAGAAAGTAGCGATAAAAACGAACATTACGATTGTATTTTTTATTTATTTTTATTGATGATGATGATTGATGATGATGATGATGATGATGATGGTGGTGGTGGTGATGATGACGGTGATGATTATGGTGTGGTGGTGCATGATGATGAATATGATGATGGTGATGATGATACTGATGATCATGAATTTATTTACGCTCGGTTTGATGGGACTGAGAAACAAGAAATACAAAAATTATAAAAATATATCAATACTTTGTTGTCAAGTTCAAAATCAATTCTCTTTACTTTGAACTCGACGTCTTAAATACATGTCGAAATGTTGCTCGTTTTCATCGCTGCTTTTGGTAGCTAAATGTTTTCTCAGCCTTCACAAACTCATTGACTTCCTACAAATTAATATTTAGTTCGCGTTACGTAAATCCGTAACCTACATATACGGTTACGCAACACTTACGTAACGTTTGGGCGGTTAAGTTCTACAATAAAAGTTTAGCATTGTCTATAGATACATTCCTTGTTACTATCAATGCACAGAGTCGTACATTTTATAAGATTCTTCTAGCTTGTCTATTATCTGAAGATTTAAAGAGGAAAAAGTGAACATAAATACAAAAGTATAAGATTCTTTTTTTGTCGCATTTCTCATGTAAACAATATACCAGTTCAAGTGTCCATCTACCAGACAGTCAAATATGTCCGCCTGTCCGTCCGTGCGTCGCCGGGTCGATCTCTACTCCGTCCGTCCGTCTGCCGGTCTATCTGTCTGTACGCCGGTCTATCTGTCTGGCTTCCTGTCTGTCTGTATGTCCGCCTGTCTGCCGGTCTATCTGCCGGTCTATCTGTCTGTCTGCCGGTCTATCTGCCTGTCTGTCTGCCGGTCTATCTGTCTGTCTGCCGGTCTATCTGTCTGTCTTCATGTCTGTCAGCCTGTCTGTCGGTCTATCTGCCGGTCTGTCTGTCTACTTTGTCTGTCTGTCGGTCTGTCTGTCTACTTTCATTTGTCTGTCTGTCCGTCTGTCTAGTGTCTGCCAGTCTGTCTGTCCGTCTGCCGGCCATTTGGTCACTATATATATAATTTATCCAATGGTCCGTTCACTGCACATACTAAGTCTGTCTCTCAGACGGTTTATATATCATATTTAGACGGGCCGTCTGGCTGTCAATTAATACGTCTATTTCACTGTCTGTCTTTCTGTCAATCTGTCTGACTGCTATATGGTTCACGTCTAATCTTTATAGAAAGCGTTAAATTCCAACAATCCGTCTGACTACCAATTGATCCGTCTGCCTGCCTGCCTGTCAATCTGTCTGACTGCTAGATGGTTCACGTCTAATCTTTCGAAAGCGTTAATGTCGGACAGACAGACCACGATTAGCACACTGTAATACTTACTCTTTGATGAAATGATATTTGTTCTCGTAAGAAACTCTGCATCATGTTTTTGAAGTCAGCTAATCGTAGTTGGTGAAAATGATTCATCTCCGCTGTAAAGTATCATCAAAGTCTATCAATATACTCGAACCCATACCCTGCACCACACGCAATCCTCTCTGGGATACCTATTCTACTTGAGGACGAGGAGGGATTGGTATTTCGAAATGGTTCCCAGTCTCTTCCGGTCAACAAACGGGAGGAAAACCAGAAAAGGCAATGAACGAGAGGAAAACACTCTCCCCTGAATAATTACTACAAAATCGTCTACTTACCAAACGATACTGCAGTTATAGTGTCAGCTCGATCACAGACGTCTTCTAAAAGATTATCCTGCAGAACAACAAGACGAGACACTAAATTCAGTACACAAAAAAACTACATGGAACTGTGACGATGTCGATGGTGGTGGTGGCTTTGACGATATTGATGATAACGATGATAAGATGATGATAGCCGTGCAATTTAGAAAAGCGTGAAATAGTACTAACTTTAAATAGTACTAAATAGTGATATTTCTATTGTTTCATTAGTGCTATTTAGTACTAATTAGTTATTTAGTTTTCAAGCTTTTCTAAGTTGCACTCTAAGGTTTCCCCAATTAGTTTACATAATTATTGTAAGCTAGATGTTCATTAACGACACGTTATTAAAATTCTTGTTATTATTATTATGATGATGATGATGATGACGATGATGATGATGTCTAAAGACATACATTTTTTAAAGACTCAAGCTTGTTTTAAATGTGATATTATTATATATTTTTTGCCTGTTGCCTTTAGGTTAGATATCGTAAAGAGCATCGATACCCTTGTATGATGCCCCTAAAACGTTATTTATGATGATGATGATAAATATGGTGGGCAAGATGATGACGATGATGATCAAGACGATTATGATATTGATGATAATACGAAGATGATACTGATGTCAATATTAGGATGATGATGATAAATATGGTGGGCAAAATGATGACAATGATGATAAAGACGAAGATGATAATATGATACTGGTGACAAGATGATGCTGACGACGATGATGATAAAGACGATGATGATGATAAGATGATGATGATGATGATGACGATACTGGTGACAAGATGATGATGATGATAAAGACGATGATGATGATAAGATGATGATATGATGATATTGGTGACAAGATGATGATGATGATGATGATAAAGACGATGATATAATTATGTGATATATATATTCCCACCTCGACTTTCTCATCTTCTTTTTGTTTTTGCAAATCTTTTACTTTTGATACCGAGCTTCTGTGTACTTGAAGAATCTCTGGGTACGTCGACAACATGCCTGAGTACTCTTTAAGTCCATCGATTAACGGAATAAAATCTTCCTTGGGCTACAAACACAAATCAGTAAGACAACATAAGGAAGGGAGAGAAAAGGGCTGGCATATTAGAGATGGGGGGAGGGGGGTGGGGGGGGTTGATTGGGATTTTGGAGGAGGGAGGGGGGACAGAACCAAAGAAAATATTTTTGTTGCATTGTAAAAAAACATAGGTTCATCAGAAATAATATTAATGTCAATTATATATACCATAAACATCAAATACACATTATAATTTAACACTATTTATTAAATGACCGAGTATCTCGAAGCCTGGTATCTAGCAAATCAAGCAATTTGATTGGTTAGATTCTTTCTCGGCCCGGTCTAGATTCTCCGGTAATAACCGGTCCGCACATGCATCTTAAAATCTGTAAACATTGTTTCTATCATATGGTTTTGAGTGCAATTTGGAAGAAATGTAAACTCGTGGGTTTTTAAAGAGCTCAAATTTCACTCCTAACAATATAAGCAAAACATTAACAAAACATTAGGAGTATTTCACTGAAAAATACCAAAATTCTGAAGAAAACAAACCCAGCGCGCGCTCGATGGCGACGTGATGATAGCGACAGTAGCGCGCGCACTTCAACTACAATTTTATTCAAAAACACAACAGAATCCTCAACTTTCTTGCCATTTTCTTCACCATTCTTGTTCATTTTTATCAAAAATCCATAGTTCCTCGGTGTATCGCAATGTTTTCAACACCAAAGTCGAGGAAATGTTCGATTTTAAGATTGTTTTAGTTATTCATCATCGAGCTAGAAATACCTCGCTTCACACACTTTCTTGTCAAACCGGTTTTCAAACAAGTTATGTAGTAAAAATACTGGGAAGCCATTCTAGTGTAAGGCTTGTAAGATGCAAATAAAATGAGTTAATTTTTAGTTTACTAAAATGGTCATATAATAAAACTCTTATTAACCGAGCTTGGTCGGTCTGTACAGGAAAATCTTGACCTCGGTCGTGGTACAGACCTCGCTGCGCTCGGTCTGTACTTTCACGACCTCGGTCAAGATTTTCCTGTACAGACCTCCCGCTCGGTTAATAAGACCTAAATAATTTACATTGATTGAATAAATAAATTAATTAATTAAATAAAAGAAAAGAAAGAAAGAAAGAAAAGAAAGAAAGAAAAAAAAAAAAAGAAAGAAAAGAAAGAAAGAAAAGAAAGAAAGAAAAGAAAGAAAAGAAAAAAAAAGAAAGAAAAGAAAGAAACGAAAGAAATAAAAGAAAGAAAAGAAATAAAAGAAATAAAAGAAAGAAATAAAATAAATAAAATAAATAAAATAAATAAAGAAAAGAACCAAAGAAAAGAAAAGATGAGAAAAGGAAAAAAGAAGAAAATAGAAATGGAAGAAAGAAGAGAAGATAGAACAAAACTGAGGGAAATTACTTCCCAATAGATACCCCTCCCTACCTGTTCAGCGAACATCTCTCCAATATCATCGTACGTTTTCCCCGTATGTTCAATCGCCTGCGTTATACATACAGAGTCTGAAAGCAAAGGCGATAAAAATCAAAATACCGAAGTGTTAATACATTGAGCCACGTAATCCTGATTCAGACGTAAACACAATAATCCTTAATCACTTTAAAAATAGGCCTGACGAAAGTTGTTTGATTGTATTACTGGCGAGCTGCCCGTGTCACGCCGAGTTGGCAACTACTTCCTCGTTCCCAGGGATTTGGAGTTCTCGTGTTGGGCCTAACCGTGTTCCTAGGCCGGAAAGGAAGAGACTGGGAACAAGGTTTTGGATTATCTTTTTCCAGTACATTTTCAACATGACCAAAAAACGGCGCACCTACTGAGTATGCGTAGTGGCGTCAGATTACAGTTTTAGGGATTATTAGTTTTCGTTATGCTTTTATTTTTCGCAGTGAATAAAAAAATATTAATGTCAACTAGAAAACCAACAGTAATGATGATAATTGAACCAAGTAAAGATGATGATGATGACTGACGATGACCACTATGATGATGATGACTATGATTACGATTACGATGATTATGATGATGATGACGATGACCATAATGGCGATGATTACGATGACCATAATGGCGATGATTACGATGACCATATATGGCGATGATGACGATGACCATAATGGCGATGATGATGATGACCATAATGGCGATGATGATGATGACCATAATGGCGATGATGATGATGACCATAATGGCGATGATGATGATGACCATAATGGCGATGATGATGATCACCATAATGGCGATGATGACGATGACCATAATAATGATGACTATATGATTCGATGACCATATTGATAATGATGACGACAATGATGACCATAATGGCGATGATGATGATGACCATAATGGCGATGACCATAATGGCGATGATGACGATGACCATAATGGCGATGATGATGATGACCATAATGGCGATGATGACGATGACCATAATAATGATGACTATATGATTCGATGACCATATTGATAATGATGACGACAATGATGACCATAATGGCGATGATGATGAATGGCATGACCATAATGATGATGGTGATGACCATAACGATGATCAAAACGACGATGATGCTGATGCTGATGATAATGACGGCAACGATTAAAATAATGATGATAACACATTTGATGACGACCCTTATCCCATTCATTCTATTTAGCGTTCGTCTTAACATGTTCTTGTCATATTGATTGGTTCTAAATGTTTACGTACAACAAAGTCATTATATAATGAGAACATGTTTCGTCCTTACGGACCTTTTCAACTCGTTGTATATAAGATGTCTTAAGATGTGTTCACGATCAAACCAGTTGAAAGTTCGAGTTGCAATACAGCGAAACCCTACCGAGAGCAATAAGGTAAATCCTGTTTCTCACAATGACGAAAACATAAAAGCGCAAGCACAATATATATTTTGATCCTTGAACTTATGCTTGCGTCAGGCCCGGCCATTTCCACTTGACAAAGCTTCTTGTACTTGCGCTTCTGCTTGCGCTTCTGCTTGCGCTTCTGCTTGCGCTTCTGCTTGCGCTTCTGCTTGCGCTTCTGCTTGCGCTTGTGCTTGCTTGCTTGCGCTTCTGCTTGCGCTTCTGCTTCTGCTTGCGCTTCTGCTTGCGCTTCTGCTTGCGCTTCTGCTTGCGCTTCTGCTTGCGCTTCTGCTTGCGCTTCTGCTTGCGCTTCTGCTTGCGCTTCTGCTTGCGCTTCTGCTTGCGCTTCTGCTTGCGCTTCTGCTTGCGCTTCTGCTTGCGCTTCTGCTTTGCGCTTCTGCGCTTCTGCTTGCGCTTTCTACTTGCGCTTCTGCTTGCGCTTCTGCTTCTGCTTGCGCTTCTGCTTGCGCTTCTGCTTGCTTTTTTCAGCTGTGTACCAAAGTAATACTGCGCTTTGCCAATTTGGACCCAAAAGAGCCGCATACGGTAAATGTGAAAACGCCCAAACGCGACGTCAAAATGTTACAAAATATTTCTAGTTCTGTTTATTGTCCACTGGAATGACACCCCAGTAAACGACAGTTCCATATTTACAAAACCTAAGCGACACAGTTTTAAATCGTCTGTGCTTAATTCAGTAGGAGGGATAATCAGGCTTGGGAGACTGCCTGAACAAACAACAGAAGTGGAGCGGATTATCAGTAAGTTTGTATTTTCTTGTCACTCTTTATGACCGCACTAACTGAACCAACATGACTTACTTTATCGACTGACGAAACTAATCCCTAATCTGGGAGGCGAAACAATAAAAATCATTTCTTATTGGAATTGAGACTTATGCAAAGCAATTGACTGTGTTGTTCCGTGAATTATAGAGCGTTCTACGGCTGCGTCCGTCTTGCAAGAAACGCTATTCGCAAACACAAAAGCTATGCTATGCTATCTACTAGTTCAGCGAAACAATAACAACTATTAATTATTGGACTGGAATTGAGACTTTGAACTTATGCAAAGCGATTCGTTGACGGCATGTTGTTCCGGCCGTGAATTGGTGCGTTCTACGGCTGTGTCCGTCTTGCAAGATACGCTCTCTGGGGGGCAAAACAATAAAACATGATTTCTTTTTTTGGAATTTATACCGGTGTTTTTCTGTATATAGAGCTGGCGTTCTACGGCTGTGTCTGTATATATGCTATGCGCAAACACAAAGATATAGTACAATGTTATCAGCGTTTATGCGTCCCATTATACTATTACTCACTATACAAACATTACGCGTTGATTAGTTTAGCTGACAGGGATAAAAGACCCCTTTTTTTCTCTCGCTCTAAGGTTCTTAAAATAAAACTGAATCGTTTCTTCGGGTAAGTTCAGCTGCCTTGAAAAGAACTCCCTCGTTTCTTGAGTAATGAAGCGACTTGTGTTTATAAAGTAGTTTTCCATCGCTTTCTTGGCGAAGTTGGGGATATAGGTCCTCTTGCCGCGTGTCCCTATCCTGAGCCGTGGCGAAACTCGCAGTTCTCCGTTGGAGCTCGACGGAGTCATGGTGCAATTGTACGACTCCTTTTTCTGAAGTCGCTCCTTCTCGATCCTCCACGCTGCCGAGCAGTACAGATTATGGCGTTCCATGGGGCTTCTTTGGGTTAAAAACTCGTAAATCTTGTGGTAATGCTGTAAAGACTTGTTCGGGTAGGGCTTAGAAAGGATAGTGTTATCGTAAACTGTATCTTGCATTAGTTGGCAAAGCCGGCCCTGGGACACCCCTAAGATAACTCTGCAGATGACTTTCTGGGCGATTTTTTGTTGGTTAATTTCGGCTGAAATCAGTCGTTTTGCTTCGATTACTCGCACGGGACGGTCCCGCGCCTGGCGGGACTCTATTGGCTCCTCTTTGATCTTAATTATCTGAATATCGGGACCTGAATATAATAACAATAATAGTTATTTACTTACGTATCAATAAAATATATTCACAAAAGAACATACAATGAAAGGGCCGCAATTTCACTTAAAAGAAAGCAGATATTGTTAGCAATATTATCTGCCAAAACGACAAAGAAAAATGAACATAACTGGATTCTACCACAACTCGGCAATTACTAGCTATATTTGGTAGAAGACATCAAGACAGTCGAAACGCTGGCCTCAAAATGCGTCCACAAATTAAATTAAATCCAGCAGTGCTCGGTTGACTTTTCTCTTTCAAACCATATAAAAGAAAGAGTCACCAAGAAAGCTTTATATTTAAAGGATAAAGTTCCTTTTTCGCTTCAATTCCCATCGTGCAGCTAGCCGTGTTAGAGTTTGTTCAATATCAATACAGGACGGCGCTACGCAGCATGCAGCGAAACCTGCATGGCCAAACCAAAACAAGTGCATAATAATCCTTATTTAGTACCAACAATAAAGTCTCTCAACTTTTCAATAGACGAATACAAACTTTACCTTCAGCGATGGTGACGACTTCGTTATTGCTCACAGCTTCTAAAGTTGTTCCTTGGACTGGTTTGGGTGGGAAGCCGACCAACAACTCCGCAACAGCGACGCCAATAGTCCTTCCAATGATATTCTTGACTTCTTTCAAAGTAGTTTCCGGATCAAACGCTTTCTTGAGACGCCCGTTAGGCGTTCTAAAAGTGAACTCCATCGCGTTTATCAGAGGGAGATTTGAGTACGACTTGAAGACAGCGTATACTAGCAAGAAGCTTTGGTCGTATCTTGTATAAAGAAGTCTTTGGGAACAAGATATTTGCAATGACAAAAGGGATTTAAGAGATCCGGATTATCAAAACCATGTGGGATTCAGACGGATTAAGAAAGATAAAAGAAAATGAAAAGAATCGGTTTTTATTGACAGTAAACGTGGATTAGGACAAGGATTAACCGGGATTTCAGATACCAAGCCTGCATCTCATTGGACAGCTTGTAATCCAAGATTTTGTCAAGGCTAGGATTGAAAAGAGATTACGAATCCTGGCTTGATTGGAAGCAATAAGAAAAACAGAATACGGCTTTGCAAATTATTTCCATCATAACGAAGCACCGTTCCTCGAGTCTTGAACGACGTCCGTACAGAAAGGCCATTCCCGACGTGTCCAGCTTCAATTAATATCATATTAAAGCCATTTCGACATCAGTTATATTGTTCCATTGTTCGCCATCTTTTTCATTACATATAATACAAATTTCCCTTAGAAATACTTGTACCAAAGTTCAAAGCTAATTATAGTTTGTCTCGTTGAAGTTCCACCGAGACAAAGTCTGCTGAATTAGAGTTCCAAAATGTACAGTAGGAATTCAGTCATTTTTAGTGCAGTTAGTTTGTGTTTTGCTTTATCTCATGCACAATGGAACTTATATTAAGACTATTATAAGTTTTCCACCACAATCCAAGCTGCAAACAGCGAGCCAGAACGTGTAAGCTAAGGTTTCTGAAGTGCCTAAGAGCAGATAGTTCCAATTTTTGGGCCCGTATACCAAGTATAGAACTCCATTAAATAGATATGAATCTATAGTTGAACACTGACTGGTTTGACCTGGTCTGGCATATTATCTCACTTTCTATCAGAAATACAAACTCGTCGGTTCCACATTAAACAGCCGAATTGGTTGTTGACAAATGCTAGTAACTAGAAAGTGTTTAAGAAGAAAAAAGGGCAAAAAAACTACCAGGATAATTTGTTTTGTCTAACCTGATTTCTCATGTCAACTGGAATTTGCCGAACACACGTTAAAACACTAGCAATACTACGTACACCACAACTATAGCAAGTGTTTAACAAAATGACCTCATAAAATGAACAAATTAAACACTAGAGAGTATCCGTCTATGCTGCTAGTCCATGGCTCTCAAAAGTTTAATATACAGTAAAAAAGCAAAATATTAAAATCAGTTCATAACTGCAATTGGGACACACAAACAGTACATCGATATAATATGTTGCACATGTCGTACAATTACTTCAGAAACTATAATATCTTCATGAAGATGAATGAATACAAGTTTAATACTACAGTAAAAAAGCAAATGATCAAAAGCAGTTCAAATATCGCAAGCATTTCAACTAGCAAATCAGTGCTCATCAGTCATGCACTGACTAGACTTTGGAAAATGACTCGCGAACCCTAGTAAGTCCTATGTTCAGTAAAATCCTGTGCAATTTTCCATAAGAATTTAGCTCTATACAGTGTGTAGAGATATACATACGCAGTAAGGATTGAGTTACCAATAACGTAAGTCGATTAGAGTGTTTTTGGATAATCAGAATTGGTTTCAAAGTTCGTAGTTTTGGGAGAGTCGGTCGTGGGAGGCGAGCACGGATTAGTCGGGCTAGCCACGCTCGGTAGAGCAGGAAATAAGAATGCAAGCTGACTTTAAGCTGATTTGAGCGTTTATCCCTGGTTAAGATAACTTTTTTTGCCTCTAAAACACAAAGCAGGGGGCAAAGCTCGCTAACTAGATACTGTTCACGAATTTTAGAAGGAGTGACTAATAAAAATACGCCCAAAACTGTTACCACAGGGAGCCCAACGTTAAGGAAATAAGAAAGAAAGCTGATTTGAGCGTTTATCCCTGGTTAAGATAACTTTGTTTGCCTCTAAAACACAAAGCAGGGGGCAAAGCTCGCTAACTAGATACTGTTCACGAATTTAACGAGCAGTGACTAATAAAAATACGCCCAAAATTGTTACCACAGGGAGCCCAACTGTATGACATTTTAGGTATTCTGACACCAGGCACAGGAAGCCCAAGAGTCATTGCATTTACATTGATAACATTTAGTTATTTTAGTAATTTTTTTTTTTTCTTTTATAAAGCGCACTCTGTGCGGACGGCTGCGACGTAATGAAGGGACTGGGAAGAGAAAGTAACCAATTATGATGCAATAGTCCCTTTTCGCGTTCACAGATCCCGTTGTATAACCGCTGTACTCATTGACAACAGACGCATTTGTACAGGGTTTGTACGAGTCAGTGTAAATTATTCACAAATATCAACAAAAACACGAAAAAATGTTGACATGAAACAATAGAAACATTTTTGAATTGCACGGACTGTTTTCTGAATCGAGGCTAAGCCTGTACAAATGCGTATTTTGTCAAGGACAGCGGTCATCTCTAAACAACGCGAAACTGGAGTACAGCATTACCACTCGAACGCAAAACCACAGGTAGCCCACCCACGATGTGAATAGGTTATCAATGATGTAATAACTAACAGTGTTCTATACACAGGGAACCCAAATATTAACTGTCTCAGTATTTTCCAACTGCAACCCAGAAGGGACTGGGTAGAGGAAGTAGTTGTACTCTGTAGATGACTGGTCCTGGTGACTACTAACATAGCAAACCACAGGGAACCCAAATATTGACTTACTTGATGTGTTGTCTTCTATTGAAAAGGCTTGACTAAGACCCGTGAACGTCGAACCGATTTTTTTGTATTCGTTTTTGTAAGCTGTGAAAATAAAGTACATTTGATGGTTTATTGATATACTTATTATGAAGGTTATTTTCTTATCGAACCATCAATGGTCGGTCAGTCAGTCAGTTGGTCGGTCGGTCAGTCAGTCAGTCAGTCAGTCAGTCGGTCGGTCGGTCAGTCAGTCAGTCAGGTCAGTCAGTCAGTCAGTTGGTCGGTCGATCAGGCAGTCAGTTGGTTAGTCAGTCAGTGAGTTGGTCGGTCAGGCAGTCAGTTGGTCTGTCGGTCAGTCAGTCAGTTGGTCGGTCAGTCAGTCAGTTGGTCAGTCAGTCAGTCGGTTGGTCGGTCAGTCAGTCAGTCAGTTGGTCGGTCGATCAGGCAGGCAGTTGGTCAGTCAGTCAGTGAGTTGGTCGGTCAGTCAGTCAGTTGGTCGGTCAGGCAGTCAGTTGGTCGGTCGATCAGGCAGTCAGTCAGTCTGTCAGTTTGTCAGTTTGTCAGTCAGCCAGTCAGTCAATCAATCAATTTAATAAGTCAAGCAGATAGAGAGACACAGAGCGTCAGTCAGACATGATCTTATCAGTCAATATACCCGTTCACGATTGTATATCAATGAACTGCATTTCCACCTCACAAAATAAATCGAGAAGTTAGAATTGACCATCGGCCACTCACCCTCCCCCTGTGACAGAAATTGGGAAGATTTATTGAGAAGGGGGTGGGGTAATTATATATAAATACTTACATCCCATGCATTTCTCAGTGTGTATTAGATCTGTCTATGATTGTCTTGACACTATCGTCCATCGACAGGGGGATGGGTTAAGCATATATAAATACTTACATCCCATGCATTTCTCACAGTGTGTATTAGATCTGTCTATGATAGTCTTGACACTATCGTCCATCGACAGGGGGGTGGGTTAAGCATATATAAATACTTACATCCCATGCATTTCTCACAGTGTGTATTAGATCTGTCTATGATAGTCTTGACACTATCGTCCATCGACAGGGGGGTGGGTAAGCATATATAAATACTTACATCCTATGCATTTCTCACAGTGTGTATTAGATCTGTCTATGATTGTCTTGACACTATCGTCCATCGACAGGGGGATGGGTTAAGCATATATAAATACTTATATCCCATGCATTTCTCAGTGTGTATTAGATCTGTCTATGATTGTCTTGACACTATCGTCCATCGACAGGGGGGTGGGTTAAGCATATATAAATACTTACATCCTATGCATTTCTCAGTGTGTATTAGATCTGTCTATGATTGTCTTGACACTATCGTCCATCGACAGGGGGATGCACCCCGGGTTAAGCATATATAAATACTTACATCCTATGCATTTCTCACAGTGTGTATTAGATCTGTCTATGATTGTCTTGACACTATCGTCCATCGACTTGACGAATCGACCAAAGTTTTCCACATAGTTTTCGCTGAAAAGAACAACACAAATTAAATATAACTTATATGAACAACTTTAAATATAAAATCAAGGATAATAATAGTGATGAACGACGTTTCACTGACATTTAGTATGCACATTTGCTAAATCTTAGTTTATTGCTGGTTTTCATTAGACGTCACTTCCGGTCTCATGAGGAATTTTCATCAGCTGAATTGCCCTATACCATTATGACGTAACGGCTTGTTTATGAGGGGGACAGAATCGTGAAGAACAATAGAGATTTGAACTAAATCTGCTCTGCTGAGGTTCGCTTGATTTCAAATTGGCTAGTTTCCAGATATTATGTTCATCGATGCTTTTCCCACAATATTTACTGTGTTTGGTAACTTTTATCGCTTTCAGACCATCTGTAAAATACATTTATTTGCGAAATCCTTTGTGTTGTTGCTGTTTTGTCCCCCTCTCGCGACCATGATCCTTAGCGTTTAAACAATAGATTGTTTTGATGTGACGTCATAGTGATATAGGGCAATTACACCTTTTCAAAAGAATACTCTCTGCTTGATAGCACATGGAGGGCAGTGTTTGCCCGTCATTTGAAGCAAATAATGAGATTCAAGGAGTTTTAACAGCGGAAAAGCAAGCAATTAAATAAAAGTACAACAATTCAGATCGCGTTATGCAAAGTATATGTCCATTATAATTACTGACAGCTATTTCAAAACACGTTGTCTCGTGCTTCGTACGTATTGCACATTGCGTTTTGCATATGATTATACTGAGAATCATTTTTCTACTCACTGAGCTCAAAATGTCGACAAACCAAAGAACTTTCCATCGAAGCCCATCACTATATATGGTGGCGGCATCATGACTGTTTTATACACCTAAGACGCATTACACAATGCAGTACGCAAAGTATACAATACGCAATGTGCAATACGCACAAAACACGAGACAACCTTTTTTGAAATAGCTGTATACTCGTGTTGTATGTAAATGTCATGGGTCTAGTTCGTTTTATTACTGAGTTTGTAAAAACTACAGTTGATTTTCATTCATTTGTGAAATCATTTTGCAAGGAATTCATATCAGTAGCATATACACTATATATATTGAAATGTAATTTAGTTCGATTAAAACTGTTTAAGGTTTTAGCACTTTCTGAAATAGTTCCCTAAAATATGCTATAGTTCCCTAATGTATGGCCGCTGAATACAGGTCCGGTTTTTAACTTATATCTCATGTATGAACTAGGTCTACAGCCTATTAAGATAGATATACACCTTTATTTCAAATTAAATAAGAACAGCAGGGTAAGTCCAGTCAACATGTATTGATCAAAGCCATTCGTTGGCCAACTAGTGGATTAACACCCTCCCACAAAGTTGTGAGCCTGCGATGCACTTCAGCGGCAACTTATGACAGTTTACAGCCGAGTGAGTGAGTGATCTCAAAATTGCCACAATGTCAATGTCAATCGTGGATCATACGAGTTAAAAAGCAGCCCTCTATTTAGCGGCTAAACCGCACCCTATATTCAACGGCCACTTGTCAAAATTCTGAAAATATTCACAGTCATTCCTTGAGAAAATACGCGCGCCCTTCAAACCTTGGCAATAGCTGAAGTGATGACGTCATAAATATTTTTTTCTTCTTCGTTTTATCAACTTTCGATCCTCGATTTCGAAAGAACATCAATAAAGAAGCTTACATGCCAAATTTGAGAGCAATCGGTTAAATAGCGGCTGAGATATGGCCAATTGAATTTATAATTTCCCTCCACAAACCCCTGTCATTTCGGCTTGGTTTCCGGCTAACGCTACGATCCACGAGTTATAGGGATGACATTGGGACGATTTTGAGATCATTCGCTCAACGAAATCGAGGATCGAAAGTTGATAAAGCGAAAAAAAAAATGTTCGTGACGTCACACTTCGGTACTCTATTTCGTAATTCCATTTTTTTTTGTTCAGTGGGCTTTAATTTCCTGTAATTTTTTTATTCCTCTAGACAAGACTGCCGCGACAATCCAGCGTACACATTATATGTTTACATGCAGAGAATATAGTGGAACCTCCGTAAGCGGGCACACTTGAGACGAAGCGTAGGTGACCGTTTATGGGATAGAGTCATTTTCATATGAGTGGGAAAGTTACAGTACCGTGCTGGTACTTATTATTACTATTATCAGTATTATTAGTATGTACATACATGTACTTCATATGCTTCACTGTGATATTAGAGTTGTTTTCGTATGAGTGGGGAAGTTACGGTACCATACTGTGCCGTATATGAAATGCATCTGCACGCTTTTTGATTGGTTCAGAAAGGAAGCCATTTGAGTGTCACGGTACCGTAGGTTTCCCACTCGATCATACGAACACGACAGTCAACGTCAACACCGACTGTACTTACACAGCATAGATAGACAGTTTAGTAGGAGGATTATCGACCGTTTTGAAGAAAGCTGCACCCATGAATTTATCGTTCTCTGCCTTTCGTTTCCCTGCTTTCCATTCCTATGTACACAAAATAACCATCGTCAAGCAATTTGAATACAATATCATTCCTGCTACATGTATGCACTTTATTCTGCTAGTTAACTAGTCTACTTTCTTAATGCCTTCTTAGCGGCCTATTCTAGTTTCGTTACGCATCGAGTGACGAAATTTTAAATTTTAACATGTTTTAAAAAACATGTTGCGAAGGAGGCTATTTTCCTAACAGCTCTCCAAAGCCTGCTTTTCACTGGCGACGCAAGCATAAGCTTTGATAATTAATTGTAATCGTATGAACATCGAGATTGTTATATGATGCTCCTACTGCAGAACTGTTATTATTATCATAAGCGCAAGCACAAGATATGGAAAAAGGTTGATCCACTGTGCGCAATAAGTCACACAGTCTGTCGGGAGCTTGAGGACTTGGACATTATCATCATCATCATCGTCATCACCGTCATCATCACCACCACCACTACCGTAGCCGCGATCATCATTATTATTATCATCACCATCACCAGCACTACCGCAGCAGTCATCGCCATCATCACCACCATCACTATCACTATCACCATCACCATCACCAGCACTACCGCAGCCGTCATCATCATCATCACCATCATTACAACCATCACTATCACCATCATCATCACCAGCACTACCGCAGCCGTCATCTTCATCATCACCATCATTACCACCATCACTATCACCATCATCATCACCAGCACTACCGCATCATCTTCATCATCACCATCATTACAACCATCACTATCACCATCATCATCACCAGCACTACCGCAGCCGTCATCTTCATCATCACCATCATTACCACCATCACTATCACCATCATCATCACCAGCACTACCGCAGCCGTCATCTTCATCATCACCATCATTACCACCATCACTATCACCATCATCATGCATCACCAACAATACCTCAGCCGTCATCTTCATCATCGCCATCATCACCACCATCACTATCACCATCATCATCACCATGCATCGCCAGCACTACCGCAGTCGTCATCTTCATCATCACCATCATTACCACCATCACTATCACCATCATCATCACCATGCATCACCAGCACTACCGCAGCCGTCATCTTCATCATCACCATCATTACCACCATCACTATCACCACCATCATCACCAGCACTACCACAGCCGTCATCTTCATCATCACCATCATTACCACCATCACTATCACCATCACCATGCATCACCAACAATACCTCAGCCGTCATCTTCATCATCGCCATCATCACCACCATCACTATCACCATCATCATCACCATGCATCACCAGCACTACCGCAGCCGTCATCTTCATCATCACCATCATTACCACCATCACTATCACCATCATCATCACCATGCATCACCAGCACTACCGCTTCCGTCATCTTCATCATCATTACCACCATCACTATCACCATCATCATCACCATGCATCACCAGCACTACCGCAGCCGTCATATTCATCATCACCATCATCACTATCACCATCACCATGCATCACCAGCACTACCGCAGCCGTCATCTTCATCATCACCATCATTACCACCATCATTATCACCATCATCATCACCATGCATCACCAGCACTACCGCAGCCATCATCTTCATCATCACCACCATCACTATCACCATCATCATCACCATGGCATCACCAGCACTACCGCAGCCGTCATCTTCATCATCACCATCATCATCACTATCATCATCATCATGCATCATCCAGCACTACCGCAGCCGTCATCTTCATCATCATCATCACCATCATTATCACCATCATCATCACCATGCATCACCAGCACTACCGCAGCCATCATCTTCATCATCATCACCACCATCACTATCACCATCATCATCACCATGGCATCACCAGCACTACCGCAGCCGTCATCTTCATCATCACCATCATCATCACTATCATCATCATCATCATCATCATCACCAGCACTACCGCAGCCGTCATCTTCATCATCACCATCATCACCACCATCACTATCACCATCACCATGCATCACCAGCACTACCGCAGCCGTCATCTTCATCATCACCATCATCACTATCACCATCATCATCACCATGCATCACCAGCACTACCGCAGCCGTCATCTTCATCATCACCATCACTATCACCATCATCATCACCATGCATCACCAGCACTACCGCAGCCGTCATCTTCATCATCACCATCATCCACCATCACTATCACCATGCATCACCAGCACTACCGCAGCCGTCATCTTCATCATCACCATCATCACCACCATCACTATCACCATCATCATCACCATGCATCACCAGCACTACCGCAGCCGTCATCTTCATCATCACCATCATCACTATCACCATCACTATCACCATCATCATCACCATGCATCACCAGCACTACCGCAGCCGTCATCTTCATCATCACCATCATTACCACCATCACACTATCACCATCAACATGCATCACCAGCACTACCGCAGCCGTCATCTTCATCATCACCATCATCACCACCATCACTATTACCATCATCATTACCATGCATGCATCACCAGCACTACCGCAGCCGTCATCTTCATCACCATCATCACCATCATTATAATTATTATCTAATATGCTAATATGCATCTTTGCTTTACCTTTTCACTGTCTGAACAAGTGAGGAAATGGTCGACTACAGTACACGTTGCCAATACAGGATGTTGGCAAATACGGTTCAACCATATCTCCAGTTTTTCTCTTCTCTTTTCGACAAAATCCTCTCCAAATCGACCTAAATAAATCAACACATATAACAATAACAATACAGTCGAACCTCCCCTAAGCGACCACCAAAAATGTTAAGCCATGTGGTCGCTTACGGGAGGTGGTCGCTTACGAGAGGTTCCAACTATGGTGATTTGACTAAAGTGCATATCAGGGTTATGGGTTTATTTTGAAAATCGATTACATATGAAGTGAATAGTGGGATGGTTCAGTATTTTGTGATTTGAGCTTCACATTTGCGAGTTATGACTTATAAAGGTTTGAAATCGTGAAAACAAACTTATTTCTATACAAACAGGAACAAGATGACAGTCAACTAGACTAACTAGACATTATAAACTTGTAGCTACAAAAAAGTTTACGCTATACGGTTGCTCAGTTGCAAAAATGGTAGTATTATGTTGTTGAATAAGTCGTTTTAAAAACCAAGTTTCTTATTAAATAACGTTTATTGTTCATGTTGATTAAATGGTTTCGATATGTATTTTTTTTCTCTGGGCATAATATTTCGTGTGTTTAAAGTCCGCGAGCCTTTTTCTTTGCGAGGCTTTAATTTCGCGATTTTTTTAAAATCGCGAAAATCGCGAACTTAAAGCCTCGCGAAATTAAGTACGAATAAGGTAATCGATTTTCAAAATAAACAAATAAACTGGTATTTGGAAAGCTGGTCGCTTAGGAGAGGTGGTCGCTTACGAGAGTGGTCGCAACCGGAGCTTCAACTGTATTACATAAATAGAACACCTTAAGATTATAATTAAGACTCTGTTTTTAGGTAAAATCCAATTTGGATTTAATAGATTACCGTTTCTGTGAAAAACGTAAATCATAGATTTGTTGACAGCTAGCCACTTGTAAACGGCCGCAATCTTGGTCAGATATAGTGAAAAACTGAAGAAAAAAGAGATGTTCAAAAGGTGGCCGAATATTTGAGGTGCTCGCTATAAAGGTTCGACTCAATCTCGTTCCCAGAGTCGCCCGTGGTTTTATTGGCTTGCGGTTGGACGCCACGTGCCTAGGTACTTCATATATGATACATTTTTATTATTATGCCTCGTTCTATCGTATTTATATCGTATTGTAACATCATATAGTACCATATATACATCCTATAATGTACCATATATATGAAGTACCTACCGCCACGTGGCGTCCAACCGCAAGCCAAAAAAGCCGCAGGCGACTCTGGCAAGGAGATTGGGTTCGAGTGTACTGTGGTCACATGTGCACGTGTTCAGTCTGTAAACGCAAGGGACGGAGTGTTTACACGGTACCAGTCGCATCGGAGACTGGTACCAAGTCGTATCGGTACAGTCGCTACTTTTTCGCGAAACTTGAAGTTCGATCGAGTTGTTGATCGGGCCGCGAGAGAACGAGGCGAGACTCGAAAAAACGAGAGGGGAGTGAGACGAGACGCTCGCGCGCGCGCGCGCCTCATCCCCTCTCGTATTTTCGTTTTGCCTCATTTTCACGCTTGGCTGGATAATGCACCTCTATAACCAGGCATAGCAGAGGCAGCCCATCCATTGCTTCTGAGTCTACTAAATACTAAATAAAAATATATTTTCGTCTTTTTTTGATGGGTTCCTGTGGTAGAGCGCGCGCGCAACACGTGTTGTTGGGTTCCCTGTGCTTAAAAATGTATAATGTTGGGCTCTTCCGTTACTCAACTCAACACAGGGAACCCAACATAATTGCTGCGAGCGAAGCGAGCAGCGAAACTAATCTGGTGGGCTTCCTGTGTTGAGATGGGGTTCCTGTGACGGATTTTCATATTGGCTGCAAATCGAGATTTGTGTTAGTCATTCGTTCGTTCCCGATGATTTTCGGAGCGGTACTTATGATCAGCGGTGGCAAGAACAACAACATGGCCGCTCAAAGTGATGTACGTTCTCCTTGGTTGCATTGTACTTACACTCGGAAAAGAAAGCGAAAGCTCGACATGTTACAGTATGGGCACTCGAACCGTGAACACTTAGGTTTTTTCTAACACACATATATAAATTATCGATTGAGCAAATTAATCAGAAAAATGATATATTTTGATCACTAAGTGTATTTAAACTCAATGCTCCATTTGAGAGGCTATGAGGCAATAGAAAGTTCGAAAAAAAAAGTTCGAAAAAAACTTGAAGTGTTCACGGTTCGAGTGTCCACACTGTAAACAGTGACTCATATTTGGCGAGATTGTCTACCATGGGAAGCAAGGGTGGCCGAGTGGTGAGAGCCTCGGTCTGTCACCTCTGTGTCCCGGGTTCGATTCCCGGACCTGGGATCACATGTGATTTGAGTTTGTCAGTTCGTTCTCTCCCTTGCTTCGAGGGTTTTTCTCCGGGTACTCCGGTTTTCCTCCCTCAATAAAAACGAACTAGTGAGCTGAAAGTTGTATGTATAGAATATTAGAATGTAGTGGTAGTGTGTGTGAGAGTACAGTGTCCCCCCAATTAGTGCGCAAGCACTAGAACACATTGGACACTTAAATAAACAGTTATTTATTTATTTATTTTATTATTACCAGCCGTGTACAGGAGATGATGAAAGTTCGCCGTGATAATGGTGCTATATACATGTAGAACTGCGTTGTAAACTAACCTGCAGAACAAATAAACCATGTATGTATGTAAGACTTATGTATGTATGATCGGTCTACACAGGTTACCGGTATATGTTCAAGGTAATTTAATGGAGCAGAAGCCGTTCGTTCTACGATGACGGCAAATACTTTATTTTACCTCACATCGACTGTTTCCAGTTGAACTAAAATACTAAGTCTGTGCATAATATTCAGCCCCTTATATACTTCAGCCGTGTAGTACGTACTATTCAAGACTGGGTTTTGATTAAGCTTAAACGTGATGAAAAGGAAGATGTGTAATACTCAGGGGCGGATCTAGAGATTTTCAAAGAGGGGCACCAATAAGGGGACGCAAGGCCCCTTCTTCTAGGGGGGCATGGGGCCTTGACATGGCAACCGTGTCAGACGGCGCTCTTCCGATGTGCCGAACTAATAAAGTTTTCCCACAATTCTCCACTACGTTCTTCTGCGCATGCTCAACTATACTTTCATTTGCATTTGTTTAAGTTCGACCGAATTAAGTTCGACGTTTGACTCAACCTGTCGAACTTAATTACTCGTGCATAGGCCTTTGGTCGTCACGAGTCTAAAAATACAGCCCATATTTTGTTGTTGTTGTTGGTCCATGTCGCGAATCTGCAGAACGAGACAAGGAGTCTGACCATCTGCAATCGAGTGAGACTGGGAAGAGAGATTACAAATCGCAAACCAATCAGGAAGCACCGGAGGTGGCAAGTTCAGCTGTCAAATTCACTCACGTAAAGATCTCAAGCTGAAATAGTTTCCCAAAATCTAAGTATGTTTTTTCGATTTTGCTAGCACTGTTAACCGTCTTAACCAGTCGTTTATACAAATTCTGAGCTGGCCGGTATTATGTTGTCGAGTGGCGGGTGATTCCAAATTCTGCATGTTCTACCGAGTCACCCAACAAGTAACCAAACACTGATTTGATCACTATAATCGTTATCTCAGATCTAAACATTGAGAAACGGTTTAAGTAGTGAATACACCTATGATGACTAAGCACAATCTGCAATCGCATAACGTCTTTCATGCTGCAGTGCATCCCAGTACTCAATCGCACCAGGGCACGAGTGAACGCTTGTAAAGCGTCTAGTAATATTTGGGTCGACATATGACGGGTTCGACGTTTGACCCTAGCCTAAGAAGAACGGTTGTTTTTCGTTCTAAAATAAATTTCCACTACTAAAAAAAAAACATATCGGGCCCAACTCAAAGGGGGGATGCACCGGTCCACCGGTCCCCCATGCCCCCCTCCCCCTTGGATCCGCCCCGGATACTATATATTATCAAGCGAAATAAATTCATGTTTTATCATGTGTCGCCAATTTGAAGCACAGGAAGCCCAAAAATAATTCAACTCGCAGCACTTCACTTTCTATAGAAACGACTAGTACGTATTAATAGTGCGCGCAGGAAACCCATCATAAAAGACGCCAATATATTTTTAAAGTTGAACTTCCCGTAGGCGACCACCCTCCGTGCAAGAAAAAGTGGTCGCCTATGGGAGGTGGTCTCTCATGGGAGGTACTCCACGGGAAGCCCAAATTTAAGTAATGTTTAATCTCATATATACTGTTAATGGAGACACAAGAACATCGATACCTTGGTTAAGGTCTAAGCTGTCCTGACTTGGATACAGTTTAAAATGATTTTTTGCGTGATCTCCGAGGTAAAATTACAGAGAAATTCCCAGTTCGTACTCTCAAAAAGTAGTCGCGGTCTCCTACGAGAGGTAAAATTACAGAGAAATTCCCAGTTCGTACTCTCAAAAAGTGGTCGCGGTCTCCTACGAGAGGCAAATATAGTGATTTGACTGAGAGACAAAACGGTGCTTTGAGAAGCGGTCGCTCGTGAGAGGTGGTCTCCTACGAGAGGCAAATATAGTGATTTGACTGAGAGACAAAACGGTGCTTTGAGAAGCGGTCGCTCGTGAGAGGTGGTCTCCTACGAGAGGCAAATATAGTGATTTGACTGAGAGACAAAACGGTGCTTTGAGAAGCGGTCGCTCGTGAGAGGTGGTCTCCTACGGGAGGTGGTCTTTCATGGAGGTTCAACTGTATTTATTATTCAGTAGTCTCAGAAGTAATGGATGGACTGCCTGTTGTCGGACAAGTCCTCAGCATCTCTGCAATTCTAGACTAGCGAATATGGATGTCAGCCACCCATTTTTACTTTTCCTCTCCTTTCTAGCGATCAAGACCAGAAAAGAGAGCCAGTTGCAAAGAAAAGCTCAACAAATCGAATTCCTTCGGGATCCATGGATCATTACTAATACAAATAAAACTATAGAATTGCTTGGTTTCTATCAGCTGGTAAAAGTCGTTGATTCTCATTATCTGCCTTCAAATGAAACGGGCAAACACTGCCCTCCATGTGCTACCAAGCAGAGAGCATTCTATTGAAAAGGTGCAATTCAGCTGATGAAAATTCCTCACGAGGCCGGAAATGACGTATAATGAAATCAAGCAATACAGCCCAGCCCTCACCTGTTATTTGTTTATCTGGCACAGGGGGAATGGCGATGAGTGTGTACTTTTCAACCAGACGGTTATACAACCAATCGAAGTGTTTGAAGCGTCTGCTCACCACAGTGTTTGAATTCTTCAATCAAAAGACATTCAAGAAAATCAGTTTCAAATACACAAGGCTTGTACAATGTATCGATGGGCTTCCTGTGGTGTGCGGTGTCGTAGTGTTGACATACAGCTATTTCAAAAAACGTTGATACTGAATATAGTGTATTCCAAGACCGAAATGCATTTTGGGACTCGTGTAATATTGTCTAAAGTAATAGAAATAATAATAATTTATTTTATTTTTTGTGTATTCCATCAGAAACAATATACTAGCTCCATATGGCGAACAAATCGCTTTTTATTTCAAAATAACGAGGCCCACAATGCCTTTGGTCTTGGAATGCACTATTCAGTATGCAGTATACATGCAGTTTTCAACGTTTTTTGAAATAGGTGTATATTTGAAGGAGAAAAGACTTACAATCGAACCTCTCCATAACAGCCACCTCTGGACTAAATTTTGTGTTCGTTGTGTAGAGGTGGCCGTTGTGAGGAGGTTTCAAAAACGAGTAAACGTGTGAGCAGGCTGGTGGCCGTGAAAAAAAAAACACCCTGGCTATTACCGATAGGTGGCCGTTGTGGGGAGGTGGCCGGTTAGTAGAGGTTCGATTGTATTTTCTATTGTTTTCTCCCACAGGATGATCACTGTAGGAACGCACTATTAGAAGAATGCATGCAGTGCTGCATTCTTGTCTATCCAACAAGTAGCCTCACTCGTGCTGTTCACTACCCCTCGACCTAGTACTTCTCGGCAACACACCACAGGTAACCCATATTTAATAATAATAATAATAATAATAATAATAATAATAATAATATAATAATAATAATAATAATAATAATAATAATAATAATAATAATAATAATAATAATAATAATAATAATAATAATAATAATAATAATAATAATAATAATAATAATAATAATAATAATAATAATAATAATAATAATAATAATAATAATAATAATAATAATAATAATAATAATAATAATAATAATAATAATAATAATAATAATAATAATAATAATAATAATAATAATAATAATAATAATAATAATAATAATAATAATAATAATAATAATAATAATAATAATAATAATAATAAAAATAATAATAATAATTATAATAATAATAATAATTTTTTTTTTTTTTAATAAAAAGAGAGCGCATTCCACAATGTCTCAATGCTCTTTACAAAAAAGTAAATACAGTAAATAAAATATAATAGGATAGTAATATTTGCCATAAAACCCTTGTCACAGATAAAAATAATGATGTTTACATACATGTACATTTAGATACTACTTACTGATTTGCTGACATTGTAGCAGATAAAACTTTTCATTCCTTTAAACTTGCTCTTCTTTTCGGGTTCAGATACTTTGGTGCAGAACGGTTGAGCCATGAGTTTCCAGCTCATGGATGCTGAACCCTCACCATTCTGTCACACAGTAAACCATACTTAATGATTGAATGGACAGACAGACAGACAGACAGACAAGCAGATAGACAGACAAGCAGACAGACAGACAGACAAGCAGACAGACAGGCAAATAGACAGACAGGCAGACAGACAGATGGGCAGACAGACAGGCAAACAAGCAGACAGCCAGCCAGACGGACAAACAGACAAGAAGACACATAAGAAGACAGACAGGCAAGCAGACAGACACACAGGCAGACACATGTAACCAGACAGACAGATAGTCAAACAGGCAGACACATGTAACCAGACAGACAGATAGTCAAACAGGCAGACACATGTAACCAGACAGACAGATAGTCAAACAGGCAGACACATGTAACCAGACAGACAGATAGTCAAACAGGCAGACACATGTAACCAGACAGACAGATAGTCAAACAGACAGACACATGTAACCAGACAGACAGATAGTCAAACAGACAGACACATGTAACCAGACAGACAGATAGTCAAACAGACAGACACATGTAACCAGACAGACAGATAGTCAAACAGACAGACACATGTAACAGACAGACAGATAGTCAAACAGACAGACACATGTAACCAGACAGACAGATAGTCAAACAGGCAGACACATGTAACCAGACAGACAGATAGTCAAACAGGCAGACACATGTAGACAAACGCAGACAGTCAGACAAACAGATAAACAGACAGATACTGAGATAGACAAGTAGACAGATATAGATAAGCATTCAGATGTAAGTACAGAAGTCATGGCTACAGCAGTAAGGCAGAAAGACACTATCCAGGTGACAGACAGACAACCAGAAAAACAGATATATTGAGGGAAACATACAATGTATAAGTTGCCTGAGGCATGCCACTAAATAGACAGTCTGACAGTTACAAGACATTAGTCAATCAGTCAGACAAACAGACAGTCTGACAGATACAAGACATCAGTCATGCAGGCAGACAGACAGACAGACAGACAGACAGACAGACACAAGACATCAGTCATGCAGGCAGACAAACAGACAGTCTGACAGATACAAGACATCATGCAGTCAAGCAGACAAACAGACAGTCTGACAGATACAAGACATCAGTCAAGCAGACAAACAGACAGTCTGACAGATACAAGACATCAGTCAAACAGATAAACAGACAGTCTGACAGATACAAGACATCAGTCAAGCAGGCAGACAGAGAAGACAGTCTGACAGATACAAGACATCAGTAAAAGCAGACAGACAGACAGTCTGACAGATACAAGACAGCAGTCAAGCAGACAGACAGACAGTCTGACAGATACAAGACATCAGTCAAGCAGACAGTCTGACAGATACAATTGCAAGACATCAGTCAAGCAGACAAACAGACAGTCTGACAGATCACGGTGGGCATAAATGACCCTAAAATCGCTCACTGAAAACGTCCTCTTTTTCCAAAATCATTAATATTTTCAAAAGTCTTCCATGAAATGAAATAAAAATTTCAGAGTTTCTTTATTGAAGGTAGTGTGGTATTTCAAACTATTCGTTGGTAAAATCTGACGCAATGATGACGTCATAATAAAAAGTTACAATTGCTGTGAAAATTTAGTTTAAACACAATGATAAAATAAAGTGCATATTTTGAAAGAGAATAACATCTTGTGCACTTCGGTGAACTTTTCATAATGTTCCGATTATTAGAACCTGAGTTATAAGGGATTTAGTGTTTTGATGACGTCATTATTTATGACGTCATCGGTAAAATAAAAAAACAGTTTGAAGGGAGAGAAATCCGTAAAATGACTTTATTTACATTTATTATTGTTATAGAAGTATTTTAATTCTACACAGTGGCGGATTTTTATGTTCATTAACTCTCTTAGAGATATTTTAAAATATATGTGACGTCATAATGACGTTTTAACTTTTTAAATTGTTTTTAAAATATTATTTGAACTACTTACGCTCAAAAAATCAAAATTCTAAAATCAACAAAATGTCCGCATGTCATAGTTCTTCCAATACGCTAAGTATGGGGCTAAAATGTTTTCAAACAAAAAAGTTTTACCAAGCGATGTATTTTACCGATGTTTTGTATGAATTATTTCCCGCCACATTTTCCCGGGAAAAAATATCAAGTTAAAAATATTCATAACTCTGGTTGCCTTCGTCCAATTTCAAAACGGTTTTCGATTTTAGGTTAGTTATCACGAGAACAACGAAGTAACATCAATTTTGTGATTTTCCAAAAAATTCATATGAGCGATTTTCGAGCCATTTATGCCCACCGTGATACAAGACATCAGTCATGCAGGCAGACAGACAGTCTGACAGATACAAGACATCAGTCAAGCAGACAAACAGACAGTCTGACAGATCTATACAAGATATCAGACAAGACAGACACAAGGCTGTGAGCAGACAGACAGACAGTCTGACAGATACAAGAAAATAAAGAAATGGTTCTTATCATTTGCTTCTTATCATGATACATGGCATAATTTCTAACTATAGTACATGTATATATATATGTACAATGTACCTGTGCCATAACTACAACTCTCTCAGTGGCAGGACAATGAGCCTTGTCATTTGATGTCCCAAGCAGGTATGCCTCACCTCCAGACTTGACAAACACTGAAAACCTACCATGACAACAATCACTGAATTATAAGGCACATTTTATACATAGGAAATAATACAGTTTCGAGTGCAATTTGGAATATATTTGAACAAGTGGGTTTAAGTTTCTTGACATTTTTTCACCAATGTTCTTGTTCTTTTTTGATCAAAAATCGATAGCTTCGGTGTATCACAATGTTTTCAACACCAAATGCTAGCTAGGGCGCATTTGAGGACACATTTGATTTTAAGATTGTTTACATGTTCATTTCAGCATCGAGAAATACATGCACTGAATTTCATTTTTTCTGCACCATATTTCCAAAAAAAACTGCACTGCTCTCAGCCAATCAGAATCAATATTTATTTTCATGTACAATGTATATTCTTACAGAGGAAATGAGTTTCACAGTGATTGGGCTTCCTGTGGTAAAAAGTCCACTATCACTTGAAGGGCTCCCTGCAAGAATGGAGAAAGTGACTTGTGATCCAAATCCAAATTCTCCTTTGAAATTCAAAGAATCTTGAGGAGAAGTTTTATTTTGATCAGAGATTGATCACATACGTTGTTCTTGCAGGGAGCCCTTCATTTGCCATACCTATTGATACTCTTTCTCACAGTCCCTGTCCTCTGGATCGATGAGCCAGTGTCTCGCCTCGGCATGGACGTCTGAGCGTCGCCACCAGAATAACTGCTTGATTTGTCCTCATCCCAGTCGTCATCCCATCCATCAGCATCATCGTTGTCCTGCGAGTTGGCCCTGTAAGTAGTTGGTGGGGGGGCCATTGGTGGAAGCATCATGGCAGGGATTGCAGGTGTAGGGGGTTCATCTTTTATGAACTGATAAAATAATAGAGGTTTGACTGTAGGCTTTTACATGTAATCTTTTCCTTGTACATATTATTATTATTATTATTAAAATTATTATTATTATTATTATTATTATTATTATTATTATTATTATTATTATTATTATTAAAATTATTATTATTATTATTATTATTATTATTAAAATTATTATTATTATTATTATTATTATTATTCGAATAATGGTTGATTTGCTAATACATTTGAATAGAAATAGAAAAACGAGATAGATACTACGTTTCGATGTCATCTTGTCGACATCATTATCAAGTAAAGTGAAAGTTTGTTCGATGAATAACTGAGTAGTATAGCGTCCCTTGGGATGGTTTTGGACGAGCCTCTGCCCCAAGACTTCTCAGTCCTTAGGAGATGCCGTAGCAAGTTTGACTGTTTGGTGTACGAGATGTTGCTAATTAAAGAACTTAAACCTTCTCTGAACGTACAAAGTGACTCTCTACGTGCCAAACTATTTTAGTTGCACATGCCTATCTGACTCAAAACCATCCCAATGGACGCTATACTACTCAGTTATTCATCGAACAAACTTTCACTTCACTTGATAATGATGTCGACAAGATGACATCGAAACGTAGTATCTATCTCATTTTTCTATTTCTATTCAAATTATTATTATTATTATTATTATTATTATATTATTATTATTATATTATTATTATTATTATATTAATTATTATTATATTAGTATTATTTATAATAATGAGTATATATTACATTGATAATTTAGTTTAGGGGGGGTAGTTTTCGTAAGTTAGTAAGGTTTGAACATCTTTTATCATTTGTATATAATTATTTCTAGTGTTGTGTAATGCGCATTTGATCATATTCAAATGTTAAAATGCGCAATATAAGCAATAAATAGTATTATTATTATTATTATTATTATCATTATTATTATTATTATATTATTATTATTATATTAGTATTATTATATTATTATTAGTATTTTTTCTTAGTATTATTATTATATTATTATTATTATATTATTATTATTATTATTATTTATTTTTATTTTATTTTTTATTATTATTATATTATTATTACTATTATCATTATTATTAGTATGTACATACATGTACTTCATATGCTTCACTGTGATATTAGAGTTGTTTTCGTATGAGTGGGGAAGTTACGGTACCATGCTGTGCCATATGAGATGCATCTGCATGCTTTTTGATTGGTTCAGAAAGGAAGCCATTTGAGTGTCATGGTACCGTAGGTTTCCCACTCATACTACATGTACATGTTGGCTCTAGCTCTAAGATTAGACAACTGATCAAATACATGTAGCATCATAACCTATCAAATATCAAGGAATGCACTTTAGAGCAGAGTTTAGAGTAGCTTGTCAAACGAACTGGCTACCATGACAACCAGGAGGGGCTGCCATGGCAACTCCAAATTCTAGCCCTAGTCATGCAGGTCTGAACATACATATTTTGAGCCATGGTTATTAAACAGGTACATATAGCATGGGTCTGATATTACACCAAGCATTTAAGAAAATACAAATAAAGATGTTCTTCAAACTAAATGTCCAACAACACAAAATATACATGTACATGCTGTAAGTGATTACAAAATGTAGCTCTGCATGATCAAAACTTCAATTAAATCTTAAATTAAGGGCTTCAAGCAAGAATGGTGTACATACGATGACTTGTGATCAAAATCCAAATTCTCTTTTATAAATCAAAGAGTCTAGAGGAGAATTTAGTTTTTGATCAGAGATCACGCTGACCCCTTCAAATGCGGAAGGAGAACTTCAAACTTGTTTTAAAAATAAATTATTATTAGTTCTAGAACTGACCCCATTCTATTGGACATCAGTACATGTAATGTGACCTTTAGGTTTAATAGTGGCACTACTTAATTAAAGCAATTAATGTGCTGATAAATAAGATGGGACAGGTCTTTTAACTATGACAATAATCAAGGCCAATGTACTCCCTTTTAAGGCTGTTTCAGTGACTCACTTATCTCAGGGGTGAAAGGGGGGCACATTATTGAGGAGAGTGGTTGGGGGGTTAATGAAAGTGGGGTGAGAACTTATTTGAACAAAATGTATATATAGGTACACATAAATTATTATTATTATTATTATTATTATTATTATTATTATTATTATTATGATGATGATGATGATGATGATGATGATGTTGAACCATTATTACATATCCTAAATCTACATTGTACATACATGCATATTATGTACATTGTACATATTTATTCCCATTGTTTCAGATTTACAGCTAAAATATTTTCTATATCCAGTACTGTTTCAGAGTTTTATTGTTTATACACACTGACAGAATTAACTATCGATCTATTATGGATTGATTCGAACTATAAACGCTTTGTCGAACAGGAACTCCTATCGAATCGAACCGGATATGACAAGTACGGTATTCCATACTCAATGTATCATAAACATATAAGGAATTGTTTTGTCTGGTATATTTTCTCGCATTATCCTTCAATAAAATTGCACCCAAATAAAGAATATATATAATTACAGATAATAATTAGCTAGTTTTATTTTATCTAGCAAAATGAGCCTAAAATGCTAAATGGAGCATTCTTCATCAAACATTTATCAGCAAAATATTGTGCAGCTTGGCGATCGCTCAAAATACAAATTTAATAAATGTTCAATATCTCGAAGTGTAAACTAAGATAATTAAGTTCCAATTTTCTTTGCTTTCAAGAGGAAAAAATCTACAAAATTACGACATAAAATAAATCATTTTGAAATCAATTCATAAATTAAATGATGGAGGATTCGAATTTCGAATCACTCACTATTCGCAAAAGGGCTATATAAATAAGTCAAAAGTTTGTAGCAACGCTAATCCGAAACTCCAAACTTTATCAAAGAAAAGTGTACTTTCAGATATATCGTATTTACAGCAAAATGGTCAAAGGAAAAATGTAGCGAGTTTGTTCGAGTGGCTCTGAATGTTCAAAGCGGTTGTCAATATTCTATTTTTATACCTCTACATAAGCTTCAGGAAATAGTCCTCTCAAGCCATTCTGGTTTGTGCCTTCCCACCATCCATCGCCTACATCCTGTAATAGAAAGACATCGCAATAAAAGAGAGGAATAAAAAGAAGAACGAAGGAATACTCGTACAGTTCGAGTGACTGTTAGGGTTTCATCCGTTGATATGATAAGCTCGCCTGAGTTCGTGTCCCCATCGAAATCGTACAGAACTCGAACCTGCAAGGGAAAAATACAAAATAATTAAGGATTTAATCGTAGATTATAAAATGTCAAAGTTTTTCTTACTTTATTGCCCGCCATTTATCGGTTTGAAGTCATTTTGCTCCGCACGATTTATTCAGTCAGTCGCATAAATACATTTCGATCACGTGACTTAACACAGGAAGCCCATGCATGGAATTGACTCCAAAATTAAACCACAGGTAGCCCAAGGTTCAACTGATTCAAACAAAAATGGAAAGTTGTTGGTCGAGAAGTTTCTTGCCCATATTTCTACAGAAACAGGCCTGACGCAGAAATACTGTTACGCTGTTACGCTAAGCGAATTTTTTTTGTCAAAATAAAAAAGTGTACCCAATTTAAAGATCGAATATTTTATCTTATGGTGAAACAGCAAAATATGGTACCCAATTTAAGGTAATTCCTTAGTTTTGCACTGCGCAATTCTACTGCGCATATATTATATAGCGTGATGTGTTGCATGATCTATTACGTGAAATAATAATTTGGTGTTGAAAAACACTGCCATAACAACCGAGACTATGGATTGTGGATTAAAAAAAAACTAGACGCTCTTCTAGCGTGAAGTCGGGCTTCTAAATGAAATGTAACCTATTTGAACTAAATATAGATATCCTATAGTGCGATTTTCAGTGCGATTGAAACAGTGGTTGCTCGTCGTTGCATGACTCGAGCTCGATAGAACATGCTTTCCTTGCAATTTCAGTACTGCGAACTTTACAGTATATCAGTAAAAACGTTAATAGCCCGACTTCACGCTACTAGAGCGTCCTGTTTCAATCTAAATTTAGATTTAGACGAGAAAAGACTTATATTTTGGCCCCTTGACCTCCGGTGCTTTCCCTGATTGGTTTGTGCTTTGTAATCTTTCTTGGCCAGACTTCATGTCTAGGTGCATGCGCTGTAGAACCCAATATGCTTTTTGGGGTCGACGAAGAACGCTCTGCATTTCTAGAGTCGGGCTCCTTCCACAGGAAGCCCGACTAATAAGAATGGTGAAAAAAATGGCAAGAAAGTGGAGGATTATGCTATGTTTTTGAATAAAATTTTAGTTGAAGAGCGCGCGCTAACTTACGTCATCGAGCGCGCGCTGGGTTTTAGATAGACAAATTTGTTAAGGATCATTCAGGGAAAGCCTTCAAATCGATTTTTCTCCGAACGAAGCACGGTGACCATCAATTTTTATTGTATATTTTATTTACACTACCGATTTCACATCTTTTGTGAAAAAATGAAGTCAATTTTTTTTCGCGTTTTTTCGTGTCATTTTCTCGATTTGCATACATTGGAAGGAAATTCGGTCATTCCTTTGTCAAAACCCGGCTTGTAAATGACTCAATTGGCAAAATTGTTATGCAATTTTTGGTACATCACCTTTGTTGAACTGGTGTGATTGAAAAAATGGTAAATCGGTTGCAGAAAAGCACTTCCACAATTTTTTTGAGCCATTTTAACACCGTGACACGATATTCGATTGTTTTGAGTCGATTTTGCTTATACCGCATGGTCTATTCTGACGAATATTACTGAAACAAGCGCGGTGACCCCCATTTATTTTTACTTTTCTGACAATAAAAACTCAAAAATAATTCACCTGCAAAATTTCAGCGATTTTTCAATTGGGGAAGATATACTGAGGAATTACCTTAAGGATCTGGAGGTTCAAAAACCATACCCTATTCGGGGACACATACCTATATAGCGTATATATGGGAGTACACCCCCCCCCCCCCCCCCCCCCCCCCCCCCCCCCGATATATGAGTAGTGGGTAAATATATATACAACTACTCACATGCACCGACACGTACCGCGAATTACGCGACGCCATCTTGTTTTGTTGGAGGCGGGATAGCCAAGGATATTCCGAGATTGCGTAGCCAATCAACTATTTACTTATGTGGTATGTACTAATAGATGTTAGCATAAACCATCCAGCTGTGGTCTATGGCAAATCCTGCAATCTGATTGGTTCGCTACTAGTGATCTATCAGCTCATAGACCCCAAGTAGATGTAAACAAACAAAATGGCTGCTTCGTCGTCGCGTTTTACTAATGTCTCGGAGGAGTTTCTCGACGCCGAATTATTGTCTGTTGCTTGTTTCTGTCATTTTTCTACTGACCTACTGGATGGTTTATGCTAAAACAAATAGAATATACTCGTTCTCGTTTACTATGAGGATATAGTCAACTCGGCGCAACGCACCTCGTCGCGTTGACTATTGCCTCATAGAAACCTCGAATGGAACTCGTAGTCTAATAGAAGAAGAAGAAATAGGAATTGAAATTGAAATAGAAATTGAAATTGAAATTGAAATTGAAATTGAAATTGAAATTGAAATTGAAATACTAACAAAAGAGAAAAAAAAGAAACTGTTTGCGATAGAAAAAAAAACTAGTTATATACTTTCGTGGCTAGCCATTTCGGAGTTGATGTTCGAAAGGAATTGTGGGGCTGTTTTGAGGGACGCTAATACTGTCTATTTACTGTAAAACACGAGGAAACGACTGGGAAACATAATTATTGTGTGCCAAACTCACTTACTTCAAACTTTGGTACATCACTATTCAAACTTGTCGCCGTATTGAAGATAAGCCGTCCCTCAAAACAGTCCACAATGCCCCGCAAACATCAACTCCGAAATGTACCAGTCTGTAGGTGTGATAGCGCGCAGCCCATAAAAGGTGGAGAAAAACGAGGATCCATAATATATTCCCGTACGGACCGAGCAAACGAGATTTAATAGGATATTTATTAAATAGCTTTTCCTTACTTTTCTGTTTTCAGCGGGCCGTACGGGACGTGCAGCCCCTTAATTGACCAATACGATCGCGCGTAGTATCTGTGCTACAAAGGACAAAATATACGTTGGAAAGGCAGTGATACTGATATAGCTGTCTGAGACCTCACAATGCCCATATGGCCTATTTTAATCAGTCAGTGTTATTTTGATTGGTTGCTTGTTTGTTTGTTTGTTTGTTAAACGTTTTCAGTAATTACTGCAGTATTGTTTATCAACTAGCGGATAGCCCTGGGATGGGACTCCCATATATAAAGTGGTGGGGATGCTCGTCGTAAATCCGCGATTTGGTATTATACTCTACCGCTTATGTGAACAAATAAACATTTGTCAGTTGCGAAGCTGATCTGCAGAGGCGTCGCAAATTAACCGCAAAAAGCAAAGGAATTAAAATACTTATTGTTTAGACTTCGGTACCTGGTAAAATATTCTATATACTAACGCCCACTTGGAAGAGACTCGGTACCCGTTTTAGGGGTCACTTTCAAAATTTCCGACGAGCATCCCCGCCACTGCATGATGACATTAATGCTGAAACGGTGGAGTGTAATCCTGAAAATGCTATTTAAATCCACTCACTCAGCTCACCTAATGGCCGCCATTTTGTTAATTTGGAATTTCTATTAATTTCTGATTATAAAATAAGTGCCTTATAAAGGAGAACTGAAGCCTAAATGTATATATAGATAAAAACAAAGAGAATGTTGTGTATATTCATTTTCTGAAATAATTTCCAATTGTTTTTATTTTTATGGAGAAGAAACTTGAGTTTTCATTGTAAAAAGACATGGATTACCGCTGAATTGAGCGCGGCTCACTTCAGTAATTATTCCCCATGTCTGACGTCGCCTATCCCAAGGGAAAGTGCAATCACAATGTAGAGTAATTAAAAGTGCATTGTATTTTCTTGTACCCGATCGAGAGAATGTTGTGAGCGGATTTTAATATTCCCCATAAACGACGTCACAAACAAAAAGATCTGAGCCGACGGTAAAACGGCAAAATGGCGGATGATATTCCATATTGAACGTAAATTATGTTGATATCTAAGAAAGATTTACAAAAATTAATACTCAAGTAATGCTAATATAAGACATATCTAACGTTTTTGAGAAAATAAATGTTGCCTTCAGTTCCCCTTTAATGATTATCACAGATGACGTCATTTATAATATTAAAATTCTTCCGAAGGTCACGTGGGTTCGAATCCCATCGTGAGTCAGAAATGTTTTCTCTTTTTTTCCGCTCAGAAGAACTGCTTTAGTCGATATCCCTTTCCTTCATTTACTTTCTAGCTATCATCTAATACCGTTCACACCAAGGCTTAAACATGGTTTAAGGTAGCCTGCGTAGCCTGGCGGTTTTTACTAGGAGTTTTGGGGAAGGGGGAGGGGGAAGGGGGAGGGTGGAGGGGGAGGGGGGAGGGGGATTGGGGAGGAGGGAGATTGGGGAGGAGGGGCGAGCCCTAAAAACCGCTAGGCTACGCAGGCTAGGTTTAAGGTGGTTTAACTAAACAGGTTTAGAAAATTATCTACAAACGCCACGCAACATTTGGCACAAAACTGCTGGTAAACTGTCCTTTGTGTTGCACAGTAAAAATTCCAGGTAGTTTGATTCCTGTGAAATAATTAAATGCGCCCTCGAATTAGAGAAGCGAGAAAAACTTAGTTTAACTAAACAAGGTTTGGTATGAATGGGGCCGATATTCACACCAAAACTTGTTTAGTTAAACTGGGTTTTTCTAGTTTCTATAATCTGAAAGCATCAAATTTCAAAAGAATCAAACTATCTGGTATTTATACTATGCAACACAAAGGACAGTTTACCAGCAGTTTTGTGCCAAAGGTTGCGTGGCGTTTGTACGTATACTTAGATGATTTTCTAAACCTGTTAAACCACTTTAAAACATGGGGTATAATAAGATTCTTGTAGACAAAGACAAATTAAACTGGACACTTGCATTGTATCCGGCAGTTTTAATACAATATTTACTTTAGTACCAACAAAAATGAATAGCATTTCTGAAGCAGCAATCAAGTTTAGATGCAAGTCAGCGGCCTCAATAAACACAGCATCTTCCGAAAGGTGCAGAACAATCAGAGACAGCCTTGCCATGGCAACTAGATATGCCAAACCAGTACTCCCCCTTTCGGCTCAGACAGGTGCACGAGATACCGCGTTTGACTGGAACCGGGTCAGCGTTCGCTAAGGAAGAAAATGACAAGCATGAATGAGAATTCACCGAACGAGTGGAAGATTAGGTTCGAATCGTGACCGCAATGCATCTCTGGATTGTTTGGATGGACAGGTCCGCCATATTGAATGTACTCTAGAGCTTAGAGTCGTTTTCATATGAGTGTGGAAGTTTAGTACCGTGCTGTGCCGTATTGAACAGTTTGATTGGATTACAGGTAGTCCAAGCTCACCATTTGAAGCTTTATATAGAGATTATGCGGTGTAAATTTACGATAAATCGTTTTTAAAATGATTGTATTTGTTCTTTGTGAGTTTATTTAACTTTGTGGAAAATCTGGTGTCGCTACGATTAAAGCTAAGCGAGTTATAGCTGTTTGAATTTATACACCATAGGGTAACATTCAAACAGCTGTAACTCGCTTAGTTTTAATCGTAGCGTCACCAGATTCTCCACAAAATTAAATAAACTCACAAAGAACAAATACAATCATTTTAAAAACGATTTATCGTATTTTCGATATTTAATAAATTTACACTTCACAATCTCTATATAAAGCATCAAATGGTGAGCTTGGGCTACCTGTGATTGAATGAGATGCATCGACCTGCACGCTTTTTGATTTGGTTCAGAAAGGAAGCCATTTGAGTGTCACGGTACGTACCGTAGGTTTCCCACTCATACGAACACGACTCTATAATGCCTCATCATTTTATTGCACTGCTGTGGTCCTAGAGTGCGCTAACCACATGTTCGATTCTGTCCTTCGAAACAGCAAGGTATTCGTGTAGCTGCACTGGAATTGTCCTTAAAGCAATACATTGAACGACAATAGATCCATAGCTGGGACTTTTGTGCAGCTACACGAAGACCTGACCTTCGAAACAATCCGGGCCATAAATCCTTTGCGGTCGCAATTCGGACCCAGATTCCTACTCGTTTCGATAAAGGCGAATGTAATGTACTTATTAGATAGTTAGTCACCGTGCATTTTAGGAGTGGAAGGAGGATTAGTAATAACGTGAGTAAATGATTTGAAATCAAATTATTCCTGATCGAAGCAAAACTATCGGACACTTTCAGATCCGATTAAATTTTTATCGAAGTTTGAGTAGTAACAGGGGTTAGTTCAAAACACCACACAAGTTGAGCCCACGGTGTAAAAAAACTGTTACCGCTGACCGTTTTTAACCTGATTCCTTTTCTTTGCACAGTGGGCTCAACTTGACTTACCGTTCCTGACGTCATAATTATAGTCAGAATCCAACTCTCTCCAAGCTGCAGCGACGGCCAACCAGCAGACAAGTAGCGCAAGAACTGTGACCCACGACTTCATGATGATCGATCGAGAAATATGTGCAACAATCTTTGGAGTAAAGAAATAGACAAACTATATGAGACAATTTACTGAAACAAGATGGCGACTGTACATTTACCCACAATCCCTAGCGTGCAGAAATGACTCCGCAATAGGGGATATCCCCGAGCGCTTTTAATTTGTACACCCAAAGCGAAATCCCGCCGATACACTGAATTCGAATCCACAGCTGCACTTTTACCGCGCTAGCTAAATGCTTGATAATTATACAAAGCAATTAGCAAAGCAAAGCAAAGCAAAGCACAAAGCAAAGCAAAGCAAAGCAAAGCAAAGCAAAGCAAAGCAAAGCAAAGCAAAGCAAAGCAAAGCAAAGCAAAGCAAAGCAAAGCAAAGCAAAGCAAAGCAAAGCAAAGCAAAGCAAAGCAAAGCAAAGCAAAGCAAAGCAAAGCAATACAATGCAAAGCAAAGCAAACTGAGCAAAGCAAAGCAAAGCAAAGCAAAGCAAAGCAAAGCAAAGCAAAGCAAAGCAAAGCAAAGCAAAGCAAAGCAAAGCAAAGCAAAGCAAAGCAAAGCAAAGCAAAGCAAAGCAAAGCAAAGCAAAGCAAAGCAAAGCAAAGCAAAGCAAAGCAAAGCAATACAATGCAAAGCAAAGCAAACTGAGCAAAGCAAAGCAAAGCAAAGCAAAGCAAAGCTAAGCAAAGCAAAGCAAAGCAAAGCAAAGCAAAGCAAAGCAAAGCAAAGCAAAGCAAAGCAAAGCAAAGCAAAGCAAAGCAAAGCAAAGGCAAGCAAAGCAAAGCAAAGCAAAGCAAAGCAAAGCAAAGCAATGCAAAGCAATGCAATGCAAAGCAATGCAATCAATCCAATCCAATACAATAGAGGTTTATTCAGGATGAAATGAATTCAACAACAATAAAACAATAAAAGCAGAAGCGTATACATAAACTAGCGTTATAAATATTAAGAAAATAGGCATCCTGACATCAGTTAAGAAGTTAACCATATGTCAGAAGACTCCCAAAATGATCGAGCTGAGCAGGTTACAAACATGGGACAAAAGCAACAAATATGGATTGATAATGATGAAATGATATTTATGATCACAAATATATATAGATATATAGATATAATAAATTTAAATAAAAAACAGTGATCACATTTTCAGACCACCCGTTCACGGTAGTGATTTCCTTTATTTTGTCCCGCATGAACTATTAATTATATTGCACCGACGCAGTCTCTAGGTTTAACCGCGAATATCCCTATTTATAACCCATCGATAAATTTTCGCGCGCACCCATTGGTTAAAACGGGTCACGTGGTACAATTTCACTGGACGGATGTCAGGTAATATCCCCCAGTTTTGAGATGATATCCCCCACTTTGGAGAAAAATGAAATTATCTGAACTTTTTTAAGACTGTAATGTATTTTTAGTAGGTAAACTAGCTTGTATAACATACATGTGGTGTACTTCAGTTCCCTTTTGGGGGATTTTAACGTCGATACGACAAGTATTTGAGGTATTTTTATAATTTTTCGATCCTTAAACTACGCATGCTCGAGAATCCATCGGTGCTCTTCGGCGTGGGCTCGGAAATCGCCCCGCCAGAGAACCGCTGGAGAACTTGCCTGCTAGAACGGCTTCTGGGGCGTGATACGCACTCGAGCGCATCAACCTGGACAGAGACATAATCTCATTACGGTTTGACAGCTTGTAAGGTAAGTCTTCTTTTGACCTCGCTCTCCCTCTCTCGGGAAGGAGGTCAAAAGAAGACTCTGGCGCACAAGGTAACGTACTTGTCGTCTCCAACCAAAACTTCCAGATCTGGACGCGTCTTTTGCCGTTCACGGGCATGTTCAGGATTTCTCTGTCGTCTAACTCCGGCAATGTCAGTTGATAATCAAACTGTTATCGAAAAAACATCGCTTCGATTTTCTATGAACATCTGTCTGACTATGAACCGTGCAGGGAATGACTGAAGTGCATAAATATTTTTAAATATCTTGTAAACAACTTTGAGCTCTTGGATCCATCTTTCAACAGTCCTTTCAACAGCTGTCAACATTGACTTTTGCCGACGGCGTCCGTTTTAATGAATGAAAATATGGCTGAGCTCTGATTGGCCCTATTTTTTGTGGCATAAAATAGGGTCAATCAGAAGCCAGCATTGTCTCACGCCCCAGAAGTCGTTCTAGCAGGTAAGTTCTCCAGCGGTACTCTGGCGGGGCGATGTTTCATCCGAGCCCACGCCGAAGAGCACCGATGGATTCTCGAGCATGTAAACTACGAACAAACGTCAAAATCGGCGCCCAAAAAGTCACTCAAATAAAACCCAAAATATCAAGAAAACCACTTAAAAAGCTTCAAAAACTATCAATCTTTTATTTTCGAATACGTTTTTAGAAGTTTACACATGAAAATATCTCAAACGGAACGGATATTTGAACTCGATGAAACTTGTTTTCTTCATCCGTCATTTTGTTTCGGTTTCTTCAACTTTGAAGTCGACGTAGAAAATTTATCGAAGGGTTATAAAATAAATAAACCCCTTTCTGGCTTACAGATCATCGGCTGATAATGTCCTTGCATGCTTAGAGATAGTCCTCAAAATATCACAGTTGCCCTCGAAGCTTCGCTTCTCGGCCAACTGTTCATTTTTCGGACCATCTCTCAGCCGCGGACAGTATCAGCCGATATAGCCGCCAGAAGGGGTTTATTTACTTAATATTCTTATAAAGATTGTGGCCACAGTGTGGGCGGTAGACGTGAATTCCATTTCAGGGGTACGTGCCAAGATTCACCAAACCCCGCTATTGAATAGTGTCGCCCGGTTTTCTCAGACGAAGAGTATCAAACACGTTTTTAGAATAACGACTTTTAACAATTAAAATTGTCAAGCCACGCCCCTAGCTGTCTGTGGCATACTTCAGCCGACTTCAAATTGGAGGCATAACAAGCTGCTCGGCTGCCGTACACGCCTTAATCATATGCAGCCCGAAAAAAGTCCTCTATATATCGATACTTGTAAAAGCGACAATGTGAAATGAGCTAAAAAAGAACCGACTTTTTATTATATTATCATTACCCAGCTCGTATACTTCAATGACACATTTAGTGTCCACAATTATTAGCAATGCTAAACGTTTTGACACTCAAATAAAGTTCTTATTATAATATGCTTTGTAGTAATTACGTATACCCCTAATTGAAATCCTAATCTCAAAAAGAATATCACTATATATCGTGAAGCCCTATACAATGTAGCTTCACGAACACGTAATTATTTGATAGCTATCCAAAAACGTTCGTCTTGATATGTATTGCTCAGTGTATATCATTTCAATATTAAAATTAAATTTGTATTTATAAAGCATGAAATTTCAATTGGCTATAACGTTTTGATAACTCTACTCTCTGTATATATATATATATATATACAAGCATCAAGAGTTCCAGACTTCCGGTACGCACGCAATGCATTGTGAGATTATAACAAAGAAAAAGTGAGCACCAATTCTAGACACAGGGAGCCCAAGCTATATTTTTGCTCACTTGGTGCTCACTTTTCCTGTGTAATAATCTCACAATGCATTGCGTGCGTCCCGAAAGTCTGGAACTCTTGATGCTTGTATATGCTCTAGACTACATTCAAACAATAATTAATGCTCTAGACTATACATTCAAACAATAAAAGCGTGAAACAGTACTAACTAATTAGTACTAAATAGAGTGATGAAACGATAGAAAACAAAGGATATTTCACTAATTAGTAGAGTGATTGCAATAAACCCGTGAAATAAAAAATTAATTAGTCTGTAATAGTTTAATAAACACAAAAGAAACTAATGGAAATACGGTCTAATAGTGTCTACTGCTTGTCTTGTACTCCATACTTTTTAAAATTACTGTACGTTACTGACCTTTAGTTGATGTTTGTTGTATTCTCTGACCAAGAGATCTGCTTCTTCCTTTATATATCGTCTGTGTACCACGTTAGAGTTCACCTCGTGGTGACTGTAGGTGTTGTCCAGCTTGCCGGTGGTTTACCATGGTACATAATAATCTCACATCGATTGTGATCTACGAGTCACATTTCGTGTCGGGAAGATAAGCCGCATTGCATCCAATTATTGAATTGAAGTGATAAGAATCTCTTTATGAACTTTATATTTGAAAATAACAGAACGTTTAACATATCATATCATTTAATTTTATCCTGTTTTAGTGTTTTTTTTTTCTCGTACTGAACATTGTTTCTCAACTGATATTCAATTCTGAGAAAGACTAAGATTCTGATAGCCGTCTTACTAATTAATAATGGTAGATTTAAAGTAAGAGCAGGAATACCTAAAGAACAATGCTTTTTTAAAGTAATATATCAGCAAATATACGGAAAAGAGTGTTACTTCAGTCTGATTTCACTACTTATATGTAGAGCGACGGCTTGTACGTGTGGGACTGTGGCGGATTTAGGGGGGGGGGGGGGTTCATTGGGTGCCCGTGCACCCCCCCCTTGCTGCCCAGGAACAATTCAATAATACGATTTTTTTTCAAAAAAAAATCGGTGCGCGTAACATTTCCTTCTGGAGTGAACCCCCCACCTCAAAATCCTAGATCCGCCCCAGTGGGGAGTTCCCCCGGTCGGGATCCCGATCCTGTCCTTGGGCAGGAACGGTAAGCTTTTAGCTGCGTTTTGGCCTTGTGAAGGAAAAGAGACAAAAGGAGACAAGGAGACGGTAGTAAATTCCAAGGTTTTGTCCTCATTAAATATTAATGATTTTGAGAAATTAAGGTAACGATCTTGACCTACTTTTGGTGATGGCGTCTGGTATAAAAACTACTACAGCTAGTCAAACTTGCTCTGTCAGATACTGTCGACCAGGGATATATATAATTTGCATTGTTATTGAAACCTCGGGCTCCACGACGGCTCAGCTCTTCACAACAGCAACGTCCACGGCTTCGTTGCCCCCAACCTCCAAAATCTACATTTATTCATTATTGTAAAATAACCTCTCCAGAACGTACTGTATTTTTTTTTTCATTCCCCTATGTCTTTTTTTTTTTCATTTTTTTTTTTCATTCCCCTATGTCTTGCCGCGATGGGTATCCCCCTTTGCAGGACCCCTAATATAGATGTAGATGTACTGTCACAAGGCGATACATTCTTTGAAATTAAAGCTGTTACGTTAGCAGGGCCGTACATAACCCGAGGGGGGCAGTATACGTATGTATTTAATAGCAAAAAAATTAATAAAAATAGTACAGTTCTCAGTAATTTTTGGTATCTTTTTCGCCTGGTTAGCCAGTTCAGGACATTCAGTTAACATCTTGTAAATCAGTCCTTTGTCTTTAATTCCTCAACAATGTGGAATGCAAAGTAAAGCCACACTCAATCTGTCAACAGAATGTGCCAAAGAATTTTCATTTCTGCAAGGTCTCGCAATTATTAATAAAATTGCAATACTAAAATGTGGTGCCAAAATACACCACTACCTCTCCACAAAGGCCATGGCACCACAAAATAACGGATGTGGAATGTTGTTCCGATCGAGTTGGTAGTTGTGGAGAGGTACGGTCGGTGTATCAACATGCAAAATGCAAGTCTTACTCAAATAATGGCTATACATGACACCTGAACAACCATCACGTGAATTTTTTTTTTTGAAAGCCGGACTTTTTTCTTCACCGACATTCCTTCCAGTGGTGGATCCAGGATTCAATTAAAGGGGGTATCCTGCAGAAACGCTACTACCTGCATTGTAAGGACAAACCGTAATTTCAATTTCATTCTACTTAGCGTAAAGAACATGATCGGCTTCACAAAAGGGAGTATCATGGAACTCATGGAACCACCCGCCCTGGATCCGCCACTGGCTTGCTCACGTAAACGATTCCTATAAACGGAGCATCTGCGATAGCAGAGTGTCTGTATCATGACAGTGAGAAGTCCGCAAAGGGCTCATTAACTGTAGTGACATTCGATATTCCTTTACGATTAAAGAAGCTACATGAAATATAGATATTATGGTAAGCCGTTGGTGTATGCGGTTCTGGATCTGTCTGTCTGCACTGACAATAGTTTGGCAGTATTGTAGTCAGGTGTTGACCATATGTATCAAAACTTGTCGGCTCCATGTACTTACACAAAGGATAGCTTTATAATATGAAGCTTTAATTGAAAAAAAAATAATGAATTCCTGAATTGGAAAGACGTAATTAAGGAACTACTGAAGACATACCAAACCGTTAGCAACCTAGCTGACGCAGACACGACAAAGTAACACAGTTTATTTAACGTTGTGTATACCGTACATTTATGTGGGCACACAGAGATACCCACTATGGCGGGATGTCAGGATGATCTTTTTGTTTGCCGCATTATGCTTCATTAGCATATAAATCGCACTTTCACAGCTTCAAACAAACGAACTCTAAAACTCAAATATATCTGGCTAAGCAAATGAAGAGTGATATATATGTTGGATATTTTTGGAGTTATGGAATGTTGATCGAAAACATAAAAAATTACGGACAATGTATCAATGTGTAGTAATTTTAAAAGTGTTGCCACCCTACTATTCTCTGTAAATTTTTACTCTTTTGAAAAGCCAGTTTCTCGGCGATACGTTTTATGAACCAACTGCTCAGTCTCAGCGTTGCTGTTGTTCAGTACTAAACATGCAGACTAAACCAGTGGTATTCTCTTCCGTTTAACCAAATCCATTTTTTTGTATATAGCTAATTGCATAATCGTTGTCGGGTTCAAAATCATGAATCATAGAAGCTGAGACCGCAAGTATGGATGGGAAATCAGTTCATGAGCCACATTACATACAGATATATTCAATGTTCTCGTAGTTTTGAAGGTATATGAGCTATTTAACTAAGATCCTACAAGTCTCGATAAAAAGGTCGATAATTTGACGATGTTATTTGAGAGTTTTAATTTCCCAGAATTCCTTTTGGTCATAGTTTTCATGATTTTCAATCCGACAACGATTATGCAATTAGCTATATATAGCTTTGTAAAGAAAGACTTTGCTGTATAGTTCAGTCGCTAAACATGACATTCTCTTACGATTTTAAGTCCATTTGTTTGCATGTAGCTTTTATTTTGTATATCGATTGTATGCAAACTCGTGAATATAGCAGTATTTATGTCAGCCGGATATTAGGGCTATAGAATGGTCAAATCCGAGACTCGCCGAGACGCTCGTTTATTTGAAATTTGAAAACTCGCGATTTCGAGTCGCATATTGATTTTTACGAAATCCGGAATCCGAGACTCCAGTCCAGGCACGCCAAGATTTCTAGACTCGGTATTTTTCAGAGACCATTCTATAGCCCTGTAGTATTTCATGAAATCTAGAATAGCTTTGAGTGCTCGGCCTTGCTATTCCTTTACATTGTAATTCCTCTCCGTCGAGTTTTCACGTGTTGGTTGTCGTTATCAAGGGAAAGATAACCGACCAGTAGGATATTCAATTATACATATTAACAAGACTGTCTATTATATCATTAACATTTCAACTAGAATTCCGCGTGCACATTATTATTATTATATAGTCAGTGATAAGTGGAATCAGTTTCAAATCAACTTTAGTTAATTAGTACTCAGTATCAAGAGACGTGATCTCTCTATATTCAGTATCCAAAAGTTTGAATAGCCAAACGGCTTCCGTCGATCAGAAATATTCAACATGCTGCATCCATTTTTGTGGCCGAATTGTCTTTGCTGAGAACAAACCACCACCGAAATAAAACTATAGATGGTTGTGGCGCGTCATGTGGGACGTTCATAATAGTTTCAATACGTATACGTGCTAAAAACAACCCACTGAAATAAAACTGTCGGTGGTTGTTGAGTGTATGGGACGTTCATAATGGTCTCAATACGCGCGTACGTGCTAAAAACAACCCACCGAAATAAAATAGCCGATGGTTGTGGCGCGTGTGGGACGTTCGTAATAGTTTCAATACGTACGTGCTAAAAACAACCCACCGAAATAAAACTGCCGATGGTTGTGGCGCGTGTGGGACGTTCGTAATAGTTTCAATACGTACGTGCTAAAAACAACCCACCGAAATAAAACTGCCGATGGTTGTGGCGCGTGTGGGACGTTCATAATGGTTTCAATAGCGTACGTGCTAAAAACAACCTACCAAAATAAAACTGTAGGTAGTTGTGGCGCGTGTGGGACGTTCATAATAATTTCAATATATAGAACAGACACGAATTTACGGCGGAAAGACATATCTCCTCTTTGCACTCACCAGAGATTGGCTTCTATCTCATGACATTAAAAAAAAACCCCTGAGTTATGAGTTTATTTATTTTAAATGGGGGTCAATAAGTCAACCAAGATCACGGTACGGATGACTGTACAACATGTCTAGTATAGAAACAGAAACTATTAGTATATAGTGTGTAATAGTCAAATGAAAACAAAAGAACACACATTGGAATTAGAGTGTGTTAATGTGTATTAGGGGCCATTCACACCGCTCAGTCCCGTTTTCGAGATCGATCTGGTCGAGATCTGCATGAGATCGTGGGTGCATTTGTTGAAAAAATTCGGTTGAGGTGACCGATCCATAATGGTACAAGAACTTTGCCACTCACATAGCTTACCATTAATTCGTTCTATGTTCTAAAGATCGATCTCTAAACCCTTTGCAGTACTAGTACTGGATTGATAAATCCATATCTCTATGAATTATTGTGGTTATTTTGAAAATTAGCGATACATAGACTTTATTTTAGTACCAGTAGTTTACATACAATTTAGTTTATAAGTTATAAGTTAATAGATGAAGAAAAGTTATGTTTTGCGGGTTAAGTAATATAACTGGATTATTAGGTACAAGCTATCTATAATAACGCTAGGTTAACCGAGATAGATAGCTGAGAATATAATTTATTTTGAAAATATAATTTGGTCAGTCAATGAAGAACAAGAGAAAAAATACAAATACACACATACAATAATATAATAATAATACAGTATAAGTATAAGCTGACATGACTACATGTACGTATGTATCATATAAACTTTTATTTAAAGTGAACGGATAAGATAAAGATAAAGTAATGTAAAATCATGCATTAGTTATATGGATCAAGAAAATACATAAATATTTGATATATAATAAACAAATAATGTAATCGATAAATACAGTATATATTAGATGATAGAATATAAGATGAATCATGTGGAGTAAGATATGATTTCAATAATTGATCATTCATTTTTTCTTTAAATTTAACTCTATTTAAACTTTTCATGGACTCATCGATTTCATTCCAGATTTTAGCACCAGCAAATTTGATGTTAAATTTCTCATAGTTTGTCCTTGCCTTTGGTAGAGAATACGAGGATTTAGAAGCCAATCTAGTGTTGTAAGAATGCTTTTGATTCACTGGATTGAAGAAGGATTTAAAGCAAATAGGTAGATTATTTGAATAGAAATCGTGCATAAATAGTGTAGTTTGAAAGAAAATGAGGTCAGTGAGTTTTAATATATTTAAGTAAATAAATAAAGGATTTGTATGAGCATTATAGTTAGCAAAAGTCATAAGGCGTAAGCCCCAGGGGGGGTACTCAGGGGTATAAGTGACGGGGAGGTGCGAAGGCCTTTTTTGGGTTTGAAATTCGCGACTTCGGACTTTTTTTGGGTTAGCAATTTTCTGATGGACTTTTTTTGATATAAAGATTTTGGCAAGGACTTTTTTTGGGGTTAATAAAAATGATATCCTACCGTTCTCGATTTTATGTAAAACGATTTCATTAACAAGTTTAAACTACGTAAATAACATGACATGACACAGAATTATACCATAGTTATTTCGTTTTTGTAGTATAAAGCACAATGAATACATAGAGGTGGACGCATAAACTATCTCGCATTCCGGCTTGGTGTTTTTGCTTCTTTTTTTATGCGGAGAAAAAATGGACTTTTTTTGGGTTACGTTCTGGGCGGTCGGACTTTTTTTGGGTCTTGTTTTTGCGTAATGGACTTTTTTTGGGTTAAAATATTTGGCCTCATTCGCACCTCCCCGTCACTGATACCTCTGAGTACCCCCCCTGGGGCGTAAGCACTTCTTTTGCAGAATGAACAAAGGATTAGTTGTTGATTGGTAAGTGTGTCATTGATACAGTAGTCTTACAGTGTTTGTATGTAAGGTTCTTACACCGAGGTTATATGACAGGCTTTGGGAATAGGAACGAAAATATATATACTTTTCTGAGATAATGATAATGATGATACTCTATATTTATATAGCGCCGTGTCTACTAATTATCCAATAGCACTGTTTAAAAACGGTATATCAGGAACCATTAAATTGCGTTCAAAAACTCATGCACAAATAATGAGCAATTCGTCCAATCAGAAGGACGAAAGCCATCACGTGCATGTACCTTTATACCCGGTAATGCACTGCTTATTCATATTCTTTATATAAAGAATACTAATAAGAGAAGGTCTCATATTGGTGTCGATTCATTGACGGCTTCGCCTCGTGGTTTTAAACCCGATAAAACACTCCTGCTCGTTTATTAAACAGTACATAAAACTGAACACTGTTGTTGATTAATAATATTCAAATTGAAACGAACAACCACCAGATTCTCTTTCTGGAATCCTGGCACTCCATAAAAGACCCAAAATCAACTGGATTCCAGAAATATATAGAACTATTGCGCGTTAGTAATTTTGAGATAGCATACGCATTACAACAAGATCGTTACACTGAAGAAGATCCGAGCTGAGGAAGGATTAAAAACGTCTGTAGTTTACAAAAGACTAATATTAAAGCCAGAGACAATCAATTTTCAGTTATAGACTAGTGTGTTGGCCAGTGTTTCACCACAGGTAACCCACGTACTCCTTGTCATATAGAATATTGGTAAAACCAAACCAAACCAAACTTGCTTGTATCATCGGCTTCTAGTCTCTTTTAGTCCAGAACTGGGAGGACCCACTTTTATTTATATATCGCTCTGTCAGAAGAAACGCGCACAGAAAAAGAAATCTGGATGGAGGACAATCTTAGAAGACCTCTTGCTACAATTGACGTCTTTGACGCGCGCCATTTTTACCATAAAATATAATTGTGAAAAGTGGGTCCAGTTATGGACTACTCAGTTTTAAATAGGAAAACACAATAGATAAAATAGTGACTGGCCATATTTGTTCAGTTAATATACCATATAGTCCATCGTTGATTTAGCTTTTCTGTTGTGAAAATAGTGATTGTATGCTAACCAATATAAAGTTAACACCGATTTTCTTCAATACAGATAAAAAGCAATTTTGTATAAAGGTCAAAGCTAAGCTGGACAAACAGTCAGTTCTCAAGTCCTTATGAAATTATTTATATACCAACAGGCATAGTTTGTTGATGCCATGGTGGAATATTAATTATCAATTAGTCAACGAGCGTCCAGGCATGCGCCCATTGCGTTATAGACGCACTCGAGAAAATATAAAGAACTCTTAACAAGCGTAAGAGTGGCACGAGGCGTAGCGCGCGTTATATCATTGCTATGTTATAAACAGTCTTGACAAAGTGTAGTTTTGTGAAGCTGCCACCAAAATCATTTGTGTGCAAATACTGCTCGCAAGGGATCGACTGTATCGTCGATTTTTCAAAAGCCCACCCCCTTCCCCTACTTTCGACCAGTATTTTGACAAGATACGCTGATTTGACTTTCACGTTGAAGTCGCTTCAAGTAAATACTAATTCCAATTCAATAACACGGCACTCATATTTTCTCTGAGTGTTGGATTGTCTTGTAATAATATGTATCAGAAAACAATCCTTTTTTATGAATTTCTATCAATAAAAGGAATTCTGCGAGTTTTAAGTTAGTACCACTGGCATCCCAATACCCTGACTCTTTGAGCGGGATACATTTTCGTTACTTCCTTCACTCGGCTTTATATTATTTCTTCTCAATAAAAGTATTTTACCATTAAATTAACTGTAGAGTAACAATTAACATTTTCTCATTTTAGGTCGATCGGCCAGGAAAGTGGTAATGTAGTTTACAGTGAGAAAATATGTCTTATTCCATCTATACGACCTACCTGGACATCAACTATACACTATAATATTTCTGTTGACACCAATCCAGTATTTGAACAGGATGAGTTTATCGATTTTATTTGGTATTTTCTAAGCTGCGAGGTTTTGCCTTTGTCATCCACAATGCCGCATGTCAAAACTTTGCTTCAATCAAATTAACTTCGGTAAGTTTGTTAATACAGAATCATTTAATGTAAACATTGGTCTATATCATGTTTATTGTGTGTGTTGAATCATCTTACAGGTGAAAACAGCTTCAATGAGTATAAATAGAGCGAGAGAGATGACTTGCTGACCTGGTCGATATTCCGGCTAACCACACAACTCAACATGAAGTGGATACTGGCTTGTGCACTTTTGGTGGTTGCCGCTGCAACAATGAACCCCGAGGGTAAGTAAATGCAAAACTCTCGCGAAAACGTAGAGACCGTTTGGCAGCAGCCTAGAGTGTAAGTCATTTGGAACAAAAGATAATGTTCCATTGACCTGCCAATAGTAACAAAGCAAGTATATGGAACTGCTTGGTTTCAATCAGCCCTTAGTTGAAATTCATTACTTGCCATCAAATGACAGGCAAACACTGCTGAGAAAATTAAATTGAAAGGTTGTTATTCAGCTGATGAAAATTACTGGCAAGCAGTTGACCTCAGGTCGAGACAAGGGTAGACATTTCCATTCGTTTCCTGTCTTTCTCGAACTGAAATGACGGCCATTGTTGGTGGTCATCTGATCTGATTCAAGAGTTTTGCATGGAGCCGAAATCTGCTGGTACACGGTTTCGATATCGTAGTCACCTCAGTTGAACTAATTTACGTTTCCTTGTTTTTCAATTCAAAGAATCGAGCGACGATCCCAATATCTTCGAGGGTGACATGATTTTGACACCGGAGCAGATAATGGCAGCGATGAACGGATTGGATGTAGATGATCCAATGGGACGCGGTTCAACTATAGGAAGACAATGGCCTAAGGGTGAACTGGTCTATGAAATCGACAGTGCTCTTGGTAAGACTTAGGGGTGGACCTTATTTTTGAAGGGGTATAGGCAGGAGGGGGGAAAACTTTGTCAACCATTTTCATCTTTATTTCTACAAACATATTTGTATAATTTCTCCGCTTTAAGCATTTTATTTTGTCTTTTCGCCTTTTATAAACAATGTTTTTGGAAGCATTTTCCTTCTCCTTTTCCTCCTTCAAAAACATTTAAGATCGATCCCTTAGAACTACGCAAAAACACACGGAATGAATGAATGAATGAGATAATTAATTCACAATGGATAACGAACATGATCGACGAATTAATACAACAAACAGATGACGAATGAATACATTGATACATATAGATTCATTCACTAAAAAATAACGGATGGAAAATTTAAAGGTTTATATACAGAGAGCCAATCAGTCATCACATAAAAAACTGTATTATATAAATCATATATAAGTATTATTTACAGTCAATCCAAAAAAGGGTTGTCCACAATATATACACAAATACACATATAACTATCACGTGACCGCATATACATGTCAGGATAGGATTCTCTGGCAAAGCGTGGTACCGTTCGCTGGTTCTTTTATTGTCAGTTCTCTTCTGCTTCTAACTCATACTGACTTTACAAGCTAATACTGTTCGTATTTATAATGACTTTACATCGATTTAGTTGTTTAGAAGAATCTAATGAGTTTCGTGCATGTTTGCGATTATCATATTGTAAGCTAATTATAGATCATAACCGTGAAACACGTAATTGATTCATGAAGCAATCTAGATATTTAGTATAGCTAGAGTTAATTCAAGATACTATGCCAAAGTTATACTGTTAGATAGCAATAATTATAAGTTATCTAGTTGTGTCGTAATATTATTAGCATACAGGAGAATAAGAATATCTAGCATAGTTTAGTGTTTCCAGTCATATCAGTATTGGATAACTGCATGAAAACATCATGAAACAGGTGAACTTTAAATTATAAAAAATGGGCTTAGTGTAAAGGCAGAAACTGTAATCCGATCTAAAAATATATTCTAGTCCTAATGGGATAGAGCGTTGGTAGTATTGATTTAATATCCTAGCAAATGAGAGAACACAGTCTACGCGCTGTCTAATAGGATTTTGAGAATTAAGGCATAATTTATGCTATCAGAAAAACTGTGATTTGGACTCTGATTTTCTCTAGCATAACATCTTGGCTATCGTTGAGAGTACACTAGTCTCTCTGTTTAAGAAAGATTTAACTGATCAGAGTGAACTGACCACTGACTATGCCTTTGAGACTTTGGCCAGAATAAAGTGCTAAAATATATCTGTCATAACATACAGAACACATTAAAAAGGTTAAAGAGGTCATAAAGTGTTGATTTTATACTGAATAATGCCCGGGGGGGGGGGGGGGGGGGGGGGGGGGGGGTACTCCCTTTGTCCAAGAGGTAGGGGTACTCCCTTTGTCCAAGAGGTAGGGGTGATCGGGTCGGTTTTGAAAACGACCCTAAAAGGTACGCATAAATTACAAGAGCTGTTGAAGCCATGTTCATTTCGACCCCTAAAAGGTACGGTCATATATAGGGCCGGAAAAAGTGATTGTGCTGATATCGTTAATCAGTGACTGGACAATATCTTTCTTCTGTTCAATTGACCCTAAAAGGTACGGACTCGTGTTACGTAACTGACTTTTGTGTCGGAACCCTAAAAGGTACACACAGGAAATATTTTCAACCCTAAAAGGGCCGCCGATCACCCCTACCACTTGGACAAAGGGAGTACCCCCCCCCCCCCCCCCCCCCCCCCCCCCCCCCCCCCCCCCCCCCCCCCCCCCCCCCCCCCCCCCCCCCGGAATAATGTCAGTAGCCAAAAGCTGATTACTAATAAGGGAACCTGGAGTTAATGTATTCCGTATATACGGTCACGTTATAGTTATATGTGTATATGTGTATACACCTATTTCAAATAATTACGCTGTCGCGTTCAAAGCGTCAATCCACGGACCGAAGTGAATGCTGGTTTGGTGTTGGCAATTTTTTTTTTTAATCACAATTGTTTCTATAAGGACTAATTACAAAATGTGAACATTTTCACGTGCTTGTTTGCGTATCACAATTCGTTCCGACGCTTGTTGCTTTGAACGCGACAACGTTATTTGATATAGGTGTATATTCTGGACAACCTTTTTTGGATTGACTGTATCGGATTCATGCATTCACTAAAATAATGGATGAAAGATTTAAAGGTTTATATACAGAGAGCCAATCAGTCATCACATAAAAAATGTATTATATAAATCATATATATATATTTATTTAAGCGCGAGATTCCAGAGCTATGGCAGCCATCAATGGCGCCTTCAAAGAATGGTCCTCTAAAACCTGCATTAAATTCAAGAAGCGAACCAACGAGAACGCATATGCCTACTTCCAAATTGGATCAGGGTGAGTATATAATTCACCACTAAATAAAAACACTTATATAATATAATAATAGTTTATAGTAGTGATTAGATCGATTTTAGTGATATTATTCCTCGCTTTTTCGTGTTAATTAGTTTTACTCATGCATTTTATTATTATTATTATTAATAATAATAATTATTATAACAAAATATTAATTATTAAAATATTATTATTACTATAATTACATCCATTTTGAAATCCTGTAATCCTTTTAATTATCCTGTAAGCGTAGTGAATTTCACGGCTCACGGCAAATCCTCAACACGAAGGTCATACAGCAGGGCAAGTGATCCCAAAACTACACCAGCTGTACGTTCAATTACTACTCAAAAGAACAATCAGCAACGGTAAAAAAGCGATGTTGGGCTTTTATCTGTGATTCTGACGACCAGAAAGAGAATATAGAAGGACTTTTGTACCAAGTGTCGAGTAGATTGTACGTTCAACTGACTTTGCATGTGCTCAATCTGCGCAATACTCGTCACGTGACATTTTGCTGTAGATATATTAAAATCGTTGTTTATGTTTTCCGTTATAGAATGAGAGTAAATTTCAAAATGGATATAATTAAGTGGTAATTGAACTTCGTGTCGTGCAATGTTGGTCTGAAATCAAACTTGCAATTACAAATCGCACTCCCGCTACGAGGTCGTGCGATTTTGTAATCGCGCGTTTGATTTCAGACCAAATTGCACTCCACTCAGTTCAATTACCATTATTTATTATTATTATTATTATTATTATTATTATTATTATTATTATTATTATTATTATTATTATTATTATTATTATTATTATTATTATTATTATTATCATAATGTATATAAATATTATTATTATTATTAAAAAATATTAATTATTAAAATATTATTATCACTATTATTATTATTATTATTAATATTATTATTATTATTATTTATTATTATTATTACATAATATGATCCTACGAGCTTTTATATCACGTTTTATATATATTTTTTTAGTTGTTCGTCGTACGTCGGTCGAACTGGCAGACGTCAAACCATCAACCTTGCAAGAGGTTGCTGGCGCCTCGGGATCGTGGCTCACGAAATCGGTAAGTAGTATAAGATGTCTGTTATCGACCAAAATATTGCTTTAAAAGATTTCCAATGTGATAACGTGTGTAATTATGATTTGTAAATTGAATCAGAAAAACCCTTCTTCAATAAAGTATATGTATATAAACCATTATTATAATAATATTATTATTATTATTATTATTATTATCTATGTATGTATAATGCTATGCGCACAGGACATAATTTACCTTGTTAAACATCAAGCACAATAGAGGAGATTGGAAGTCGTTACAATTGTTTAGGGGCAGTTCCATGTTGCGGACATTATATTCCGAAGCAAATATCTGAAACAAAACTAGCGCTATTTCCTAAGTGCAATAAACTGAGCTGCTCAAACTTATATATAATAAACCTTATGGGGACCCTTCCACTTTGCTCTAAAAGAAATCTAGGTATCTCATTACACTGTCTTGTAATTAATTTTAAAAGCTCTGTTGCGGACATTACAGCAAAATCAACCACTCTTTTTAGCCGGATGTCAGTTTAAAATTGAATTTCCTGTGAACTGTGAAAGGTATCAAATAAACTAAAACACTGCCTGCTCTTAGACATAATGTAGATTCAAAACTATCATGACAGACTATTCCATAATGTACTTGGGTTGATTCCATAGTCCAAACTTTGTGTTGCGGACATTACACTGCTGATGTTGCGGACATTACATTTTTGGGAATGTATGGAAAGCTGCAAACCAGATGTCTGATGATGTACTTGGAAGTGTGTAATCCACAAAACAGGCATTTTTGGTCAATATTTTAACAGAAAACCTTAGATCAAATTCCAGAGTAGAGCTGCATGAGGAAATTCCTCATAGCCACATTAATGTGTAAGGCTTAGGCTATGAATAAATAAAAACATATTGAATTTCAAGAGTTCCAGTCATGAGCTTAAATAATCATTTTATATCAACACTGAACACTCTAAATGCCCATGAAAATGAATCCAAACAGGTACAGATTTACATAATGGCCTGCCGCAGCATGGGTGTGGCCAGTATTTCAAAATGCAATTTGTTATCTGACAATCCAATATATTGACAATATTAAAATATGGATATCACCATAAAATGCTGCATTTTAAAATTTCTATTTAGTACTAAATAGTGCTATTTCTATTGTTTTCTATTGTATTATTAGTGCTATTTGGTACTAAATAGTGCTATTTCTATTGTTTTCTATTGTATTATTAGTGCTATTTGGTACTAAATAGTGCTATTTCTATTGTTTTCTATTGTTTCAATAGTGCTATTTAGTACTAAATAGTGCTATTTCTATTGTTTTCTATTGTTTCATTAGTGCTATTTAGTACTAAATAGTGTTATTTCTATTGTGTTCTATTGTTTCACTTGTGCTATTTAGTACTAAATAGTGCTATTTCTATTGTTTTCTATTGTTTCATTAGTGCTATTTAGTACTAAATAGTGCTATTTCTATTGTTTTCTATTGTTTCATTAGTGCTATTTAGTACTAAATAGTGCTATTTCTATTGTTTTCTATTGTTTCATTAGTGCTATTTGGTACTAAATAGTGCTATTTCTATTGTTTTCTATTGTATTATTAGTGCTATTTGGTACTAAATAGTGCTATTTCTATTGTTTTCTATTGTATTATTAGTGCTATTTGGTACTAAATAGTGCTATTTCTATTGTTTTCTATTGTTTCAATAGTGCTATTTAGTACTAAATAGTGCTATTTCTATTGTTTTCTATTGTTTCATTAGTGCTATTTAGTACTAAATAGTGTTATTTCTATTGTGTTCTATTGTTTCACTTGTGCTATTTAGTACTAAATAGTGCTATTTCTATTGTTTTCTATTGTTTCATTAGTGCTATTTAGTACTAAATAGTGCTATTTCTATTGTTTTCTATTGTTTCATTAGTGCTATTTAGTACTAAATAGTGCTATTTCTATTGTTTTCTATTGTTTCATTAGTGCTATTTAGTACTAAATAGTGCTATTTCTATTGTTTTCTATTGTTTCATTAGTGCTATTTAGTACTAAATAATGCTATATTTCTATTGTTTGCTATTGTTTCATTAGTGCTATTTAGTACTGATTAGTTATTTAGTTTTCAAGCTTTTCTAAATTGCTATTACAAGTTTTTCTTATCTTTATCCAGGTCACGCTCTTGGTTTCTATCACGAGCAGTCTCGACCAGACCGTGACAACTACGTCACAATAATGCTGGACAACATCAAAGAAAGTAAGGATATCTAACAATTAGACTACGAGTTCGAGGTTTCTATGAGGCAATAGTCAACGATCAGGTGCGCATGCGTAGCGCCGAGTTGACTATCCTCATAGTAAACGAGAACGAGTAGTCTAATTGTTTTAGCATAAACCATCCAGTAGGTCAGTAGAAAATGATAGAAACAAGCAATAGGCAATAATTCGTCGAGAAACTCCTCCGAAACATTAGCAAAACGCGACGACGAAGCCGCCATTTTGTTTGTTTACCTCTACTCGGGGTCTATGAGCTGATAGACCACTAGTAGCGAACCAATCAGATTGCAGGATTTGCGATAGACCACTGGATGAAACGTTGTTTTTCAACATGTTTTGCTCTCTATTTTCTCAATTGAAAGCATGTTCGCATAGATCATTGTGGATTCACGTAATATGCAAATTACAGGAAATTACGTCATAAGACGTCCAGGCCTTTTCCGCGCTGCCCATATATGACTAATAATCTGACCTTCTCTTTTTTCCTAAGAAAACAAGTTCAACTTCAACAAGTACAGCAAAAGCACCATCGATTCACTCAATTCACCCTACGACTATGGATCCGTCATGCACTACAGCTCACATTCATTCAGTAAGAACGGAAAACCTACAATCGTAGCCAAACAATCTGGAGTGAGTATCTTTCCATCAAAGATGACATTCATATTCCCATGCGAATTTATTTACGACAATGTTCAACTTTACAGCGTCACTTTAGCCAACTGAATTCCACTGCGGGTATTGCTTTCAAGCCGGTCTGTGGCAAATGTTGGAGGACTGGGTTCGAGTGCTTTGATTGGCTGAATTAGTTACATGTTCTTCGAGGTGTTTGCCCTCGATGAAAGACTAGTGGAAATATCACTTGCGTGGATTCAACGTTCTTCCTCCAGCACATTGGATAGGCTATATACAGTTTGTTAAATTGGATATTTAAGAACTGCTAACTGATTGGTTATAACACTCGTACCCAGACTTCTATTGTATTTGTTACAGACTAGTTTAAATTTAGTTGATGAAATGAACGTCCAGCTCAAAACCAAACATGCATTACACCCAAAGCATAATGTTATTTTATCGCGAGCCATCAGCTGAGTTAATTATCCAATACTCAATGTAAGATTGTTTTACCATTGTATTGTCTTAACCAATCACACGCTGAGGGCGGTGACGGCGAAGGGTATACCATGGAAGCTACCAATCGCCTGGCAGTATTAGTATATTTGGCTTCTGTCCTATTGCTGGTTTGCACTTACGTCATCGTAAAATTTTCTGGGTCTTATATTGAGTATAATTGAAGAAAAGGTCTAACAACCAAAAGAGCAGTCAAAATCATGTATCTCAACCAAATTTTGAGTTATAAGAAGCTATCAATGCCGAGATATGAGCGATCAAATGTGCGCATTATTCAGTGTGAATGTATGAGGCCGCCATCTTGGTGTACAACCGTAGTACACCAACATGGCGCCCAAAACACCGAGGATCAAAATCACGTTAATATTACAAACAACTCAGTTTCTCAATAGAGATATTAATAAAATCAAACTTACATATCATTTACTAGGTAAAAAACGTAACATTTGAAGAAAATTTCCCCAATTCTCTGGTTTTAGAATACACGTGACAGTGTTGCGTGACAGAAATTGACTCTCAATAAATCAGAAACCAAACATCGAAAGTACACACATTTTTTTTGTGAAGACTTTTCTTATGGATATAAACAAAATATCAAACAAACAGTTTTGTACGATGAATATTTTAGATTTTAGCGTTCTGATGACGTCATGTGCAAACCAAGAATTGCAAGATGTTGACAAGTCGCCATCTTGGATTCTGAGCCTTCTAATGGATCGACGTACTAAAGCCAATAATACGCCTTCTGACCGTCTTTATACGAGATGAACTTAGAGACGCATTTAAACGACGCAACGATAATGATAATAATAATAACAATAATAATGATGATGATGATGGTGATGATGATGATGAAGATGATGATGATGATGATAATAATAATAATTTGCGACTTCGTCCGGACCCATTATATTTCTGTCATAAGTTATGTGTTGATACTAATCACTGTTTCTATGACAACAGGTTACCTTAGGACAGCGACGAGGTTTGAGTACTACTGATGCTCAACAAATGAACATGCTGTACAAGAGTCAATGTGGCGGTGGCGGTTGTAAGTTAGGCCCCGTTTACACGAGAGAGAGATAACCCTAGCAGTAGGGTCAACTCTATTGCTTTATCATCCACAGGGAATATGCGAACAATAGAGTTGATCCCAGTGCTAGGGTTATCTCTTTCTCATGTAAACAGGGCCTTAAATAACATTGCCCATATCATGCCTAGTTAATCCGAGTCTCACGTATTTGAAGTCAGTCTATCACCATTGTGTTTATACAAATATATAATAATGCGGAGTCGTTTTCGTATGAGTGGAAAACCTACGGTACCGTGACACTCAAATGCATGGCTTCCTTTCTGAACCAATCAAAAAGCGTGCTGATGCATCTCATCCAATCAAACGCTTTAATTCAATACGCTTTTCCGCTCATTCGAAAACGTCTCTATAGATATAGAATGGATAGGGGCAATATTCTGGGCACTCTGGATTTCCTTCCAGAGTAAAAATGAATTAGTGAGTTTAGTGTTGGGTACTTAGAATTTTAGCTAATTTTAGAAGAAGGATGTACATAGTTTGATCTTGAGGGCCACAGTGACATGAATTCCAAGAGCTACCATTGTAAATTAAAGTTGTTTTTCTTTCTTTTCTTTTTTCAGCCTCTTGTGTAGATAAAGACAAACGCTGTGGCGGATGGACCAAATACTGCACCAGTATCGACTACGTGAAAACTAACTGCAAGAAGACCTGCAAACTCTGCTAAAGTCACAAGCCACTTGAGTAATCCGACCAGTCGGTGTAATGAATAGAGAAGTGAACTATTCCTCAAATAAAAACATTGACATTTTGTCAAAATTGAGACTCAAGTTTCTTTGAAAAAAATGTATGGTTTTAATTAACGTGCGCCGCTGTTAAACTAGAGCTTGCGCGGGGAATTATGGGTCTGTTAGAGAAGTCAGATGTTTTTATGATTAAAATGGCGGCTTTAGATTGTGATTCTTTAAAGTACAAGCAATACAAATCCCTGTACATGTACTCTTGATAAGGAGTGATAGAAGACTTTATTGATAATCTAAAGTCTATTGATAACTTTTCAAAGTGGATTGGTATCCCTAATGAGCTTGTGTCACCTGTCATGTGACTTTTTAAATTTTCACCGAAGACAAACGAAAATACCATAACTGGAAAGAGCATGCTAAAGTTAGTAAAAGTGGAAAGTTTGAAGGGAAGTAAGTAAATAGGGCAATAGATACAGGCATTCAACTTTTCCTTTTTTGTATGGAAATGTTATGTACGTTGGAGGACAACGCTTGCCCTCCAAGCGAAAAACCGGCCCATACAAATCCTTGTCAAAGCGGGAAACTTTGAAAGCCTTTAATTTTATTTGCTTGATTCTTTTGAAATTTTCAATTTTTATACTAATTTTAGCATGCTCTTCCCAGTTATGATGTTTTCGTTTGCCTTCGGTGAAAATTTAAAAAGTCACGTGACAGGTGACACAAGCCCATTCAGTCGAAAAGTAAAATCTCGCTGTCTCTATTTTATGCTCAAAATGGCGGCTTTAGATTGTGATTCTTTAAAGTGGTTACGCTGCAAGCAATACAAATATCCCCTGTACGTACTCTTGATAAGGAGTGCATGATCGAAGACTTTATTGATAGCTTTACAAAGTGAGCTGGTATGGATCCTAATTCAGTAAAAAAAAAAAAAATCTCTAATCTCTATCTCTACTTTTTCTCCTGCTAATTTACGTTATTATCCAGAGTATTTTCTCATTCCTCCGTTTATGTACTATATACAATATGAGCGGCCGATTCGTATGGGATTTACAAACTCGAGCCTTGGACAGATCGGACGCGAATATTGTATATTATTTATCGAATCCAACGATGTATAAGTGGATGTTTTACTATAATTTTGATGATAGGAAACAGTTTGGTCAAGAAAATCCAAGTTAAAGTTGAATGCAAATGAGGACGAATCTCTTGCCGATTTACAGATGTCTACTACGCTTATGATTTCTATTGTATTTCCCTCATTAATTATTCATGAATTCGATAAGATATATATATATATATTTATGCTCTAGCTTTTGTACATCCTCTGTTGTTCCCGCGCCAAATAAATAAAATAATAACCCAGTATTTTTCTAGCCTCCTCCGCAGGCAACTCTAAAATACTATAACTCTATCAGATGGTTTAAGGGATCCCAATGGGTTTGCATGCGGAGGAGGCTAGTATTTTTCGTAGAAGTCATGACATCTAATCCTCTGTCCAATTAAACTTCTCTTGGTGAAGAAAAACTAAGATTAATATAGTGTATCATGACATTTCCCATGGGTCATTTCGGTATTCGGTATTTTTAATATTTCTAATTAACGACATAACCTTTCTTAAACAGCGGTACACACCAAATTGATTATCATATTTGCGTTGAAATCATGAATCATTGAAGCCAAGGTCGCAAGGATGTTTCATATTTATGAAATAAACTTGTTTTTTGTCTTCCATACTTTTCAAACCGACGCGACCAAACGCAGGACAGAAAAGGATAAGTAGTTCATGATTAATTTTGCAAACAAATAAGAGATCGCTCTCTATTATAGCTATTAAAAATTAAACTACCAGGTAAATATTTCAAGTGATCTCACTTCCGGTCAGCGGCTAACATTGCATGACATTTCCGGTTTTGATAATACGAACCAAACACTATTTTCTTGTTGTTTTAAAGATTTTATTGGGAACATTTCAGCACAGTACAGTACTCAGGATACACCACGAGGCTCTTACAAAGTGTATGGACCATATATACAGCTCTGTGGAAGGATTTTCCTGCTTCGATTGGAGTGAACGTCAATATTTACAGTTCTTATTTACCAGTCGTTCGATAGTGTGCCGGTCTGTGTGAGCGGAAGAACCAAACGTTTTCTTATCTGGACGCTTTTAAGTTGTAATATAAAAGCTCTTTCATGCCTGTTAGTATCTGTACCATGTATAGCCGAGAATGTGGAACAATCAGAGTACAATTTCATCGATTAGACTGACATCGTGAAAACTGCCCAAATTCGCAAGTTAGGCCTTGAATGAATATTTATTTCTCAGACTTCGCATCTTCAGACTTTCAATAATTGCATTGAATGGGCACACTACATAATAGGAGTTAGCTTTATAGCTGTATTCAGTCAATGAAAGGAATTTTTGAGGGAAATAATCAAGCTACAACATGACGAATTTTTCATATTTTGAACATTTCCCTCAAATGGTACGAATCCCCATAGTAAAATTATCATACTCCCCGAAGAGCTTTTTCTGGATTCTGTAACATCGATGTAGAAGTTGTGATAAAAGTAAAAGTTCTCAGAAGTGCGTACTTTCGGAGCTATAAGCGAAACATTTGTGCCTGTTTTTCCTGTCTGTCAAAATGGCCGACATGGCCCCCTCGCCAAGTGTCGATTTTCTGAGCGAATACTCGAAGACAATTGTAGTCATTAACCATTTGTAAAACTAGAAGAGTTGACCTGCTTTGGAAACAAATTTGAATAAAATTGGTTTAAATGCGCCGGAGAACCAGCCTCATTCATTTGCACTTTGCAGGAGGGAATTTTGGGTTGAATTTGTGGGGACTGGGCCAGAAGGAACAATTGCCGTTTCCATGGCAACAATACATTTGATGACCCCAACATGGGGTGTTTTTGTGCACCCCCCTAGGTGGCCTACCTGCACACAAAATTTCAAGGGGGGGTAAAAAAATTCATTTCCAACTTTGTTTGATTCTTACAGAGAGAGACCTGTTCTTAAATCACTCACGTAATAAAGATATCTATAAGTATGTTTTCTCAATTTTGCTAGCACTGTTAACCGTCTTAACCAGTCGTTTATACAAATTCTGAGCTGGCCGGTATTATGTTGTTGAGTGCCGGGCGATTCCAAATTCTGTATGTTCTACCGAGTCACCCAACAAGTAACCAAACACTGATTTGATCACTATAATCGTTATCTGAGATCTAAACATTGAGACATGTTTAAGTAGTGAATACAGCTATGATGACTAAGCACAATCTGCAATCGAGTGGGACTGGGAACGAGACCACTAAAAGCTGATCTATGAGGTTTTATCGACAGTCGAACTCTTTCTTCACAAATCTTGTTGGAGGAAGGTTATGTCGTCTTGCGAAAACCATTTGAACGAAGCATGTCAAACGCACACGCCGTTAGCGGTAGACCTACTCTAAAAGATGTCAAGCGTTTTCGGACCAGGTCGTTCCGCGGACTCAAAATCATATCTGAAAAATCTGAAAATATCTTATAACAGTTTAACTTCCATTTTGTATAACTGATAAAGGGTTTCCATTGTCTGAGGTGAGACTGGGAACGTGTGTCTCGGTCAGTTCAGTTCGTTCCTGATCTCTTCGTTCTTAACAGCTCAGTCCCTCACCGAATGGAAGGTGGAGGCCCATAAGTATGCGTCTTTCATGCTACAATGCATCCCAGTGCTCAATCGCACCAGGGCACGAGTGAACGTACGCTTGTTAAATCGTCTAGTTTGAATTATATTTTGCTGTTAATTACGTACTGCCCTCCCTTGAATTTTGGGTTATGTAAGGCCCTGGTTGAGTACAGATCGGACGTCTATTGATTGCCGGGAGATTGTGGTTCCAACCCTGGATGGAATGAACACCCAGCTAGGGCCTTAAAATACTTTTGATGATGCAGTTCCTTTTCTTGCCATCAGCAAATGGTTAGATCTTCACTTTACTCGGACGATCACGTAAAATGACGGTCATGCGTTTCCGATCCACACTACACTACATCTAAATTATTAGCGACGTAAACAAACCTATGATCTGGCAGTGTCTGTACTTACATCACTATTTCACTAATAACGAGGGCCAATGGTTAAAATATATAATTGTTAGTATTCCAGCTTAAGTTTCACCTTCAATAAATAACGGCATCATCATTCCCTCCTCCCTCGCTCCCTCACTCCCTCACTCCCTCACTCCCTCACTTCCTCACTCCCTCACTCCCTCACTTCCTCACTCACTCTCCCACTTCCTCACTCCCTCACTCCCTCACTCCCTCACTCCCTCACTCCCTCACTCCCTCACTCCCTCACTCCCTCACTCCCTCACTCCCTCACTCCCTCACTTCCTCACTCACTCTCCCACTTCCTCACTCCCTCACTCCCTCACTCCCTCACTCCCTCACTCCCTCACTCCCTAGCTCACTCCCTCACTCCCTCACTCCCTCACTCCCTCACTCCCTCACTCCCTCACACACTCCCTCACTCCCTCACTCCCTCACTCCCTCACTCCCTCACTCCTCCCTCACTCCCTCCCTCACATGTTAAATTGAGTTTTAATTTCGACGATTTCTATTGATATACCGCAAATCCTCTATTATTTAAGCATCCCTTCCAAAAAGCCCTCCCCTTCAAATAAGCACCCCCTTTTTGAAGCACGATTTTTAATAAGCTAAGCCCCATATATCCCCTCCCCCTCCTTCTCCCCCTCTCCCTCCCTATTATGAGATTTACTTTTGAGGCATAGGAAAAAACATTTCTGAGAAACAAAGAAAATTAGGAATAAAGTTGTCAAGAATCACATACACTTCATATAGTTATTTCTCAAAGAAACTACGGCTTAATTTTGACAAGATGTCAATGTTTTTTATTTGAAACACCAGACTATGAATAGTTCAGTTCTCTACTCATAACATCGACTGGTCGGTTTGTGACATAAGTTTAGCAGCGTTTGCAGGTCTTCTTGCAGTTAGCCTTGACATAGTTGTTGTTGTTGCAGTATCTGGTCCATCCGCGACAGCGTCTGTCTTTATCTACACAAGAGGCTAAAGAAACGATACAATAGATACTTTCATTTTGACGAACAAAAGGGATCTTTTTTCACGTTTTGTTTAAGTATGATACAGATGTTATCCAAGCAACATGGCCGCCATTGTAAACTTGCAATTTGAACTAGGTAGTTATAATTAACTTACATCCTCCTCCGCCGCCACCACCACCACCACCACCACCACCACTGCATTGACCCTTGTACAGCAGGTTCATTTGTTGAGCATCAATAGCACTCAAGCTTCGTCGCTGTCCCAAGGTAACCTGTTGTCATAGAAGAGTGATTAGTCATTCTCATAATGGTGAAAGTACCCGAGCCTCTATGGGCGACTACTGGGAATTACCTCTAAAGGGTCGTTACGTTCACACGGCGATTTTATCGGCGATTTTATCGGCGATTTTATCGGCGATTTTATCGGCGATTTTATCGCCGCGAGGTTGCACAAAATTTCGAGCATGTTGGAAATTGCAGCGATTTGGCTGCAATTTTATCGCCGCTAAATCGCCGGTAGTTTACACGTAGTTGCAATAAAATCGCCGACGAAAATCGCCGACAAAAATCGCCGCTAAAATCGTCCGTGTAAACGGCCTTCATCGTCTGGCAACATGTACATATATGGAAGATTGCTTTCAAGAGATTCCACTACAGTCAGTTATCAGTTTATTTACTATAGAAAGATACTCACTCCAGATCGTTTGGCTACGATTGTAGGTTTTCCGTTCTTACTGAATGATCGTCCGCTGTAGTGCATGACGGATCCATAGTCGTACTGTGTACCCAGTGAATCAATGGTGCTTTTGCCGTACTTGTTGAAGTTGAACTTGTTTCCTATAGAACGACAAATGAACAAGAAGCATGAGTAAGTGAGTGAGAAACTGACTGACTGAATGACTGATTGACTGACTGACTGACTGACTGACTGACTGACTGACTGACTGACTGACTGACTGACTGACTGACTGACTGACTGACTGACTGACTGACTGACTGACTGACTGACTGACTGACTGACTATTATAATAATAATAATAATAATAATAATAATAATAATAATAATAATAATAATAATAATAATAATAATAATAATAAATCTCAGCTCAGCGCTTTTACAATAATCTAAATTAAAATGAACTTTAAAATGTCATACCGGAGTCCCGCTCATATTTTAGGTATCACTTATCATGTAGTAATATCAGTTGATGTGAAGTGTAGCAAGTGAAACTATCCTTACGTTCAATGATGTTGTCCCACATTATTGTGACGTAGTTGTCACGGTCTGGTCGAGACTGCTCGTGATAGAAACCAAGAGCGTGACCTACATGGACGAAACACATTTCAGTACACATTACTCAAATTTAAAAAAAACCTGCCCTTTAAAACAAACCAATATGATGACAATCATGTTCTAATTGGTATTTTACGCTACGTTAAAATGAAGTTTTACTTCCGGTCACCTATGACGTCACCTATATTTTGGTCGATAACAGACATATTATACTACTTACCGATTTCGTGAGCCACGATCCCGAGGTGCCAGCAACCTCTTGCAAGGTTGATGGTTTGACGACTGCCAGTTCGACCGACGGACGACGAACAACTGCAAACCCAATAAAACAATGACATTGAAAAATAATTTATTTTCAACAATTTTTATATCTGAACAGAAGAAGGGAAGTTTCTGGGGTTTTAAACACAGGGAATTATCACCATAAATAATAATTATTATTATTTTATTTCATTATTGAATGAGTTGCCAAAAGGCAGGTAATTTACAATAGAACACTAGATCTCCTACAAGGTAAATCACCCAATTATTAAAGCCGGGCCGGACCAATTTTTTGTAGTTGTTGACCTGAATGGTTTACAGCTGGTATCACTGGTTTGTTTGGTGGCATATTGCATTGCGTTATTCAGCGTGTTCAGTATAGAGCAGTTGTTGGTAAACAACGAGCTACTCACCCTGATCCAATTTGGAAGTAGGCATATGCTCTCTCGTTGGTTCGCTTCTTGAATGTAATGCAGGTTTTAGAGGACCATTCTTTGAAGGCGCCATTGATGGCTGTCATTGCTCTGGAATCTCGCGCTTAAAAATATAAGAAGATTGATGGTGATTGGCTCTCTCTTAACATTTAAACTCATTCATCCATTATAATTGTTATTAATATTGTTTCGTGAATGCATCTGGGAATCCATTTTATCTATTCGTTTGTTTATTTTTTATTATTTTTTATTTTTTATTTCAAGATTCGCCTATAAGGCAGGTGTTGTACAATAGGACACGAAGTCCCCTTTAAAATACATTACACCACGTCCCACCCAATAAGAATATAACCCAGTATACCCGACCCCTGATAAATTCCCAATATGAAAAAAATATATGAAAAATTAATATATATGAATATAAATTCACTTAAGTAGTTTGTTTAGGTAAATTTATAAACAATTGTTTGTAGAAAGCGAAAAGATAAAATAAAAAAATGTCTGCAGAGGAGAAAAACATACAGTCATTCTCCAAAAGGTTGCCCAGAAGAAAAGACTACGATACAATAAAGACTACGATCCAATAAAGACTACGATACTACAATAAAGTCACGTGATTCATTATGTATTCAATTTCCTCTCGTGGAATTTCAATTTGAGATGCAAAAGTACACGGCATTGTGAGAACTGAATGTAATGCCGCTGGTATCAACTCGCAGTTCCGCGCGCAGAAATTGAAAACATAATGAATCACGTGACTTTATTGTAGTATTGTAGTCTTTTCTTCTGGACGGCAACACAAATAGATAGACCTCTTTAGCTTGTATGCAAATTGCCAATTTCAGATCATGTGTTGTAAACATGATATTCTCTGGAGAATTGTTCCTTTATATTTCTGAAATTTATTCGTTCATGTGATGTAAACATGGTGTTCTGTTCGGCTTCACAAATATTTCTTCCCCCCTACCCACTTCAAAATAGAATGGTCCACCCCTATAAGTCTTACCAAGTGCACTGTCGATTTGATAGACGAGTTCACCTCCAGGCCATTGTCTTCCTTTAGTTGAACCTCGTCCCATTGGATCATCTACATCCAAGCCGTTCATTGCTGCCATTCTTTGCTCCGCTGTCAAAATCATGTCACCCTCGAAGACATCTGGATCTTCGCTGATTTCTGAACAACATCACAAAACAGAAATTCATTTAATTTCGCTTAGGTAAAAGTAGGTGCTGTGCAGATTTCATATATGAATCAAGTGAATTTAAAGCAATCCATCCAGCTGGCTTGTCCAGTAATCCATCTCCAGCTATGAGTTGATATATAGCTAATTGCATAATCATTGTCGGGTTGAAAATCATAAATCATAAAAGCTGAGACTGCAAGGATGGATGGGAAATCAGTTCATGACCCACATTACATGCAGATATATTCAATGTTCTCGTAGTTTTGAAGGTATATGAGCTATTTAACTAAGATCCTACAAGTCTCGATAAAAAGGTCGATGATTTGACGGTGTTATATGAGAGTTTTAATTTCCCAGAATTCCTTTTGGTCGTAGCTTTCATGATTTTCAACCCGACAACGATTATGCAATTAGCTATATACCATGCACTTTACCTCTTGACACAAGACGCAATTTGCTCAGCCATAGCCTCATGCCAATTCACAGAATAACCCGTGGAATTAAAAAAAATCGTTTCTTAGCAATGTCAACACTTTTTCGCGTTCTTGTTGGAATAGTTGTGAATAATTTACACTGAATTGAGGCAAACACTACAAATGCGCATTTTTTCATGCAAGGTGTCTGAACAACTCGGAACTGGAGTACTATGTACAGAAGAATGATTCGGTGTTGCAAGGGGGGGTATATCGACTGTCGTACATGTTTGACTCTAGTCTAAGCTGTATTTTAATGCCGGTTCCAACAAGCTTACCCTCGGGATTTGTTGCAGCAGCAACCACCAAAAAAAGTGCACAAGCGAGTATCCACTTCATGTTGAGTTGAGTGGCTAGAATGTCGACCAGGTCAGCAAGAGCTCTCTATTTATACTCATTGAAGCTGTATTCACCTGTAAAATGATCCAACAAACACAATAAACATGTGATAGACTCATATTGACCTAATATTAACATGAAATGATTCTGTATTAACAAACTTAGCGAAGTTAATTTGATATCAAGCAAAGGTTTGACAAGCAGGATTTCGAACAAAGACGAAACCTTACAGCTCAGAAAATACCAAATAAAATCAGGATTTGATGTCTCTTCAAACCCATCAAATATCGTGTCTCACATAAAGCTATGTAAACGTCTCATAAACTTGTTAACGTCCAAGATTTGCACAGCTTTAGATGTAGTTTTTAGCAAGTCATATCTCGCCAAAAAAAATTTTTGATTCTGAATAAGTTTAATTTTTGAAACGGATCTGCATTTAGAATTTTTGAAGCGTATATATTTGCAAAACGCAAGCCCAAATATTATGTGAAACACAAACTCAAACTTGATATGATAATTACTAGCTTTATTAATTTATATATAGCACTATTTAGATTTTCGATTCAATAGCGCTTTACAACAATTAAATTGGCTAGTATACAAAAAATACATTTGAAGAACTGCACAGTTAACAAATTTGAAGAACTGCACATTTGCCACATTTGAAGAACTACACAACACATTTGAAGAACTGCACAGTTAGCACATTTGAAGAATGCACATTTAGCACATTTGAAGAACTACACAACACATTTGTAGAACTACACATTTGCCACATTTGAAGAACTACACAACACATTTGAAGAACTGCACATTTGCCACATTTGAAGAACTACACAACACATTTGAAGAACTGCACAGTTAGCACATTTGAAGAATGCACATTTGCCACATTTGAAAAACTACACAACACATTTGTAGAACTACACATATGCCACATTTGAAGAACTACACAACATCAACATTGAAGAACTACACAACATCAACATTTGAAGAACTACACAACATCAACATTTGAAGAACTACACAACATCAACATTTGAAGAACTACACAACATCAACATTTGAAGAACTACACAACATCAACATTTGAAGAACTACACAACATCAACATTTGAAGAACTACACAACATCAACATTTGAAGAACTACACAACATCAACATTGAAGAACTACACAACATCAACATTTGAAGAACTACACAACATCAACATTTGAAGAACTACACAACATCAACATTGAAGAACTACACAACATCAACATTTGAAGAACTACACAACATCAACATTGAAGAACTACACAACATCAACATTTGAAGAACTACACAACATCAACATTTGAAGAACTACACATCAACATTTGAAGAACTACACAACATCAACATTTGAAGAACTACACAACATCAACATTTGAAGAACTACACAACATCAACATTTGAAGAACTACACAACATCAACATTTGAAGAACTACACAACATCAACATTTGAAGAACTACACAACATCAACATTTGAAGAACTACACAACATCAACATTTGAAGAACTACACAACATCAACATTTGAAGAACTACACAACATCAACATTTGAAGAACTGCACATGTACGAACCAGCAATAACAGTCCCATAATTTCGCGCTGCCTCGAAAAAGCGAGGATAAAATGATTTTCAATCAAAGAAACTTGAGTCTCAATTTTGACAAAATGTCAATGTTTTTTTATTTGAGGCATAGTTAATTTCTCTATTCACTACACCGACTGGTCGGATTACTCAAGTGGCTTGTGACTTTAGCAGAGTTTGCAGTATTTCTTGCAGTTGTCCTTGAAATAGTGGACATTACTGGAGCAATAGCTTTTCCATCCACTACAACGGCTGTTCTTGTCTTCACAAACTCTGGTGGCTGAAATGGAAAGACGAATTTCAAAAATGTGTCACACTTAACAGGAAGCTTACGATATACAAGAAGGAAGAAAGCATACATGGATGTCTTCTTATTTCATTTGTTACGCCTCTGTCAATCAGTGATGAAGATCAACTAAATGAGATGCGCAACCTTTGTTTCCGGTTAGACTATCATCCAATGCATTGCAGCCAATTCACCTTTCCCCTGATGACGTAGTGATACCACTACTACCAGAATATTTTTCAATTCGTAGCTTCTTTTGTTATTCTAATTCACCCCATACCTTGGTATTCTCATAGGATCGAGTTAAAACATTTGAATAAGAATAATAATTCGAAAAGGATTCTGGTAGTAGTGGTATCGCTACGTCATAAGGGGAATCGGGAATTACATATTATCGTTTTCCATTAATTGATGCGCGTTATTAGAACTATACACTGTGGTTGATGTCTAATGATACTGAACACTCAATCTTGGCCTGTGTTCGATTATTCCACCACATGTAGGTAATTAATTCCCGCCAAGTGCTTTTTACTCGTGCCCAGGCCTTTGGCACGAGTTATAAAATGCAGACCGTATTTGTTTTCGGTGTCAGAAATCTGCCGAAAGTTGTGCAATATCCGGCATCCAGCATCCCTTGCGGTAGCACATGTTATCACATGCTGTCGAGACGCCATTTTGGATTTTAGACATGGCGAGGACAGTTTCGACGATTCATGTGGAGATTTACGAGCGAAATCTTGCACTTTTTACTCATCGGAGTGTTAAGCAACTCTTAAGGGATTTGCACATCGTGTCTTACGCGAAGTCGAAGAAGACGGCTATTTTTGACTGTGAAGTCCACATTCAGATATGGAATGTTTCGAGAAAAATCTTCCGAAATCTTGCACTCCGGCTTTACTCGTCAGAGTGCTCGGTGTGTAGTCAAAGACGAGAAGATCTCCCAGCAGCGAAAAACGAAGAGCCATCAATGCCACGAGGTCTACGAAGCGACCTTCGATCGATGTCAACATGCCGATATTCGCGAACAGACAGAGACATAACATGAAAGCCTTGAAAGCCTTTATCAGTTATACATAAAACTTGAAGTTAAACTGAACGCCTCTAAATTAAAGCATTAAAAACCTGGATAACTGAAATCCGATCCAGAAGTCAGTTGAAAGCAAGCAACGGTACTTACCCAACTTTGAGACTGAGCATGGCGATCAGCACAATCAAGATTGTAAATATATACTTCTAAAACTCATTAATAATTCATGAGTAAATGGTCCAATTAATCAGGTTTGTCCAATCGGTCATATGCATGAATAAAACATGATCAGTGTCTGTATGAATTATAAAGACACTGATGTTTTATTCATCAGTTCTTTATCAGTGATAAATACTGAGTGCCTGTAACACAGGTCATGCAAAGGTCTCATTTACTCGTATCATTAACCTTTGCATAACACCGACAGCAAGTTACGAATATCTGTACGGCTTCCTACTTTATATGAATACACAACCTCTCTCCAATGTGGGATGAGTTGAGATGTATCCTGCGCATGACAGTGAGTGATCTCACAAGTACCTTTACAAGAAAGTTTTGTAATTTTCTTGTATTATTTGCTTAGAATTCGTGTAATACTGTTTTAGATAAAGGTAAATTGGGATATGGAGTTTTAGAAGTCGTTTATAAAACTCGAGCCCGTGTTTTATCAGCCATAAAGATCCTCGCCTACGGCTCGGATCTATATCTGATATGCCGATAAAACACAGTCTCTCGTTTTATAAACTTCACTTACAGTATGATATTTATATCTAACTTGAAGATGAATATTAATTGAACTTTAAATTCCATTATTCATTTGTGTATTGATTGTCATTTTCATTATTTTAAGATTGTTTTTAATTATTTTAAAACAAGTTATGTGTGTTGTTGCCGTGCTTCGTCTTTGAGTTCAGGCGAAAACAACTCGAAATCCAACCGACCCGAAACCCACTAAATACGCCTCAAACCCTCAAATAACTATCAATCTTTATTTGTAGCAAGTATTTGAAGAACAAGGTAGAAAAGGGGAGGCAATCAAACTCATATCCACACTGCCACAGGGATCCCAATTCTTGCGGAATAAGTGTGTAGCTTGTAGATTTCATGTCAGTCGGTAGTTCATTCCCAACAGGGCACGAGTGTACATTGCTCATAGCTAGCAATGTCTAGTTTCATAAAACCAATCCAAACTTGATGTTTCAACAGAAGACGTTCATTGGTTGTTTAATCGGTTTCTAGTCTATTTTAAACTACCTTATTATCACTTATTTTCGCGCGTCTTTAATTTCGCGATTTTCGCGTTTGAAAAAAAATCACGAATAATAATTACCGCGAAAATTAACGACGCGAAATTTAATGTCACGCGCTGAGGTCTTTTATCAACAATTAGTCCAAGAACGAACATTGTGAAAAAAACGAACGTATTGCTTCAAACAAAATATAACAAACGTCGTGCTCCTAAAACGTCCAGTCTTTTAAAATTGTTTTGTTACATTCTTGTACCTAGAATAACTTTACAAAAATATGCCAATATGTGAATTGTTAAATCATTTACCTGATTCAAAACAATCTGTTTGTATACTGCGCCAGATCATGATTTCAAAAAACGCGAAATTAAGTTCCCTTATACACGTTTTTTCTGCAAAATCGCGAAATTAAAGCCTCGCGAAATATGCCTCTGACATTTTCGCGAAAATAAGGACGCGCGAAAATAAGTGATAATGAGGTAGTCCATAACTGGACCCACTTTTATGTATTGCTCTGTCTGAAAAAAAACGCGCACAGAAAAAAAAATCTGGGTAGAGGACAATATCTTCGAAGACTTTAGCTTCTTCCTATAATAATCCCCTTCACAGTTCCCTGCGCCATCTTGAAAGGTAGCTAGCCGTGCCTTTGCATCGAAACGAGACCAACGGTGACCTTGCAATGCTAGAGACCTTTTTCAACACCTTGGACAATTATTCACATGTTTCAAGATGGCGCAGGGAACTGTGAAGGGGACAATACTCTACTTTCTCATAGCACATAATGCTTTGCGCCTTGGGGGGTAATACAAAAGAAAATGGGAGCTTTCTGTCAAACATGTAATTATGCAACACCATTTTCTTTTGTATTACCCCCCAAGGCGCAAAGCATTATGTGCTATGAGAAAGTAGAGAATTGAATAAAAGCATAATTGTTGAAATTGTATCCAGCTATGGACTACTTTAATATAAACAGGAAAACACAGTAGATAAAATAGTGACTGGCCATGTTTGTTCAGTTAATATTCCATAATATTCCATAGTCCATCGTTTATTCAGCTTCTCTGGTGTATAGAAACATATCGAATCTTGTATGCCAAACAATGGAAGGTCAATAACGTTTTTCTTCAATACAGATAAAAAGCAATTTTGTATGAAGGTCAAAGCTGGACAAACAGTGTTCACAAGGCTTATGAAATTGTTTATTTACTAACATACACAGCTTGTTGATGATATGGCAGAATATTAAACAATCCTGGCAAAGTGTAGCTGTTATCAAACTGCCACCAAAATCCTACTGAAATAAAGATTGCTCGTAAGCCGGGATCGACTGGACCGTCGAAACACCATACTTCCGCCTAGCATCTTGACAAGTTACGATGATTTGATTTGATGTTGAAGTAGCTTCAAATAAATACTAATTCCATGCAATTCATAAAACGACATGACACACATTTTTGCTCTGAGTTTTGGATTTTCTTATAATTACATGTATCCGTCCATAGCAATGGATCAATCCTTTTTCATCAATCCGATAAAAGTTCTGCGAGTTTTAAGTGTTAGTGCCGCTAACATCTCAAAACTATTTGGAGATCAAGTATGTTTACTTCCTTTACTCTATATATTCTTCTGAAGAAGGTTTCACGAAGGATATTACAAACTATTGCAATTAATTAACAACTAACATTTCCTCATTTTGGGTCGGCCAAGAAACTGAGAAAAGGGTTTATTTATAGTTCACAGACAAATATGTTTTAGGCCTACGGAAAACGTCGAACCGAACCATGACTTAATTCAGTCGAACCTATTCATTTTGTAGATACACTGCCATTAAACCTTTATTTTTATTTTTATTTTTATTATTATTATTTTTAATAGGCTCATGGATAGTAATAATGTGATGGTCCCGTGATTTTAATTTGCTGAGGAGGATAATTTCTAATAGGATCGGCGCGACTTAGTTCGACCTTTTCATTAGGCCTTAGTCCATTTATAATAATAACAATAACATCAAATAAACACCCGTATTTCTGTTGACACATATTCAGTTAATGTCAGTATTTGATCAAGATGAGTTTATCGATTCTATGTGGTATTTTCTAAGCTGTAAGGTTTTGCCTTTGTCATCCACAATGCCGCTTGTCAAACCTTTGCTTCAATCAAATTAACTTCGGTAAGTTGTTAATACAGAATCATTTCATGTAAACATTTGAAGAAGATGAGTCTATCGCATGTTTATTGTGTTTGTTGAATCATCTTACAGGTGAATACAGCTTCAATGATTATAAATAAAGAGCTCTTGCTTACCTGGTCGACATTTTAGCCACACAACTCAACATGAAGTGGATACTCGCTTGCGCATTTTTGGTGGTTGCTGCTGCAACAAATCCCGACGGTAAGTAGAATGCGGCAAACAGACTGCCTATATAACGGAGTATCGCGAAATTCTCGCGACAAAACAGGGAATAGTTTTCATTTGTTGTAACACTTGATACACATTTCATGTCCTGATGATGGACGCTTAGTTCGAAAGCTTGACACCAATAAAATAAGGTTGATGAAGCAATTGCAATGATTAACACTGGGAAAACAACAGGGAATGCTTTGCAGCAGTCTAGTTTAAGTCATTTGTAACAAAATACACGACAACACAGTTCATATATATATATTTATCATTGGTTCAATCTAATTATTTGCCATCAAATGACGGCCAAACGCTGCTGAGACAGAAAATTCAGCTGTCAGATGAAAATTCCTCAAAGTCAAGCAATAATCCCATTCACAGTTCCCTGCGCCATCGTGAACGGTAGCGCTGTGCCTTTGCATCGAAGCAAGACCAGCGGTGACCTTGCAATGATAAAGACCTTTTTTAACACCTTGGACAATTATTCACGTGTCTATCATTGCAAAGTCACCGTTGGTCTCGCTTCGATGTAAAGGCATGGCTACCTTTCAAGATGGCGCAGGGAACTGTGAAGGGGATCGACTATTGACTTTTCCCACCAGGTTGAGACTGGGGTAGACATTCCCATTCATTTACTCTATTTTCTCTACCGCCAATCCCGACCTAAAGCGATTGTTCCTAGTCATCGATCTGTTTCGAACAACTCGATTTCGATAGAATATCGTGGTTAGTAGAGTGAGTTTTCCCACCTCAGTTGAACTAACGTTTTCCTGTGTGAATATCAAAGAATCCAGCGAAGATCCAAATGTCTTCGAGGGTGACATGATTTTGACACCGGAGCAGAGAATGGCAGCAATGAACGGCTTGGATGTAGATGCTCCAATGGGACGAGGAGCAGCTATAGGAAAACAATGGCCTAGTGGTGTGCTGGTCTATGAAATCGACAATACTCTTGGTAAGACGTGGGGGCGGACCATTAGTTTTTTAAAGGGGGGTAGGGCGAGGAATATGCCAAACGAAATAATTTGATTCCGTCTTTCTTGCTACAAACATATTATTTTGTCTTTTCGCTTTCTACAAACATTTTTTTCAAGCATTGTCCTCACCCTTTCTCTCCTTCAATACACTGTATTGAGCTAAGTGTTCTGACCACGGTAAATAAAGTTTATTATTTTATTATTATTATTCAAAAAAAAAATGCCACGGACAAATGGGATAATTATTTCAAAATGGATAACATGATCGACCAACAATGAACAAGTAAACGAATGATAAATTGATACATACATTCATTCCGCATGAACAATTAATGGATGAATGATTTCAAGCCGGCTTATATAGAGAGCCAATCATATCAGCCATCATATAAAAAAATATTATATATATATATATATATGATATTGTTTTATATTGTTAAGCGCGAGATCCCAGAGCTATGAAAGGCATCAATGGCGCCTTCAAAGAATGGTCCTCTAAAACCTGCATTACATTCAAGAAGCGAACCAACGAGAAAGCATATGCCTACTTCCAAAATGGCCGATCAGGGTGAGTATAAGAGGAGAGGAGAGTGAGAGCCTGTAAACATCCTTAATTAGAGAAAACCGTTCCTCCTGATACCAGAATCTGATATCAGGCTGTGATTGGTTAGTTCTGATTTTTGATTGACGGGTCATGTCTGCTTGGTTAAAAAATTACTTAAAGAGCAATTCTGTAATTGTATTGTAATCATGAGCGAATTTAAACAAGAGTCATTTGTCGAAATATCCCGAGATTTCTATAATAAGAGACCAATTAGTGATGGAGTTAAGAACAAGGGGAATGAAAGCTTTCCAGGAACGCTTCCTCAGTCAAACATGGCTGAACTGATGAGCTTCGTTTCGGAGTGGAAACCTCGGCAAAGCTCGACAAGCATGTACATTCAGTTTCGCTTTGGTAATTATATCATACACTGTATGATATGTACATGTTTTCAACACAAGTATTATTATAAACTTTCATATCGTTGTACGCGAGCAATACTATGACGCTTGACCTGGTCTCTCATTATAGAAATAAGCGGCGTTACAACAATCACCATTGCACGCTCTGCCATGTTTCTCATAACTCCAGGAAGAACCTGAAATATCGTTGTCAATGTATAGTTCTTTATCGTTTCACCACAGGAAGCCCAAGCTGTGGTTTTGTGGAGAATTTCGTAAAAATATTTTTTCCTGTAAATACTGTAATAAAATACTTGAAACTGTGGTAGTGTCTTGTGGTCTTTATTTACTATACCTGTGCCAATTTCCAGCGAATTTCGGCATTTTCAAGTCTTTTATTACAGTATTTACAGGAAAAAAAATATTTTTACGAAATTCTCCACAAAACCACAGCTTGGGATTCCTGTGGTTTCACTAACGGGTAGGTACTTCACATATGATACATAAAATGTCCTGACCCTGACCCTGACCCTAAACCTAACCCTCACTAGAGGACATGGCTAGAGGGCATAATAAAACAATAAACTTTATTAACGTGTCTTTAAGATGTAGTTTAGAACGAAAGTAAGCTGCTGATTGGGGACACTTAATATATAAAGAAAGTGAAATGTGTATCACAAGTGAATTACCTAGGCACTAATTAAGGGGGAAATAACACTGTCTCAGTCTCGTCTAGCTCTCTCTCGAGGGGAAATCCAAAGTCAAACTTCAGAGATTTGAATTGACTCTTGTTTCGGATCAACTAGTAACCTCTGACAGAAACGGTAAATATTCATGGCATATTGCGTGACAACTGTTTACTTCCAGCGTGACCCTCGGCTGGGGGCGGAACGGTTTTCTCTAAATTAAAGGATGTTTAAAGGCTCTCCTTCCAATCTCCTCCTCCCCAGTTTCCGTCCCCCCTCCCCTTTCACTCTGTCTCCCTCTCCTCCCACTCCCCTTTCCCTTTGAGCCTATTCAAGCATCAAGAGTTCCAGACTTCCGGTACGCGCGCAATGCATTGTGAGATTATTACAAAGGAAAAGTGAGCAAAAACATAGCTTGGGCTCCCTGTGTGTCTAGAATTGGTGCTCACTTTTTCTTTGTAATGATCTCATAATGCATTTCGATTCGTGAGTACCGAAAGCCTGGAACTCTTGATTCTTGTATTCACAGGTTAAGGTTCCACTGTATACATGCATAATTCTAATTGTTTTTATACGCTGTTATATATTATTTGTTTTAACAGTTGTTCGTCATCCGTCGGGCGATCTGGCAGTCGTCAAATCATCAACCTGCCAGAAGGTTGCTGGCCCGTCGGGGTAGTGACTCACGAAATCGGTAAGTAGTATAAGATGTCTTTTAGTGACCAAAATATTGGTGACGTCATAAGTGACCGGAAGTCAATGTTTTGTACAGTGGAACTTGCTTTAGGTAGGTAGTTTAGTGACCAAAATATTGGTGACGTCATAAGTGACCGGAAGTCAATGTTTTGTACAGTGGAACTTGCTTTAGGTAGATAGATTAGTGACCAAAATATTGGTGACGTCATAAGTGACCGGAAGTCAATGTTTTGTACAGTGGAACTTGCTTTAGGTAGGTAGTTTAGTGACCAAAATATTGGTGACGTCATGAAGTGACCGGAAGTCAATGTTTTGTACAGTGGAACTTGCTTTAGGTAGGTAGTTTAGTGACCAAAATATTGGTGACGTCATAAGTGACCGGAAGTCAATGTTTTGTACAGTGGAACTTGCTTTAGGTAGGTAGTTTAGTGACCAAAATATTGGTGACGTCATAAGTGACCGGAAGTCAATGTTTTGTACAGTGGAACTTGCTTTAGGTAGGTAGTTTAGTGACCAAAATATTGGTGACGTCATAAGTGACCGGAAGTCAATGTTTTGTACAGTGGAACTTGCTTTAGGTAGGTAGTTTAGTGACCAAAATATTGGTGACGTCATAAGTGACCGGAAGTCAATGTTTTGTACAGTGGAACTTGCTTTAGGTAGGTAGTTTAGTGACCAAAATATTGGTGACGTCATAAGTGACCGGAAGTCAATGTTTTGTACAATGGAACATGCTTTATGCAGGTAGGTAGTTTAGTGATCAAAATATTGGTGACGTCATAAGTGACCGGAAGTCAATGTTTTGTACAATGGAACTTGCTTAGGTAGGTAGGTAGTTTATTTAATCACGTGTCACAGTGTGAGCGCGAAAATATTTTAAACGTGAACGTGCTAATTTATAAGACTTATAAGATTTTCAATGTGATGGCGTGTACATTATTATTATTATTATCATTATTATTTATTTTTGGTCTTAAGTTTAGTTTCCTATCAGTTCACAGATGTAAAGCTACTATGTAGATATACTGTGATTAAACCTTTATTATTATTATTATTATTATTATTATTATTATTATTATTATTATTATTATTATTATTATTATTATTATTATTACAATTACCCATAATGCTATGCGCTCAAGAAATAATATACTTATACAAATATTAAAATAGAGGAGATTGGAAGTCGTTACAATTGCTTGATATAAAAGCTTTCCATTCACCTGCTTGATTGATGTGAATGTGCCAGATGTAGTATAGATTTAGTTTCGCAAAGCATTGTGGTCAAATCAATAGCCGCCATCTTGTTTTCGTTCTTCTGTATTTTCTATTCATTTAGTAGTACCAATATTCTTGGTTCTTGCTTTGGTTATTACAATTCCCTAAGTATTGCTTATCTTTATCCAGGTCACGCTCTTGGTTTCTATCACGAGCAGTCTCGACCAGACCGTGACAACTACGTCACAATAATGTGGAACAACATCAGAGAAAGTAAGAATATTATTGCTACGGCTTTGCACAGGGAGCCCAAGCTCATTATCTGTGAAGACCGTTTTATTTGCATATTTACAGTAAATGTATGTGGCTTTAAATCATCCCTCCGTATTTCAAGATTTTTCGTAAATAATACAACCTTTTTTCACTAATGTATTGTTCTTACTACTTTCGATGTTGAAATAGCTCAAGATCTCACACAGATACTGATAGAACTGTAGGCGCAGTGGATAACTTTTCAGGCCTATTGGTTTTTGGCGCTCTAAACTCGCATTCATGAACAAATCTTCTCTCAATACTAATCTAAAAATATCGCTGTAACAAAGACCCATAATAAATTAGCCACTTCCAATTCGAGCAGGGGACTGGGACCATGTCCGTAAAACTAATTCAATAAGAAACTAGTAAAATTGGGCATCATTTTCTGAGAGAGCAGACCAAACTTAGCTAGTCTAGAAAGTTTGGTGAACTTCGGCTTAATATTGACGATGCTAGAGGGCATCAAATATGTCTATTTTCCCATATAAACTCTGTAACTTTTTGATGTTGTCCATCCAAACCATACATTCACTGTAAAATTTTGGCTGGACAACACAATTTCAGGAGCTTATAATTCGGACAGAATTTATTCAAATCGTAATTACATTAAATCTAATAAACTCGTTCCCAGTCTCCTGCTCATTTTGGAAATGGCTAATGGTCTCACGCTATATGGCCAGTCGCAACTAAATTATAGATATGGGCGATGGAGTTAAAAGTTGTCATTTGGTCTGATGGTCAGATATAATTTTGTGTAATCGAAAACCGCTGTTAATCACGTTTGCATAGATGATTCTTGTCTTCACGGATATGCAAATTACATGAAATTACGTCATACATATGTCGTCCAGGCCTTTTCCGCGCGGCCAATATATGACTGATAATCTGAACTTCTCTTGTGTCCTTAGAATACAAGTTCAACTTCCACAAGTACAACAGAGGCACCATCGATTCACTGGGTACAAAGTACGACTATGGATCCCTAATGCACCACAGCCCGCGAACATACAGTAAGAATGGAAAACCAACTATCGTCCCCAAACAATCTGGAGTGAGTATCTTTCCATCAAAGATGACATTCATTCTCAGGCGTATTTACGACAATTTTCAATTTTACAGCGTCACTTTAGACAACTGAGTTCCACTGCGGTGTTGCTTTCAAATGGATTAGTTCATGCATGGAAAGTCCAGAACAAATTAACAATATATTTTGTTTCTTTGATTCGTGAAGTTTCAGTTTGAGCCATTTGTGCTATGTTTTCCGTGCGCGCGCGAGCTACTGTGTAATACGCTGGCATATTTTGCGTGGTCTCTTGCCCTTATATGGTAAAATGACGCACGAGTGGAATAATATTAGGGCAAGAGAACACGCAAAATATGACAGCGTATTACACAGTAGCTCGCGCGCGCGCACGAAAAACATAGCAATAATGGCTCAAAAACATCATGAGACAAAGAAACAAAATCAATTGTGGAATAATAAACCCCTTATTTGATGGTTTGAAAGATGATACGCGCGGATATTTTACTCATTGCTCGTATTTTCGCCCTACGGGCTCGGAAAAATACTACGCAACTCGTAAAATATCCGCGCGTATTATCTGTCAAACCATCAAATAAGCTGTATATCTGATATTTTGCGTGGTCTCTTGCCCTTATATGGTAAAATGACGCACGAGTGGAATAATAAAAGACAATATTCTATTTCCTTAAATAATTTGTCCCGATGCAGTCTTTAAAAAATCAGTATAGGTACATACAGAATGCACGTCCAGAGCACGCATTTCAGTAATGCGTCTTCTTCGGGGTGTCGTGGTATCGAATCCTGTTCAAAGCGTCTGATTTTCTCTGAACATTTGTTCTGATTATTCCACATCAGTTTTCATGTCTATGCGTATAGTAGTTTATGAATGCGTCTTCTGCCCGTCTATATACGAGATGAATTTATATAGGCGCACTAAACGTGGCACCGAAAATAAATGTCTCTCACAAAGCCGCATCTACACGAACAAGTTTTCCTTGACAAGTTTTCCTTGACAAAGAAAAATTGTCATTTTTTTGTCTTCTACATGAGCAAGTTTTCCTTGACAAGTAAAAATTGGCGATGTTTTTGTCGTCTACACAAAGAAAACTTGTCAAGGAAAATTTGCTGTGTAGATTCGGCTTAAGCCATAGTTGATTAGTTTATGTTGATCAATCTGTCTGTGTTGATACTAATCACTGTTTCTATGACAACAGGTTATCTTTGGACAGCGAAAAGCCTTGACTGCTACTGATGCTCAACAGATGAACCTACTATACAGGGGTCATTGCAAATTATAAGCGCGCCTTCGGGGGTTAAAAGACAGTTACACACAAAATCAGTTTTCTATGTTCTTGTTATGACTGTTCCTTCACGTATAAGCTATGCCTTACATTGATCTATCTTATACTAATTAAGGCCTACGGCAAACGCAGAGCTCACTCGCTCATGCATCCACTCACTCATAGAAACCTCGAACTCGTAGTCTAATACATCTCACGTTGGCACAACAGTTTTAAATAATTATTTGTAGTTAAGTAGACTGGCCTAAAAGTCGAAATCTCGAGATTTTCTGTTGATCAATCAGCAATCTGTTACACTAAACTGAGATATTTACATGAGGTAACCTAGCAACCAGGTCGTTGTTCAGCTGTTATTACATCATTTGCCTTATTACAGAAAAACACATGTCAAAAAGTTAAAACAAACTACTGACGTCTCGACATAATTTTCATGATCAGTTCTGTATTTTAAAATATATGTAACTCCTGTAACTCAAAATATTATATATAATCAGCAATAAAATACTGTCAAAAAAAAACTTTACACTCAGTTATTTATTTCATTGGATTTGATATTATTAGCTTTGCCATATGGAAGGGATACCGCAACAGCGTTACATCAGGCTCAATAGGATAGACCACAACACACAGGGGACTCTGTGCCCTATTCTTAGTCGAATAGTGGTGTTGGTTCTTTAATTTTACGCTCCTCCTGTTCAATCCGTGTAATTTAAACGACGGCGACGGC
>JAUJYZ010001313.1:0-32500 GCA_033675265.1 Actinostola sp. cb2023 | reverse complement strand
TGTTATCGTCATTTCAAATCGACAGCATTCACAGCTGTTTTGAGAGATGTAAGACAGAGTTGCCATGTCGAAGTGTAAACTACTTCCTGGTAACATCGATATGTGAGCTGAATAACATAACGATAACAATGAAGCCGTCGATGCAAGTTGTGAACTTAAACGCAGTGTACTTCCAGCGCCCACAGCCTGGTGAGTAGATCGACTTTGAAGTGCTTCAAACTATTTTTAATACAATAATCATAATAATATACCGTAAAGTTCCGAAAGTAGCGACCCCCCGAAAGTATCAGAACAAATTGATGCTAACAAATCCCGAAAGTAGCGATCCTCTAGAGTGATGATTAGATTATAGATGACGAACAGCACTAGCAAACAGCACGTAAAGAGCCAGTACATCAGTTACTGCTACACTGATAAGCATATGTAGCAAAAGGAATAGTCATATTAAAATACGTTCTAGATCCTGTGAATATTTGTTTGTTGGTTAAAATATCGTACACGATGTCGTTTAAGGTACATAACACGGTATGGCTCCTAAAAGTAAACGATTTTAGCACCCCGAAAATAGCGACCACCCGAAAGTAGCGACCACCCGAAAGTAGCGACCCCCAGAAAGTAACAGTTACGTTACCTAAGGTCGCTAAATCCGAAAGTAACGACCTCGCTACTTTCGGAATTTTACGGTAATGTATTTATATAGCGCTTTTTCCTGAGAAGCCCAGGTTGAGGTTCGATACAACATTGTCAGACATAAATTATCCAACCAACCAACAAACCTACCGGATTAAGACTGAGTTAGATTGGCTTCAAACTAGTTAGAGAACAAATGCAAACTCAGGCCAGAGTAGGTAAAAGTTCACAAGGAAGTCACTGGCTTACGATTCTGAATTTGTCCGATTTCTATTTGTTTTCAACATTCATTATACACTTATTCAAAAATCGTTGTCCCCGCCGAAAGAAGCAAGAAGCTGACGACCGCAAAGGGCTTTGGGACTTTCTCGTTATTCACTTATTCATCCGTAGACATTTTGACAACATGCATTTTCAAATGGCCGAATAGTTCCAAATGATTGCCGATTCAACGTCCGTAGGGATAACTTCTCAAGTACCACGATAAATAAATTAATTAATTAGGAGATTCCCAAAGTCCTTTGCGATGGTCAGCTTCTTGCTTGTTATTTGGAATAGGTGTATATTTTCATCTTGCGCGTAATGTTTTCCCATTTCAGACCACGTGTCATTTTCCTGATTGTAATTTCATTCTCTTTCAGCAACGCTTGAAAAGATACATTAACGTGTATGACTACGTACTGATCAAACAAAGGATCTAATTCGCCACTTCCATCCATATTACATTTCACGTAATTGCATAATCGTTGTCGGGTTGAAAATCATGAAAGCTATGACCACAAGGAATTCTGGGAAATTAAAACTCTCAAATAACACCATCAAATCATCGACCTTTTTATCCAGACTTGTAGGATCTTAGTTAAATAGCTCATTTACCTTTAAGACTTCGAGAACATTGAATATATCTGTATGTAATGCGGGTCATGAACTGATTTCCCATCCATGCTTGCGGTCTCAGCTTCTATGATTTATGATTTTCAACCCGACAACGATTATGCAATTAGCTATATACCCATAATACAGCAGAGCGGAAAAACGTTTTATAGCCTCTTCTAATAAGGACACCTATAGGTCGTTAAGCTCAATATTTTGTATACAAGCCCTTTTATGCTCAAATAATAAAATGTCAAATGCCATCAAAATTCGGTGAATGTGTATCAGAGATATAAGGCCTTGTACTTTGGGAGAGGTGACATTTTGATCAGCAGAAAAAAACATCATTTTCGTAAATATCTCCGAGAAGCTTTACTGTAACTTAATAATTAAGATTTTGCCACAAGTTTTGAGTAATGGTATCACAAATGTATCAATTGCAGTTCTTGAGGTATCATTGCCAGTTAATGAAAACTGTATGAAAACAACAGCTTTGCAGTTTTTCCGCTATGTCCCATAATACACTTTGTTTGACCCCCCAATTTTTGCATAAACTGTTGTTTTGAATTTCATAGGAAGACTGAATGTTCCCAAGATAAATTGATATAAAATAAATCCGTCACTGCATGTGGCCAAATTTATTCCAACCTGTCTCATGCCCAGTGTTTGTTTACATTCAATCTCCTCAGCAAACGAGCACGACATATTCCAGATATATCAGTGTACTATGAACACTTATAGCACCTAGTGTCTTGATGGCTTGAGATAAAAAAAATAGTTTATGCAATAATTGGGGGCACACAGGAAACACGCGGGTCTGAAATTTAAATGGAAGACATTTCGCCCAGGCTGAAAGAGACGTGTATTCGTGTTGTTAGTCCACGGCAGTGACACCACGACCGGTATTTACAAATTACAAACAAACAAAACAATTTTTTTAAGTGAATTTGTTTAGTTTTTATTTTAATTTCCTGTAGATTTTAATGTTCGTTCGCTAATTGTGTTATGCAGTTCCCATTGGTTCTCACCAAGAAGTCCCAGCTGAATCATGTGCGCAGATAAAATATTCTACGAGTTCTCCGACCAGCGGTTTGTACTGGATCAAGCATGCGCTTTATGGAGTTATTGAGAAGATTTACTGTGACATGAATGTGCCAGGTAATTATTGACTGATTGATTTTGTGCCGGGTTGATTTATTTATTAGGTAATTTCACAGTTAATACAAAAGTAAGGCCTTATGTCAGGAGACACACCACGGTCAAATGTCTGAAACGCACCGAAAGTTAAGCAAATTTACTTATCGAAAAAAGTTATTGGAGTTTGTAGTTACGTTTGGGGGGCCAAAATGGTCGACTGTTTTAACATGCATTCTTCCTTATTGTTGATGTAGGAGAAAGCTCGCGCATGCGCAGACGTTTGACCGCGGTGTTGTCGGCAGAACAAATAATTTGGAAATTGAAATGAGTGGACTTTGATTGATTTGATTTCTTCGTTCGTTCATTCGTTTTGTTGTGTGTTTGGTGTGGGGTTTTTTTTCATCGTTGATATTTTCATTCTTATTTCCAGGAAATGAATGTTCTAACTTTACCTGGATCACCGATTCTACCAGGAAAAGTAGCTTCGGCCGTACAGTGAGAAAATGCGATCGCTCCATCATCAAGAAGTGGTACCGTTTCGCCGGTGATGCCGGTGATCGCATGCCGACGTCTTGCGTACCAAAATATCACTGCAACACAGACGCTCCTGGCTGGCTGAAGAAGCCGCACCCCACCATGGAGCAAGGAATGCTATCGAGAAAAGTTTGCTTCAACTGGAATTCCAATTGTTGTAATTGGTATAAGAACATAAGGGTTCGTAACTGTGGATCTTTTTATGTCTACGAGTTCAGAGGGACTCCTACTTGCTCACTGCGGTATTGTAGTTCTATTTAGATCCCGGTGATGGCCTGGGCTCGGTTGTTCGAAAGCGGGTTAACGCTAACCCAGGGTTAAGTAAGGGTTAGAGAATAACGCGAGTGCTTTATGGGATTTAGAGCTCCGAGCAGCAGATAGAAGGCCACGAGGCGCGTAGCGCCGAGTGGCCCTTCTATCAATGCGAGGCGCTCTAAATTCCATAAAGCACGAGTGTTTATTCTCTAACCGTTTTAGAATATAGTCATACTCACGAGAGTATTCTTTGGCTGCATGTCTGTTGCTTTCCCAAAGGAATACTGATTTCAAATGCACATACGCTTATGCAAAGCTGTTCAGTTGTGTGTGACTTCAATTCAGTGGAGTGAAGATGAATATCCGAAGCTTGAGGCTTTAAATACGAAGATTGCAAAGCTAGAAATTGCCGATATTTGTTGTGGAAATGAAGAGCAGAAATCTCAAAGTTTCTTCAAACCAGTTAGAACGGACGAAATTGAAAAACGAGAGAAATAATGAACACCAAAGAAAACTCAAGCACGATGTGGACATTTAATATATTGAAAGATTGGGCTACCTATATCGCAATAATCATACGGAGAACTACATCTACACTTCTTGCAGAACATGGAGAAACTCGTTTGTGATTTCATTTTGAAGAGTAAGTGACTCGCTACGTTAGTGTTTAGTATAGTTATCATCTGTATTTCTGTATCAGTATTCATGTATAAATCTAGCTGCTTAACGAATCCAAATAACTGTCGATTTATTGGATTATGATATAATATTTGAATAGTATTTGAAGATTAAACTAAGATTGTATTATAATAGTTTTTGTATATAGTTTTTCTTAGTACATGTTATATATTAGAGTGCAAATATTATATCCGTGAAATAAGCGCTAACATTTAGTACTAATTAACATTTTACTAGTTTTACTACTGAGTAGACAACAATGATAAAGCATTTGGTGCTATTTATTAGTACTATTTAGTTAGCTAACTATTTCATGGATATAATATTTGCACTCTAGTATTCTCTAAGTTAGTCATTAGTATTCCCTATATAGAGAATACTAATAAGGCTTTGTAACAAAAGAAAACAAAGAGCTTTATTAGTATTCTCTATATAGAGAATACTAATGAGTCCATTGTTAAAGCCCTATTAGTTACTTTATGAGATATAGAGCGCACAAATGCTGGGCGCTGATTGGTCGAGTGAGTATGACTATATTCTAACTATGGCTAACAACCGGGCCCTGAGCGCTAAAAGGCAGAGTAGTGTTAATCCTGGCTTAAAGGGGAACTGAAGACAACATTTATTTTCTCAAGAAAGTTAGATATGTCTTATATTAGCATTACTTGAGTATTAATTTTTGTAAATCTTTCTTAGATATCATCATAATTTACGTTCAATATAGAATATCATCCGCCATTTTGCCGTTTTACCGTCGGCTCAGATCTTTTTGTTAGTAACGTCGTTTATGGGGAATATTAAAATCCGTTCACAACATTCTCTCGGGTTCAAGAAAATACAATGCACTTATAATTACTCTACATTGTGATTGCACTTTCCCTTGAGCTGAGGTGACGTCAGACATGGGGAATAATTACTGAAGTGAGCCGCGATCAATTCAGCGGTAATCCATGTCTTTTTACAATTAAAAATAAAAACAATTGGAAATTCATTTAGAAAATGAATGTACACAACATTCTCTTTGTTTTTAATTAAAGATACATTTAGGCTACAGTTCTCCTTTAAAATGATCACTGGGACATGTTGGCTGGCGCTAGACGTTCTCGATCAGAGGATGTTTGTTGTTCGAGATGATTTTCTGAATAATAATAATAATAATAATATCTTATGTATGACCAGCGGCAAGCATGACGTCATTGCATTGACCCCAGCGTGGTTCAACACGTTTGTTCCGTCTTCACGTGAAAGTGAGTCTTTAAATTTTGATCTACGAACTTTTTGGACTTGGAGAACAGATCCCCGGGAGACAGTCTTTCACGGTGATTGCGTCGACTGAATTAAGCTGTTTTATTTATCTATTTTACAGTGTGACTCACACTTTTCATATTATCCAATCACAATTGATACACACAAATAAATTTTCGCTTTATCTCTTTTAAATTGTAGCTATTCTGTCATGTGAGTCCCTTGGTCTGTGATACACAAATATTATCTCTTAGTAGTCGTCCGGTCTGTGGTCGGTCTGTGGTCGGTCTGTGGTCGGTCTGTGGTCGGTCTGTGGTCGGTCTGTGGTCGGTCTGTGGTGGTCGATCTGTGGTCGGTCTGTGGTCGGTCTGTGGTCGGTCTGTGGTCGGTCTGTGGTCGGTCTGTGGTCGGTCTGTGGTCGGTCTGTGGTCGGTCTGTGGTCGGTCTGTGGTCGGTCTTTGGTCGATCTGTGGTCGGTCTGTGGCAAATGCTGGTCATTCGTACTGATGAAAAGAATTAGAAAAACTAAAACTAGCCAGTAGCCCATAAGTAGGAGCGTCCATGCTCTATATTGGGTCTATGTCACAGCGTTTTCACAAGTGTGGTTATTTTTAGAACAGTTTTTCCGCGAAAGAAGGTCAATTGACCAATCAGAGAACGTTTCCGGTATAGCGGTTTCATTTCCGGTTTCACGTCAAAAATAAAATGGCGGAATTTCGAAAGACCCGAAGAGATGAATGTACAAATAAAAGTCAGGATTATCCAGTTTTCTTTGTGTCTGATTCACAATTTTATCATACCAACAACTTCCCGGGATTCCATAGGCCGCTACTTTGAACCTTGACCTAAAATTCTAGACTGCGTTTCCCGAACGAAGTGAACTTACAGGATTTGAATTGAAGTGATGGCCAGGCGATTTCGTGGCAGAGTTTCGAGGATAGATAATGTGAGTGAACGCGTGTTTTCTGATCAGAAATATCAGTTCCTGTTTACCTCACGGAGAAATACAAACGTATTATGAAGCGTTGTGCCACTGAAACGTTAGAAAGTCAAAGTTAAAGTCAAGTAAGGTGCATTGAAAGCGATAGTCTATTTAGGCAGTTGCCAGTTTGTACCGGTAATTTGGTCTCAAAAATCAGAAAACTTAAAAATAAAAGTCAGAAGACCCACCAAATGGAAACCAAATATGATTTTGAGCTACATTATGGATCATTTGGTCGAAGAATGTATCAGTTTAGTTTTCAATTCGTTTGAGTTTTGAATTTGATTTTAATTGACAAGTTCCAGCCGACTGTTTGAATGTCTGAGTACCGGCGCAGTAAGAAGGTCACTGAATTAAAAAACAAAGCAATTTTGAGTCAGTTTCGCTCAACTATTCGGCTTTATATTGACAGTGAAGCGTGTGTATAAACATTAAATTAAACATCAAAACTTGAATGAAGGTGTTTTTATTAATATATTTCAAATCGGCAGACTCACAAAAATACTGATTCACAATCCATTTTTAAGTCATTTTAGGTAACAGAAAAGACACAACAAATGACAACAAATACGCTTACTTTCACCAATCTTATTTGTAATTTGATTCACTCGTCTTGTCGCTCATGCAGTTTCAGCGAATTTGTTTTTGAATAGCCTTGTCAGTCTTCAAACTCCACAACGATAATTACAAGATACCACTAAACCACATCCAAGAATAAATTGAATTCACTTTCTGACGAAATAGTTTAGACGAAAATATGTCTTTGAAAGTCTTCGGCTAATTTGCATTCACACGCTACAACAGCTTCTCAGTCGGTTCCTTCGTGTTGGAGTTCTTCGAACCACTACTAGCTTTGGATGCCTTTAGAAACACAATCGGTCACCACTATTACTTTCAAGTGATTCTGTTGTACCGAATGACTCAATACTGCTCTCACTATCACTAGACGATTCGTAGTTTAGTTCACTTGAAGAATCTCTTTGTCGCTATCGGATGCCATCTTTATTTTACCTGTCATCTCATCAAAATTCAAAAAAAACGTCACACAGGAAACGTTCTCTGATTGGTCAAAATTCGCGGGAAAACTGTTCTAAAAATAACCACACCTGTGAAAACGCTGTGACACTACCCAATACCGTATGGACGCTCCTACTTATGGGCTCCTGAACTAGCTTATCTTACGTTCAAAAATAATTCTGAATATATCGATTCAGTTTGCAGTTTCAGATCCTGGAAATCCAACGATATTTCAATCCCTCAATCGTCTGCATACACCTATTTCAAAAAACGTTGACAACGGGCGATCTGAAATGGATGATCTGAGATCGACACGAATTATGGGAAACTGAGGGTCTTTCGTTGTAACATGCGAAATTCATTCATTCGACCTCAAGCTTGGTATCACGCTTGGTGTTCGAACGAGATATGGCGGAGGTTAACATGAATTTAAAAGTTTTGAAGTTACACTCCAATGACTCTGAACAAAGGTTTCAAGTCGAGGCTATCGGGTTAAGTTTCAGTTGTACTGACCCGATAGCCTCGACTTGAAACCGTTGTTCAGAGTCATTGGAGTGTAACTTCAATATCATCCAATTCAGACCGTCCCTTTTTTTTAATAGGTGTAGGCAAATATATATTATGTAGTGTTTATCAATTTTCAGTAATAATTCATGAGCAGACGATCTGTAAATCGGATTAATTTGCATATACAGTTGAACCTCCGCTTGCGACCACTCTCGTAAGCGACCAGTTTTCCAAAATGCCAAAAGTTTCCAATTAATATAAGTCAATACTTCTGCACTAAACCGTAATTATACACACAGAAAATATACAACGCCAATACATTGAGAATATTGGTTGTGAGCCGATAGCACGACACATATACAACTATCTATCTATATACAACCATACTTTTATTACTAATTACAACAACAAAAATAACGAAGAAGTCAATACAATGTAGAGCTGGTGTAAACACTAAAACCGTGAAACAGTGCGCCTAACTTTAATTAGTACTAAATAGTGCAATGTCTTTTGTTTTCTATTGTTCCATTGGTGCTATTTAGCACTAAATAGTTTGTACTGTTTCACGGTTTTAGTGTTTGCACTCTACTAAATAGTGCAATGTCTTTTGTTTTCTATTGTTCCATTGGTGCTATTTAGCACTAAATAGTTTGTACTGTTTCACGGTTTTAGTGTTTGCACTCTGTGATATTACGGATGATGATAACAATGTCAATATAAGGCTCTGCAATATCATTGTATGCGCGGAAGTACTTGTTTCCCCCCGCTAATGTGTAGAACAGATTTCTTCCTCCCGGGTTCGGTCAATAACTGATTTACGTCTTCTTCTTGTTCTGCTTCTGCTTTTGCTTCAGCTGCTTTTGCTTCAGCTGCTTTTGCTTCAGCTGCTTTTGCTGCTTCTGCTTCTGCTTCTGCTTCTGCTTCTGCTTCTGCTTCTGCTTCTGCTTCTGCTTCTGCTTCTGCTTCTGCTTCTGCTTCTGCTTCTGCTTGCTTCTGCTTCTGCTTCTGCTTCTGCTTCTGCTTCTTTGCTGCTTCTGCTTGCTGCTTCTGCTTCTGCTTCTGCTTCTGCTTCTGCTTCTGCTTCTGCTTCTGCTTCTGCTTCTGCTTCTGCTTCTGCTTCTGCTTCTGCTTCTGCTTCTGCTTCTGCTTCTGCTTCTGCTTCTGCTTCTGCTTCTGCTTCTGCTTCTGCTTCTTCTTCTTCGTCTTCTTCTGCTTCTGCTTCTTCTTCTTCTTTGCTGTATATAAATTATGGTCTTAAACGGCCATCGTCATAACGATTTATATCCACACGATATGCAGTGATCACTTTACCATATGTTATAATTACCGCCATGCTTCTATCTTTCTTTTTCTCTTTGTAATAATTACTCCCTACATCTTTTTCAAAAACTTTCCTCAAAATAATTGTTGCCAGTTCTTGTGAAGCATCACACCATACACCTTCAACCATTTCTTCTTGAATGGTTTGATTTTTCCTTTGGGAATTCAAGATATCCTTCCTTGCAAAGGGTTTCGGTCTCACACTGAAATCGCGTCCGCATGGGTGAAGGTTCCTACAAATCAGAATAATCACAGAAATAAATAAAACCATCAATTATAATCATTTAATCGGGCATTGAATTTGTGGCATATTTTGCGGTCTAAAATGGTGAATCAGCGGGCTAAAATGTATCTTAGCCCGCTGCTCTAAGCCAATCAAAAATAAGAAAATAACCCAGCCAGCCAATCAGAACTGCAAACCATTGAACTGTTCGCGCCGTTATTTCTTGGCTGGCAGCACTTTGACTCGAGGGTTAGCTATTGTTTTTGTGCTTTATAGCGTCAAAAAAATAGTTAATTTTTGTGATGTCTCTTCCCCCAATTAACTAACTAAACTATGAGCATAAGTAATCGCTCATATCTTGGTATCTAAAACTTCTTTTAGCTAAAACTTCGGCTGAGATATATATATGGTTTTGGCTGCTCTTTCGGCCTATGAAGATTTTGTTTTCTATAAATACTGGGAAGATGTGTGATGACGTAGATGAAAGCCAAGAATTGCGGCCCCAATTTTCAGCCATGCACTCATTTTCTAAACAGTACGTATTTAGAGCGAATATAGCCATCACTCTTTCTTTCTTCCGTTGAGGAGGGTTTTTGGCGACTACAAAAATCAGGAAAGCGTTCAGTAGAATAGTGAACGGCATGCTGACGCCATTGATTTCCTGTTCATTGATTTCCTGCATGATTTCCTGTTTTTGCCAAAAAATTGAATTAACATAATAATGAATAATAATAGTTTTGCACGGATGGAATCCAATTGAATGTTTAGCTTTGACGGTTTGTTTTTTCTAACTCAAACATCTCAAACATTAGGCAGTTAAGCTTCCCCTTATTGTCTACATTGAACACTGAACAGTTTTTTCTACAGGCCGATTTACACCGGTACACCTGCTTCGCATTTGGTCTGAGATCATCCAAATCAGATCAACGTTTTTTGAGAAACTCCATTTGAGTCGAATCGACTCGTTCCGTGTGTATTGGAGAGCTCGTATTGGACAACCCTCAGACTCCGAAGAAACTTCGAAGGGCTTTTAGAGATAATCCATGGCAGAGACTACGGGCAACAACACTACTACGATTCCTCAGTGTCCTTTTGTGAGTATTCTATCTTGGCATTCATCATTCACCAACTATGCCGTCAAAGTCTCCTCCATTACTACAGCCACACTCAATGGCGTCAGCATGCCGTTCACTATTCTACTGAACGCTTTCCTGATTTTTGTAGTCGCCAAAAACCCTCCTCTACGGAAGAAAGAAAGAGTGATGGCTGTGATATTTCTCTCAGTGACTGATCTTTTTACTGGTTTAATCTCGCAGCCAATGTTCATAGCCAGGCAAATATCTCACCTGAACAACACTGAAACAGACTGTGCTCTCGAAGAAGCCTTTTTCTTCATATTTGGGATGTTTTCTTACGCGTCCTTATGCCACCTGGTCATAGTTGCCTACGATAGACATGTCGCCATTAACCATGCATTGCGGTACCACACAATTATCACTGTCCATCGACTCACCTATGCCTCTATCGTCATGTGGATTATAACTTTCGTGTTTAATTGTTCATATTACTTACATAATGTCATTCCCCTTTCATATCGGCCAGTTTTTGACATCTTAGACGCCAGTGCATTTCTTTTGCCATTTGTAGCCATGGTCTATTGGTACGCTCGGATCTTCTTCACCTTGCAACAGACCAAACGTAGGATCCGTAAGCAGCAAGCAACTTTAAGTCACCTACAAAGTACTGCCCAGAGAAACCGAATGAGGCGAAATGAAAAATCTGTATTTACAACCATGATTCTTTCAAGCATGTTTTTCATTTCTTTGATCCCATTGTATGTAGTTGAAATAACGGTATATCCTTTGGATTCTCTCTCACAAGGCTCATTATATTTTGCCGTTTATCCGATCGCTGAAACATGCGTACTGTTGAACTCCTTACTTAACCCATTACTTTTTGGTTTAAGAATACCTGAACTGAAAATAGAGTGTCGAAAGTTCTTAGGATTACCACCTACAGCAGATGATGTTGCTTCTGATCGACGAGTTGAAAATAACATGGAAATGCAGGAGCTACCATTTCCTGTCCCGAATCGGCCGAATGCATAGCAACAAAATGAATGTGAAAGTCGTGTCGCCACTAGTGAGATGAGTGTTGGGTGTATAGAATATAGAATGTTGTAACACGCTGGGTCCAACCACCCCCCCAAAATGCTCATCTATTTCTGTCACAAATGCATTTTTCGTACATAGCTGTACTTCCAAAATGTATTTTTCGACCAAATTTCGGGTATGGAGTGATATCGGGAATGAAGAATATTTTGGTACCATTCTGACGGAAAACATCGATATTATGACGTCACTACGTATGTTGCAATCATTTTGACGATTTTAAAGATAAGGAATATATTTTATTTATGTATTGAAAATCAAAGAGCAGATAATAAGAAGATGAATACTGAAAACGGATTGTTCATAGCAATAATATGGAAGGAGTATTATTTTTTTAAACTTTGACTTTTTTGAATTATGTCATACCATTTGGGAATTTCGAAATTTATTAATTAATTGTAAATTTTAATGATCGTAAGATCAAATACCTTGTAAATATGTTGTACTAGTCAATTGCAAAAATATGCGTAACATTTTGAAGCACAAGTTTTTCTTTATCGTCTCTTTAAAACGAAAAACAAAAACTTGTGACGTCATCAAATGACGTCATAATTAAATATTCCCTAATATCTTCATTCTGAGACCGAAATTAAAAAATCAAAAACGATACGATCTTAGAAGCCATTTAGTGAAGTACTTTAAAACAAGAATGGATTGATTTAATGAAATAGCGAAAAATTTAAACCAAGGGGTTTGTTTTCCTATATATCTTCCTATTAAAATGAGGTTGAGGGGAGGGGTGGTTGGGCCATTATTCAACTTACTATAACTCAACAACTATTGATGCTATCAAGAAACAGTTTTTAGCTTTGAACTCCCCTGATATATCTCTTTCAAATTCCTAATTCAAAATAATTGAATTCCTAAATCCAAAAATCGATAAAATATTGCAACATTTATTATGACGTCACAGTATCGACTTTTTGGTCCAAACAAAAGTCAAAAATATTTTTCAGAACTATGTCATCCCACTGACAAAGTTTGATTAAAATATTCATACGGCATAGAAAGTTATTGCAAATCGAATCTCTGATGATCGTTTTTGGGAGTGATTTGACCCAGCGTGTAAGAAGTGAGTGTGAGTGTCGTGTTCCCACTAGTGAGATGAGTGTTGGGTGTTTTGAATATAGAATGTAGTAAGAAGTGAGTGTGAGAGTCGTGTCTCCACTAGTGAGATGAGTGTTGGGTGTATTGAATACAGAATGTAGTAAGAAGTGAGTGTGAAGGTCATGTCCCCACTAGTGAGATGAGTGTTGGGTGTATAGAATATAGAATGTAGTAAGAAGTGAGTGTGAGGGTCATGTCCCCACTAGTGAGATGAGTGTTGGGTGTATAGAATATAGAATGTAGTAAGAAGTGAGTGTGAGGGTCGTGTCCCCATTATTATTAGCAGTACTGCCATAAACACTTGACACGGCGGTTAAAAACCAATTTATTTATTATTATGTATGTATGTATTATTATTATTTATTATTATATTTGATGTATAAATATTTGCAATTAGAACATTGTAATGATGCATGTCAAGAAACTTTGTACACGAAAGTATTTGATTAAACTGATAAAAAATAACGATCCGAGGTGAATCAGTGAAGTCACGTTCATTATATTAATTCACTCCGGCTATAATGAAGCTTTAGCGTCAATAAAAAGATAGCGACATATGACAAAAATAGATCATTGATGGGAAAACCAATTATTAAAAATGTTGCTATAAAATATCGTGAAAGTCTCACTCGAAAACCAATGCAATCTTTTATGTGTTGTGGATAATTTTCATTCGTTAATTCATCGGGAAATGTACATTTCAAATCAATAAAACTATTCGTTTATGAAATCAAATGTTTTATTAGTATGGATTTCGAAATACAACAAAAACTCCTCTCTCTCTTTTTAAGATTTTGTTCATTTAGTTAAGCTCAGCTCAAAATCCTGAAAATAGGTTGTATTGTTCTCAACTTTTTAGAAGGAAATTTTAATGTATGTGCCGTCATAAATACCGGAAAATAGGTTGTATTGTTCTCAACTTTTTAGAAGGAAATTACTACAGTTAGACTGAGTCATGCAAACTCATACATTCAAACAGTCAGCAGTGGAACTTGGTTTTACGCTTCTGTCAATCAAATTCAAAACTCAAACAAATTCAAAACTAATTATATTCTTCGACCAAATGATCCATAATTTAGCTCAAATCATATTTGGTTTCCATTTGGTGGGTCTTCTGACTTATATTTTTAAGTTTTCTGATTTTTTTATGTTGATTGACAGCAGCGAAAAAAAACCAAATTACAAGCCAACTGCTTAAATGTCTGAGTTCGCTTAATATACTGAGAATCGCAGTAAATCAGATGTTTTATTAGTATGGATTTCGAAATACAACAAAAAACTCCTCTCTCTCTTTTTTAAGATTTCGTTCATTTAGTTAAGCTCAGCTCAAAATCCTGAAAATAGGTTGTATTGTTCTCAACTTTTTAGAAGGAAATTAATGTCTTATTCGAAAACCAATATTTTCTAGAGATTTTTCATTCGTTAATTCCTATCCATTGTGCTGCATTTAAGCGGGGAAAGTGCATCTCAAAACGTGACCGCAACTCCTTTCTCTCCTGAAAATGTATGTGCCGTCATAAATACCGGAAAATAGGTTGTATTATTCTCAACTTTTTAGAAGGAAATTACTACAGTTAGACTGAGTCATGCAAACTCATACATTCAAACAGTCAGCAGTGGAACTTGGTTTTACGCTTCTGTCAATCAAATTCAAAACTCAAACAAATTCAAAACTAATTATATTCTTCGACCAAATGATCCATAATTTAGCTCAAATCATATTTGGTTTCCATTTGGTGGGTCTTCTGACTTATATTTTTAAGTTTTCTGATTTTTTTATGTTGATTGACAGCAGCGAAAAAAAAACCAAATTACAAGCCAACTGCTTAAATGTCTGAGTTCGCTTAATATACTGAGAATCGCAGTAAATCAGATGTTTTATTAGTATGGATTTCGAAATACAACAAAAAAAACTCCTCTCTCTCTTTTTAAGATTTCGTTCATTTAGTTAAGCTCAGCTCAAAATCCTGAAAATAGGTTGTATTGTTCTCAACTTTTTAGAAGGAAATTAATGTCTTATTCGAAAACCAATATTTTCTAGAGATTTTTTCATTCGTTAATTCCTATCCATTGTGCTGCATTTAAGCGGGGAAAGTGCATCTCAAAACGTGACCGCAACTCCTTTCTCTCCTGAAAATGTATGTGCCGTCATAAATACCGGAAAATAGGTTGTATTATTCTCAACTTTTTAGAAGGAAATTACTACAGTTAGACTGAGTCATGCAAACTCATACATTCAAACAGTCAGCAGTGGAACTTGGTTTTACGCTTCTGTCAATCAAATTCAAAACTCAAACAAATTCAAAACTAATTATATTCTTCGACCAAATGATCCATAATTTAGCTCAAATCATATTTGGTTTCCATTTGGTGGGTCTTCTGACTTATATTTTTAAGTTTTCTGATTTTTTTATGTTGATTGACAGCAGCGAAAAAAAACCAAATTACAAGCCAACTGCTTAAATGTCTGAGTTCGCTTAATATACTGAGAATCGCAGTAAATCAGATGTTTTATTAGTATGGATTTCGAAATACAACAAAAACTCCTCTCTCTCTTTTTAAGATTTTGTTCATTTAGTTAAGCTCAGCTCAAAATCCTGAAAATAGGTTGTATTGTTCTCAACTTTTTAGAAGGAAATTAATGTCTTATTCGAAAACCAATATTTTCTAGAGATTTTTCATTCGTTAATTCCTATCCATTGTGCTGCATTTAAGCGGGGAAAGTGCATCTCAAAACGTGACCGCAACTCCTTTCTCTCCTGAAAATGTATGTGCCGTCATAAATACCGGAAAATAGGTTGTATTGTTCTCAACTTTTTAGAAGGAAATTACTACAGTTAGACTGAGTCATGCAAACTCAGACATTCAAACAGTCGGCAGTGGAACTTGGTTTTACGCTTCTGTCAATCAAATTCAAAACTCAAACAAATTCAAAACTAAATACATTCTTCGACCAAATGATCCATAATTTAGCTCAAATCATATTTGGTTTCCATTTGGTGGGTCTTCTGACTTATATTTTTAAGTTTTCTGATTTTTTTATGTTGATTGACAGCGGACAGTTGCGAAAAATCGAATTTCGTTTTATTTCACCAATAGAACCCCTTTGGTGTACCATATCCAAAAATAGTATCGAAAACTTAAAGAGCTTTTTATTTTCTTCAAAATTGAAGAAAGTCGAAATTCCCTCAAAATAGCCTTCGGCCGACGATGACGCGAAGCGAAAATTAAGCATTTTCGATGTGTTCGCGTATAAAAACCGACAGTTGTACGAAACTAATATTTTGCTACATACAAAGGTGTTATTTCCTCTTTCCAAAACACTAAAAATCTCTTTGGGATTTTGAATCTCACTATTTCTTTAGATCTCTAATTGAGATGCTATCGTAGCATCTGAACGAACGCGTAAAAATTACCTATTTTCAAATCCATCAAACGCTTCTTGGTACATGGAGTTTGAGCTTAAAAATATATGTAACTTAAAGCTTTATCATTCAACATGACTGTGTATAAATATTATTGATGCAGCTCTAAAACTCTTCCGGTGGGAAGCGTAAACACAGAGCATATTTTTACCATTTGGTAATACGTTACACGTGCATTATAATGAGACATGAAATTGACAACACAACGTTTAAACACTAGAAATCAATACAACAAAATATACCAAGTTGTAAATATGCTTTGAGTTCTATTTATTGTTTCTAGGGATTACATTTTAACTGATTTGATCTTCTGATAAATGTCAAGTGGTTTTGGATTTCATTCGTTTTATGTCACGGCATGTACTAGTATCGGCTTGATCGAGACCAGTGAACATGGAAAGAACCTCTGCTCGGTAGGACACCACGGACACCGGTTCCATTGATATTGGTATTGATATAATGTAATTCGGACACTTTAATTGCTATGGCCCCGATCGATGGTGTCCGTAATAACGAGGTTCCATTGTATTGATATAATGTCAATACGGACACTTTCTATGGCCCCGATGGTGTCCGTAATAACGAGGTTCCATTGTATTGATGAAATACCGGTGTCCAGATCAACCTGTTTCTGTATTAACCGATGTCCATAGTTAACCAGTGTCCGAATTAACCGGTGTCCGTATTAACCGGTATCCGTATTAACCGGTGTCCGTATTAACCGATGTCCATATTAACCAGTGTCCGAATTAACCGGTGTCCGTATTAACCGGTGTCCGTATTAACCGGTGTCCGTATTAACCGGTGTCCGTATTAACCGGTGTCTGTATTAACCGGTGTCCGTATTAACCGGTGTCCGTTTTAACCGGTGTCCGTATTAATCAGTGTCCGAATTAACCGGTGTCTGTATTAACCGGTGTCTGTATTAACCGGTGTCCGTATTAACCGGTGTCCGTATTAACCGCTGTCCGTATTAACCGGTGTCTGTACGTATTAACCGGTGTCAGTATTAACCGGTGTCTGTATTAACCGGTGTCTGTATTAACCGGTGTCCGTATTAACCGGTGTCTGTATTAACCGGTGCCCGTATTAATCAGTGTCCGAATTAACCGGTGTCTGTATTAACCGGTGTCTGTATTAACCGGTGTCCGTATTAACCGGTGTCCGTATTAACCGGTGTCCGTATTAACCGGTGTCTGTATTAACCGGTGTCAGTATTAACCGGTGTCTGTATTAACCGGTGTCTGTATTAACCGGTGTCCGTGTCCGTATTAACCGGTGTCCGTATTAACCGGTGTCTGTATTAACCGGTGTCCGTATTAACCGGTGTCCGTATTAACCGATGTCCGTGTTAACCGGTGTCCGTATTAACCGGTGTCCGTATTAACCGGTGTCCGTATTAACCGGTGTCTGTATTTAACCGGTGTCTGTATTAATCGGTGTCCGTATTAACCGGTCTGTTATGATTTGGCAGTCATTTGGGTGGGACAAATCAGTCTTCCTAAAAAAACTGGGATATCTGTATAATTTCAGTGAGATTATGTTTTGATCTGATCAAGAAAATGAAATAAATTTAATCCCTAGAAACAATAAAGAGAAATCAAAGCATATTTACAACTTGGTATATTTTGTTGTATTGATTTCTAGTGTTTAAACGTTGTGTTGTCAATTTCATGTCTCATTATGCACGTGTAACGTATTACCAAATGGTAAAAATATGCTCTGTGTTTACGCTTCCCACCGGAAGAGTTTTAGAGCTGCATCAATAATATTTATACACAGTCATGTTCAATTGTTAAGTTTTAAGATACATATATTTTTAAGCTCAAACTCCATGTACCAAGAAGCGTTTGATGGATTTGAAAATAGGTAATTTTTACGCGTTCGTTCAGATGCTACGATAGCATCTCAATTAGAGATCTAAAGAAATAGTGAGATTCAAAATCCCAAAGAGATTTTTAGTGTTTTGGAAAGAAGAAATAACACCTTTGTAAGTAGCAAAATATTAGTTTCGTACAACTGTCGGTTTTTATACGCGAACACATCGAAAATGCTTAATTTTCGCTTCGCGTCATCGTCGGCCCGAAGGCTATTTTGAGGGAATTTCGACTTTCTTCAATTTTGAAGAAAATAAAAAGCTCTTTAAGTTTTCGATACTATTTTTGGAAATGGTACACCAAAGGGGTTCTATTGGTGAAATAAAATGAAATTCAATTTTTCGCAACTGTCCGCCGATTCTCGGTATTTAGAGGCAGTGGCTCTTAAAATGCCTGTAACCCCCATTTTGATGTCAATTTTAATAAAAAGTACTTGATTTTATAAGATGTTCTGCGAAAACGATTTTCGATTCCGAGTAATCCTTGATTTGTTATAAATTTTTGAAAGTAGTTAAAAACGGCTTTTTCCGAGCGGTTGCAGACCCGGGATAATGTTGGGAGACTGGGTCGAGCTTGGTCGTGACATGTACTAGGGACAACAACAACCGAACATATTCCAAAATCACTAGAACTTCTGAGAGATTTCACTTTATTCAGGTCTATCAGGAGCCCATATTGAATTTAATTGCGGCATATAGCGGTACACAGTATTCTATAATCTTACTGTCAATAATAAGCTACATTTTGAGCCCTATATATACGGCTGAACAAATTATTATTAATGCAAATGATGGCCGGGCGAATCCCTTTGGCACAACGCTAGCTACAGGACTTCAAAAATTAGATTGATCGCTAAAAAAAAGTCAACTAGATGCATGGTTTATGGATGTAACAATTACCCAAACCTTCAAGAAGGTATTGGTCTTCATTTATTCCTATCTCAGGCGATGACCGACCAGCTAAGGACGGCGAAATCACTGCCGCTGAGACCTAAACTCGATAAGTGGGATTTGTGCCGAACCGTAATAAAAGCTCAAGCTTTTTATCTAAATACATATTTTATGTTTATACCTATAAAGATTGCATATCAACACTGGGAGTGAGGTTTATATCACCGAAATACACAAAATTAAATCGTTACTGTACGTATGTAGCGAATACAAGCTGTATTTCAATCTACTATTTTGTATTTGATCCCAATAGCTAGCATTCAGCATTGTTGTATGTGGATTCTCTGACATCGCTATTTATTACCGACATACTCAGTGGGTTTATCTGAAACAAAAAAGAAGAGTAATAATTCAGCTATGTTCTTTTGCTATAGACCGGGCATATAATTTATTGAAAAATACTTCATATTTTAACATGATAATATAAAGTAAATATCGCAAATAAATGTGTTCACTGTTTTTAATTATATCTTTATTGTAAATCACAGTTGTCATCTCTCCGTTGTTGGTTCTGTAGTACAATACACTTCTCAGGCAAACACTAAATACGGCTGCGAGGGAGACTAACAACGTAATAGATCCAAATACCGACTATGGACTATTATTAATTGTTATTGTTTACGGAGATACGGCAAATAAATGTGCAAAAAGTGATTGTACACAAGAAATTATAAAAATTATCCTCAGTTACCCTTAGAAATATAGTAGAGGTAAAACAGTTTCATGTACGGAATTCGACCCAAACGGAACTTCACATAAATTAAATATAGAGTCATATGTACATGCATGTATATAGCTGTACGTAACGTACGTCGAAATACGCTACGATGAATATGTCCGATGTGTTAGTTTTCTTGTATCATGGACACGTGGGACACTTGTATTGCTCATACAACATATTGTCTTCGTGTTCAGTCTGTTTTCCCAGACTGTTTTCCATCATTATTTTTGCTTTTGATCGATGACTTCAGTACTGGATAGTGTAACCCGCGGGATGTAAACATACTTCTCATACTACATTAAATATTCATGAGACATTGCCCAATGAGCGATGTTCTTCGAGGTCACATGTTCATACATTGAAACTGGGGGAAGAACAGATTTTTAAATTATGCAAGTGGTGAGGGCATTGAAGCATAGGGAAATTGTGGGGTAAGACAATATAGAAGGTTTAGAACTCATTTGCATATCGTATTTAGAACTAATTATCATATTGTATTTAGAACTAATTATCATCAGTTCTAAATACGATATAATAATTAGTTCTAAATACGATATGCAAATGAGTTCTAATCTTGCATTTTCATAGAACACAAAACTACATTTAAACTACACAATTTTAATGATTCTTAGTTAATACTCTACTTCTTAATTAGTATAAACCGGTTAATTACTTAGTTTTGATTGAAGGAAATGTTAATCGTACAATTATGATATTAATTGTTAGCCAAAAGCAAGTCAACCTGTTCATTCCTTTTCGTGTCGGATTTTATTTCAGATTCAATTTGACTGAAATCAAATTCACGCCGTGAATTGTTGAACAATTTTATCAAATTCTTCGTCAGAAAAGTCTGGCAACATATCGTTTGACTCTGAGGCAATTGAAGCATTTTCCGATGGTAAAGGTGGTGGACCAAGACACTTAGAAACCTTTTCAAGTTGCTTTTTCTCCGGTTTCTCATAAGCAAAAAGTGCCGAAGAAACATGGCCAGTACGTTGACGAATGAGACTTTCCTCATGCTTATTTTGGAATAATGTGGAAGCAGTAGTTACCCTGAGACAGTGGGCGGTCTTTTTCTTGAAACCTGCTTTTTCCATCATAGTTGGCAAAATATTATTCAATGTGTGAATTCCTAGAGGCGAATTCTCAAACTTGTATGCTGTTTTACTAGGTCGAAAATAGAAAGCTTCATCGCATTTACTTAACTCTCTTTTCATAGATACATATTCCTTGAACATATCAACTAAGCAAGGTTTGTGATTTCCTCCGTTTTCGAAATGGCATTGGTGTTCAACTACTCGCCCTTTTCTTTTTAAATCACGCAAACCACCATGATACGTTTTTGTGACATTTTCTCTATACGTAATCGTGCATTCTTCAATAACGAAACTACTCATTCTGAGTTCCCTATGCTCAGAGGGTCTAAGCCCATAAAGCTTTCCAATATAAAAATAAATAGTATTAACTAAAGATTGAGCTGTCTTATCTCCTAACAAGTCCAATGTCCAAAGCATAGTTTCCTCCGTCTCAGTAACGGGCTTCTTCTCTTCTTTGCATCTTTCCAGTTGTCCTCCAGCACGATGGGATTTTTTCATTTCAGCGTCAAGGATCTGACGGAAACCTTGAAAACTGAAATCAAATAAAAACCATTACTACGTAGTAAATATTATATTCGACATGTAATTTAATCTTGGCAAAATACTTACACAACGTCTTTGGTATCCAGTGGATTTAAGTCAGCTCTTCCATTCGTCTCTAAGTATCTCTTCAAACAACAAATTATTTGATACATCGTCTTTTCCACGTATGCAACTCCATCTTTGTCGGTTAACTCTTGGATAAATTTGATAAGCCAGAAATTTAAGCTGGCTTTCGTCATTGAAGTTAAAGGCGTATCCAGTGTTTGAACGAAGGATACGTTTAATCCTAAAGGATTTAATCTGACGGAAACCTTGAAAACTGAAATCAAATAAAAACCATTACTACGTAGTAAATATTATATTCGACATGTAATTTAATCTTGGCAAAACCTTACACAACGTCTTTGGTATCCAGTGGATTTAAGTCAGCTCTTCCATTCGTCTCTAAGTATCTCTTCAAACAACAAATTATTTGATACATCGTCTTTTCCACGTATGCAACTCCATCTTTGTCGGTTAACTCTTGGATAAATTTGATAAGCCAGAAATTTAAGCTGGCTTTCGTCATTGAAGTTAAAGGCGTATCCAGTGTTTGAACGAAGGATACGTTTAATCCTAAAGGATTTAATCTGACGGAAACCTTGAAAACTGAAATCAAATAAAAACCATTACTACGTAGTAAATATTATATTCGACATGTAATTTAATCTTGGCAAAATACTTACACAACGTCTTTGGTATCCAGTGGATTTAAGTCAGCTCTTCCATTCGTCTCTAAGTATCTCTTCAAACAACAAATTATTTGATACATCGTCTTTTCCACGTATGCAACTCCATCTTTGTCGGTTAACTCTTGGATAAATTTGATAAGCCAGAAATTTAAGCTGGCTTTCGTCATTGAAGTTAAAGGCGTATCCAGTGTTTGAACGAAGGATACGTTTAATCCTAAAGGATTAACTTCGCATTCTGGGAGCTTATTATTCCTTTGACTCCTCCAATTCTCAAATATACGTACACCCCATCGAGTCTTGTATTGTGTAGTTTTAGGAATTGACTGGCCGACTACCATTTTTGTTTCTTCCAATGTTTGAGGTTCTTTAAACCTCCGTTTCTTTTGCTTAGAACCTAGCGCTTCGGCCATGCTTACCGCTCGCACTGAACCATGTGAGAGCCGAATTGAATACTGAATTCATTGCCGGAAAATATTAAAAAATTCCGATCCACTGTGTGGAATTCTCGCCTAAACAATTCGGAACTTTGTGTATTGTCTTATATTTAATTATTTCTCTTCATATAATTCTCTGGCACATGAATATTTAGAATAGTATGAGAAGCCATTTCAAAACCTCGTGAGTGTTTTAGACGTGATTTCTAGATCCGCGTGCCATAAACAATGGCTCGGCTACGCCTCGCCATTGTTCATGACACTTGGATCTAGAAATCACGTCTAAAACACTCACTCGGATTTGAAATATTACTTCACCGACCTGAGTTTCACGTTCATAATGCAGGCCGTAAAGACTATATTTTATACTCGTAACTGCTCTGTAGTAGCCATTATAAGGATATGGATTACTTTTCAAGGGATCTTAATCGTTTTTCTGTCGTTCAATGCTCGAAATTCAGAAGTAAAAGTCCTTGTTCTTTGGATGAAAGTCCTAGTATACATATGTGAAATTGGAAGCCGCTTTCGAGTGGTTCCCTAGTAGACGTCACTCGACCCAGTCTTCAAAAAGACAAGTGGGACCTCAAAATAAATATTTCAAAAATTCATAACAAATCAAGGATTGCTCAGAATCGAAAATCTTTTGCGCAGAACATCTTATAAAATCAAGTACTTTTTATTAAAATTGACATCAAACTGGGGGAGCGTAATATTAATTAACATTATTTAAAATTACATAACTTTCTTCCCTCAGTGAAGTAATAAATATAAGATCAAGTAATAGCGATGCAACTAGTAATAGCGATAACAGCCATTGTTAAAATGTGCCAACCAGATGTCAATTGGCTGATGAAATAAAGTATCTTGGCAAGAGCCGCTATTATTATAATGATGGTTGGCAAATTAACACGAAGCAAATGTTTAAAAGTAGTGAGTAGAGCTATAGACCAAACACAGGAAAGAGTTAGTGTTTAATCCAATATCCTAACAACCAGAATATACTACGTACCGATATAGTGTGAAAAGGAAGTTTTACTTCCGGTCACCGATGACGTCAGCGATTTGTTGTGGTTAATCCAGGATATTCTATACTACTTACCGATTTCGTGGGCTACGATACCGACGCGCCAGCAAGCTTTGTGAAGGGTGATGACTTGCTGAGCACCAGTTCGACCAATGTATGACGAACAACTGTCAAGTGAATCAAACAAATTAAGATTTATTTCCAACACATAAAAGTATTCCAGTCACATGTTGATACCCAGGCTTAATAATAATAATAATAATAATAATAATAATAATAATAATAATAATAATAATAATAATAATAATAATAATAATAATAATAATAATAATAATAATAATAATAATAATAATAATAATAATAATAATAATAATAATAATAATAATAATAATAATAATAATAATAATAATAATAATAATAATAATAATAATAATAATAATAATAATAATAATAATAATAATAATAATAATAATAATAATAAAAAAAAAAAAAATAATAATAATAATAATAATAATAATAATAATAATGCGGTATTATAATAATAATAATAATAGTAATAATAATAAAAATAAAAATAATAATAAAAATAATAATAATAAAAAAAAATAAAAATAATAGTAATAATAGTAATAATAATGATGATAATAATAATAATAATAATATATATATAATAATGATAATAATAATAATAATACTACTAACAATCACTGATAGTAATAATAATAATACTACTACTAATAATAATAATAATCAATAAGTAATAGACACAATATGAGCGGCCGAACTGTACGGTATTTATAATTATAATATTTATAATATTATAATATTTATAATGGATGATAGCAAACAGTTTGGCCGAGAAAATCCAAGTTACTGAAGTTGAATGCAAATGAGGACGATTCTGTATCCGATTTACAGATGTCTGCTACGCTTATGATTTCTATTGTATTTCCCTCATTAATTATTCATGAATTCGATAATACAGCCTAATAATGATGACGTCGATTACTCGACTAGTTGTTGACGGTCAAATCAGTGTTTATAATCTGTAAAACATGTTGGTCATTATGTTGGTCTTATAAGTAGTCAATATCTACAAAATTGCAGAACTAAAAAAATGAAAATTAAAGGATGAAAACTGCGCAAGAATCTGAAAACAACCCTTTGACGTCATTGCAATCAAGACGTATCGCACTATCAAGGCGGCACGGATGTAATCAGAACCATAACTTTCAATTATGGAATTAAAATTAAAGAAGAATCGATATATTTGGATTAATTAATCTGATTAATTAATGAATTATTTATGAATTAATCTAATTAATTAATCTGATTAATTTATGAATTAATTTATGACTTACTCTAATTAATTAATTTGATTATTTTAATTAATTTGAGCGATATTGATGCTTGTCTAAACAGTACCAGAGCTTTCCTTTAATTACCTACAATTGTAATTTCAATTAACACAGGGAACCCGTAAGTGCGCGCGACACTCCGTTATTAGTCATTCAGCGTCCGACATGGTTAGACATTCCAATCCTTGAAGTCCTCGCACGTTTCAATTCCGCGTCGCATTCATCAGAAACAATAATTGCGCTTCCTGTGGAGCTGTTGGTGGAACTTGTACCTACCCCCCTCCTGGTTTAAACAACGTATATGCGTTCTCGTTGGTTCTTTTTTAAACCTAATGCAAGTTTTAGAGGTCCATTCGTAGAAGGCACCTTCGATAGCCGCCGTTGCTCTTGAATCTCGAGCTTAAAAACAATAATAAAACCAACGTATAGCAGATTAACAATAGACATTAACAATAAATATTTGTAGCGTTACTGCGCGCGGTTCTCAATATTATGCGAACTCAGACATTCAGACATTCAAGTATTAATTATATAAAATATAATATATATATATTATTCAAATTTGTATTTTTTTTCTAAATCATTTTTGTTGTGAGCCAAATTGGAAACCAGTTTGTTTATACTCACCGAATTTGTCACCCACGTGAAATAAAGTATATGTATGTATGTAAACAGTCATGCTCGAGAATCCGACCAGCGATGCTCTTTGGCACGTGCTCGCATGACGAGCCCGTGCCGAAGAGCACCGCGCTGGATTCTCGAGCATGTCAAATAGTCGGCTGGAACTTGGTTTTTCGCTTTTGTCAATCAAATTCAAAGCTCAAACAAATTCAAAACTAAATACATTATTCGACCAAATGATCCATAATTTAGCTCAAAATCATATTTGGTTTCCATTTGGTGGGTCTTCTGACTTTTATTTTTATGTTTTCTGAATTTTATGCTGATTGACTGAAACGAAAAACCAAATTACATACAAGCCAACTGCTTTAAAAAAAATTGTTTAATGTCTGAGTTCGCATAGTATTGAGAATCGCGAATCGCAGTAAAAACAATAAAACAAACAAGTCATTGAAATGAAACAATGAAGCCGAACTGTCGAAAAGTGCATTAAAAAAATTAAATACATGGAAACGAGGGTGTTTGGCCCAAATCTGTGTATTAATATTTTTTTTCATGATTTCGTAGTCTTCAATTCGTAGTACAACCCTAAAATCTGGTATACTAATTTTGGAAAGCACGCTCTTCAGTGAGAGTGTACGGCATTTTTTTAAACGTTTCGGCAATATGAAAAGCATTGCTTGTTAGGTGTATGGATAAAAAGATAAAATATTTGCAAGAGAGACCATGGTATTTGGATTTTCCAAAAAAAATAAAAATCGCTGGAAAAACAGCGCGCGTAGAACGTATCCTCAGAATAATTTCGGCGCGAAAGGTATAAATTACAAAACACTTTTGAAAAACTGTAAAGGACTAGCGCGTTTATATTACGTAACATTAGTTTATAAACGAACTATGCACGTGTCCATATAAAGTACACACCATATATTGTATCTCTCTACAGGCTGAGGAAATATTTCCTGGAATATTTGTGTTACTTTACAGCTGAACATCAAGAAGTGAATATTCCTGTCGCTTTGGTTTTCTTTGTTGACTGTTTTTTGTTTTATGAAATAAAGGGACATTGTTAGGAAGTGCTTATTTGCAGAACTTACCAAATAAGGATTTATAGTATTAGTCAATAATTATATATGTATCGGGACGATCTTATCCAGTTGGTACATCTAATGCCACACCCTCTAAACACTCGAACACTCGTGAGGAGCAAGGATGGCTTAGTTGGTTTAGTGCGCGGCCTACTATGCGAGAGGTACCCGGTTCGATTCTTCATGACCTCACATCCTTGTTTCGATTTCCCTCTAATCCGTGTAGCTCAGTGCAGCTTTAAATACCCGTAAGACGGAGCACTGATGGAGGGAGGGGGGTAAAATGGCGCACCGTCCGCCTCCTCGAAGACCAGTTTCGACTGAAGGGGTTACGGACGTTAAATACGGCTTTTACTTTTACTTTACTTTACTTTCACAGGACCGTCAAGTAGGGTGCCAGTTGCTTGTACTAGTTAGAGTTAGTTGTTGAAATTGTGGAGGGAAATGAAGAGTTGAAATTGTACTAGTTAAGATGGTTAGTTGGAGATGATGAAATTGAAGATGGAGATGATGAAATTGAGATGGAGATGGAGATGAAATTGAAGATGGAGATGATGAAATTGGAGATGATGGAGATGATTAAGTTGGAGATGGATGAATGTTGGGAGATGGAGATGATTAAGTTGGAGATGGAGATGATTAAGTTGGATGGAGATGATTAAGGAGATGGAGATGGAGATGGAGATGATTAAGGAGATGGAGATGGAGATGATGATGGAGATAAGTTGGAGATGATTGGAAGTTGGAGATGATGGAGATGGAGATGGAGATGGAGATGGAGATGATTGGAATGTGGAGATGGAGATGATGAGATGGAGATGGAGATGGAGATGGAGATGGAGAGTGGAGATGAGATGAGAGATGGATAAGTTGGAGATGGAGATGATTATGGAGATGGAGATGGAAGCTGGAGATGAAAGGGAGATGGAGATGGAGAGATGGAGATTGGAGATGGAGATGGAGATGGAGAGTTGGAGATGGAGATGAGATGGAGATGGAGATGGAGATGGAGATTGGAGATGGAGATGGAGATGGAGATGGAGATGGAGATGGAGATGGAGATGGAGATGGAGATGGAGATGGAGATGGAGATGGAGAGATGGAGATGGAGATGGAGATGGAGATGGAGATGGAGATGGAGATGGAGATGGAGATGGAGATGGAGATGGAGATGAGATGGAGATGGAGATGGAGATGGAGATGATGGAGATGGAGATGGAGATGAGATGGAGATGGAGATGGAGATGGAGATGGAGATGGAGATGGATGGAGATGGAGATGGAGATGGAGATGGAGATGGAGAGATGGAGATGGAGATGGAGATGATGGAGATGGAGAGAGATGGAGATGGAGATGGAGATGGAGATGGAGATGGAGATGGAGATGGAGATGGAGATGGAGATGGAGATGGAGATGGAGATGGAGATGGAGATGGAGATGGAGATGGAGATGGAGATGGAGATGGAGATGGAGAGGAGATGGAGATGGAGATGGAGATGGAGATGGAGATGGAGATGGAGATGGAGATGGAGAGATGGAGATGGAGATGGAGATGGAGATGGAGATGGAGATGGAGATGGAGATGGAGATGGAGATGGATGGAGATGGAGAGAGATGGAGATGGAGATGGAGATGGAGGATGGAGATGGAGATGGAGATGGAGATGGAGATGGAGATGGAGATGGAGATGGAGATGGAGATGGAGGAGATGGAGATGGAGATGGAGATGGAGATGGAGATGGAGATGGAGATGGAGATGGAGATGGAGATGGAGATGGAGAGAGATGGAGATGGAGATGGAGATGGAGAGAGATGGAGATGGAGATGGAGATGGAGATGGAGAGAGATGGAGATGGAGAGATGGAGATGGAGATGGAGGAGATGGAGATGGAGATGATGGAGATGGAGATGGAGATGGAGATGGAGATGGAGATGGAGATGGAGATGGAGATGGAGAGTGGAGATGGAGATGGAGATGGATGGAATGGAGATGAGATGGAGATGGAGATGGAGATGGAGATGTGGAGATGGAGATGGAGATGGAGATTGGAAGTTGGAGATGGAGATGATTAAGTTGGAGATGGAGATGGAGATGATTAAGTTGGAGATGGAGAGATTAAGTTGGAGATGGAGATGGGAGATGGAGATGGAGAGATGGAGATGGAGATGATAAGTTGGAGATGGAGATGGAGATCTCAGCGCATCTAAGGCACGGCTTCAGTTTCAATTTTGGCCCCCAGCGATGATTTTTCTCTCGGGGTCCTGGGACCTAGGTTGTCTTAGCAACGAACGCTAGTATTGAAATTAAATATGGCGTCTCGTTGGGATCACGGGGAGATTATGTTTTCGTGAAATACTGCTTTGTTTCGATCGTTTTAATCGCAAAATGGAAGGTATTATATAAATTTCTTCTGCCTCTCTGAGAGTTCTGGAGACTTCTGCCGTTCTGGTGTGGATTATTTTGAAAGGTATGTATTCGTACTTGCATAAATAATTTGCAAATGTAAACCAGTGAAGCTGTCTATTTTCTACTTTTGTCGTATGAAATGATGAATCTATCTTTCAGATTTTTGTCTCTATTTGTTGGAGCTCTATAGTTTATGATTTGTCTCGTTCAAGTTATCTTTTCACTTTACTATACACGTATGCACTGCTTTGAACTTTGAGGCTTCATATTAATTAATCTTTATAAGTTCTTACATGTAAGCTTATTACACGTAAAAATACACTCGCTATTGTATATTTCAGCTGCAGATTTTGCATGGTGCTTGTTTAGTACAGTGTATGAACAATCAGTATACATGTACTGTAGTGTATGATGAATAACTTCCAATGCTATATAATAAGGTTAGTCTGTAGGTGATTTGTATTTATCACCTAATTATTTACATTAAACTACATTTTGTAAGTTATATTGTGATGCACTGAAAAACTTTCATTTACTGTTTAAAGTAAATAAATAATTTTTAACCACTATTAAATATAGCATTCATTTACATTATTTGCAATTTTTTTAAACAATATGTATTTGTCTCCTCACTGTTTCTACAATCATTATTTTACAGTAACTGTTGTATTTACAGATAATCAGGGTATAATACATTTATGACATTTGTATAGCGCCAATCTCCACTAATTGTCTGTGGCGGTTTACAACATTATTTTATGTACAGCTAAGATTAATAACCTATATACAATGTATATATTTACAATTAACTAAATACATGTAGAGTGCAATTTAAAAAAGTGTGAAATTAAGTACTAACTTTAATAATAATAATAATAATAATAATAATAATAATAATAATAATAATAATAATAATAATAATAATAACGGTTTATTAAACAGATCCATGTTGAAAAATGGCTCTTCCCTGTTTAAATGCTGTCTATACTATCTAAGCTATATATCTAAACATGAGTGATGGCAGAGTGATGGCACTTACATGTAACCCGTGAAACAGATACATGTATTAGCCAAGTAGATACATTGTATTACTAGACACTAATTCCATTGTTTTCTTTTGTTTTGTTTTGACTATTAGTCACTAACTACATTGTATTAGTGCTAAATTATGTTTTTTCTATTTTTTCTCTTGTATCATTAGACGTGCTATTTACATGTGGTTACATGTTATTAGTCATTCAGTTTCCACGCTTTTCTAAATGCACTCTAATATGAGAATAAAATAAATAATAATAAAATACTTAAAACCTATGGGTCAATTATATTATAAACTTATTTGAGCATTTACAGTATTCTGTCATATTTACACTACAGTTAATTATGGAAGTTAATGTTCCATTCTTTCAGAAGAGCTTTAGCGTACTTCAGTTTCTTAAGTAGAATTGAAGCATCTTTGTCAGAATTTATTTGAGCAGATGATGGTGCTTTGAGGTCATTCTTTAGTATATATCCTTGCTCCCATGTTATTAGATCTGATTGGAGGGTTCTACTCTCTGCTAATACCCTAACTTGAATGTGGGCAATGTCATCTTTATATTTGTCCTCCAAGTGTTTGTAATTTTTGTTCTTACTATTTTTTGTTTTTGCAACAATTTCAGCTGATGATGCTTTTGGTCAAGTTCTTTCACTTCTTTAGTATTGCCTATCACAACTTGCAATGCCTTTCCCAGGTGAGTCTGTATTTCATAATTAGAAGTATCAGTATTAGTATCTGTCAGTGATTGTCCAGCTGCTGAATTAACGGTTGGCTGAATTGAACTAATTGCTTCAGTCACGTCCTGAACATCTGTACATGTACTTGTACACTCAATAGGCTCGCAGACATTTATTAATTCGTCCTCTGCTGGCAAGATACTTAAAATTGTCTCTTCCTCTTCCTCCTCTTCCTCATCCTGGTTCTCTAGTAGATTGTCTGTTGTGTGTATTTCTGTGCTCTGGGTGTCAGTACTGCTTTGGGCTTCTGAAACTTCGTGAAGTTCAAGTGACACAGTGTCTACTGGTGTATCTACATGTACATGTTCAGGTTCTGGAGTTGCTGCAGGTAACTCATCTCCTAGGTAGTCAGTGAATATTTTATGTGTACTTCCATTATCTTGGTCTACTCGTATCAGATGAGTTGGGATGATAACATTCTCATCAATGCATTGTGCCCAGCACTGGTCAAGATGGGTAGCCTCGTGTTGTAAATTGCTCGATCTGAAATGGTGAAGCTGTGGGCCAAATTGTTGTTGAGTTGGATGCTTGGTTACATCATAGAATTCTACCATCTCATCTTCCTTCATCCACCAGACACCCTCACCCTCAACAAGGTAGTCACTAATTTGCTGGAGGTGTGCTTGCCATTCTCTGCTGTTCTTCTTGATCATTGATATTGGAATACATGTGTTTGAGCGTTCTGGTAAACACTGAGCAAGCTTGCTGATGTGGGCTTGTTGACGGCCAGCATCGTCTCCTTGTAATCCCATCTCCTTTTCAGCTTGTAAACGAATAAACAAGTTTGGAATTATCTGTCCAGGGTGGTAGTTGCTTGTGTGTTTGGTTATTCTCTTGATGTGATTGAATATGCGTTCTTGTCCCTCTGCATTTGCTGCTTGACCAGATATGATTCGTAGCATAAGACCAGCATGTGATGACAGATTGTGGAAATATACTCCAAACATTTTCCTGAGGGTTAGCTTTTTTGGTTGCTTGACAATGCAGTTTCTCAGAGTCATGGAATGTAGCCAGCACTGGTTGTAGTAGCGTAGTATGAGTGCAGGTGATCGATTATGTTCATCTGAGTACAGGATGCGTTGTATTTCTACTAACGAATCGATTGCCAAAAGTGCTTCCTTTGACATTATGCCTGATTGGTGAGCAACTCCTGCTGTTTTTACTAGTGTTGTACGGTAATCGACACATCTCTTGCTGTCTTTGCCACCAATACACAGCTCTACTGTCTCGTCGAGCAGTGTACTCTCTGCAGTTGACAGGTGCCTTGGGTACTCAATCAGGAAGTTCTCTATGTGGTGACCAATGTCATGCAATGGTTCTGCTGGCAATATTTCATAATCACCAAGGCCAATGTCTTTAAGATTTGCCTTTGGATTATTCATTATAAGGGCTGGTACACGTTGCATGCCATGCATTTCTCTGGTAAGCAGATCCTGTAGCTCTTGCTTAGTTTTGCCCTCATATATTCGTCGGGAAGCTAATTCCTCCTCCAGTTGCTGCTTTGTTAAAGCTTTCAATGGCTTGGCTTTCAACTGGAGTGAGTGTCTCCTTGCAACTGCACCTTGTAAGATACAATCTTGTCTAGTCTGTAGTGTAATCGGTTTCTTATTGAGGACATGGTCTATTTCATATGTCATGTCACAATGTACATCACAAGTGGCACAGAAGTAGTTGCCACCCTTCTGTTGGCCTGCCTCAAAGGATCTTAGTGGGCTGTCTCCATGGCAAAATCTAAGTTTGTCAGTGTATTGAGCACAGTCATGTTTAAGTTCTTG
>JAUJYZ010000166.1:0-231612 GCA_033675265.1 Actinostola sp. cb2023 | reverse complement strand
AGTCAAATACAGCTATTTCAAAAAAGGTTGTCTTCTAATAGTATATTCAACGGTTAAATGAAATCTATAACTCCGTAATAAAGAGTAGTTAACTTTACTGACGTTTCGAGCCTTAGCCCTTCGTCGCGGAGTATACGTACGGTCTTATTCACACTAAGCTCACATCGATCTAACTCTCTAGTGCGAACGAAACCTAAATCTGATATACAGTCATTCTCAAAAAGGTTGTCCCAGGTGAAAAGACTACAATACTACAATAAAGTCACGTGATTCATTATGTTTTCAATTCCCTCTCGTGGAATTTCAATTTTGAGATGCAAAACTACACGGCATTGTGAGAACTGAATGTAATGGCGCTGGTATCAACTCGCAGTTCCGCGCGTAGAAATTGAAAACATAATGAATCACGTGACTTTATTGTAGTATTGTAGACTTTTCATCTGGACAACCTTTTTGAGAATGACTGTATATATTACTGCATAAAGTATTCCAAGATTAATATTAAATATATATTCAAAATAAGCTTTTTTGGTACGTTAATACTTCATGACCTCATTTTGTGTAGGTTTATACGTCTGTACTCACTCTACCCCCCTGAGGACACAAACAACAACAATGTAGAAACTAGAAGATTTTTATTGAATTACAGCAATCTATTTGACATGATAATTAATTTATGAAATTCATAATTTATTTTTCTAATATTTCTAGTGTAATACATTAAATCATTCTATCTTCCTTAAGAAGACTATCAAATAGTTTACCAAACAAACGTTTAAATGAACTATCGTGGAACGCCTTGTTGCGCTCACACACTTGCGATGCTGGACACGTGATTGCTGCTGTTGCCTTGGCGACGAACATGTCTGGCGGGAGATCTGGTACAGGTGCATAGCAAACCCAGTCGGTTCTGTCTCGTGGCATCGGCGTGGCGAAGACTTGTGTTGGTGTTTCCAAACACGGTATGGTCACTGACTTGGAGAAGGGAGTCACGTGGTCAGACAGGATCTGTTGCGGCGGGTGTTGTTGGTCAGCGGTAAGGTGGCAGGATTCCATTGGGTGTAGGTTATCTGTGACAGCAGGGCTACCGTTGAGGGATCGTCTGAGAGTCCTTCTTCTCTTCCATCGCTGTACATCGTGGACTGTGTACGCCATCTTCTGGAGGTGAACCAGTCGTCGTCTTTTGGCACGAGCGTTCTTGAACCAAATCTGAAATGACAATAAAAACACCATTGTAAATACCAAGCATAGCAATCACTTTATATCACTCTCGCATAAGCTACATCAGCACAACTCCATTGGATGATCGGTAGTAATTGATTTTTACCGGAGAAAAACTATCGAAGTGTTGTTTATTTACCTGGATTCGTTTGACTTGTACACCTAGAGATGCTGCCATGGCCTGTTGGTTTTCACGATCAGGAGACTCTTCTACTTCAAATGCTGAGTTTAACATCTCGACTTGCTGAGCTGTGAACCTCTTACGCATGCGCTGTGGAAGAACGTCTCTGGGGCGGATCACTGGGAACTTGAAGGGGTTCATCTAGAGGAACGAAATCTGAAAAGAAGAGACAAACAATCACGATGAGTAATGACAACTTGAATATCACGAAAAACTAAACTAACTCGTTACAAATCGTAAAGCAAGAGATTCTAGTTTGCCGAGGATCACTTACCGTGGTAAATAAAGGAACATTTAGGAGAACCAAAGGCTAAACGACGTCTTGTAGTCGACATGATCTGTGTTTACTAATTAACCAACGTACGAACCAAGTACAACCAGTGAATGATAGTTTGATTGCGATGTGTCAGCGTTTTTTATACGCTTGTGTAGATTAGGGGTGGAGCTAGTAAACAACAATAGAATATAATTGTCATGACACTCTTGCTATCTCCTCCAAGTAGATGGACGCTAATTAATCAGTTTGCGTTTCTCATTGTCTTGGTTTTCAATTGGCGAGTGTGAAATATGCAATTGAAGTTTAACAACTAATAAACAACAAACACAAGTAATAATAATAATTGAATATTTATATTGCGTACTGTGTAATGGCATCCAGTACTCGTTACAACACTTTGTCAGTTTCTCATAAACATCTATCAAATGGTGACTATATATATGATGAAATCACTGGATGAATAATGCCATCCACTGAGTACTCGTTCAATCTGCATCAACATGTTTTTGAACAACAAATAGAAAACTAACAATCAATTGTTGATTCAAACTTCTTTCAAACTTCTACGTGTTTCTTAATTGCTGTTTAATAGCCGGTATTTTACATGCCGATTCTCGTCGACTGGTCAAATTCAAAATTAATTTCCACAACAAATCAGTACTGAACCCTTGGTTATTACTTTTCCTTTACTGGATATCACAGCATTAAGATTGTGTAAACAAACAAATTATGGTGACAAATTATCACACCTCTTCAAATTGAATAGAACTTAGCACTCTGTTAACTCCCAAACCACTGACTAGACTATGTTTTACAATAACTTACAAATTTCTCGCCGCGTTAATTTTCATCATCAATAAGAGGACAGACAGATAAAAACAAAATGGCGCGTACAAGCTGAAGGTCGATGGAGAAAAATGTCATCAATGAAAAGTGATGTCAATTTGTTAAAAAGTAGGACGTGCGAGGGAGGTATTGAATAGAACCTACTCTGTTAACTCCCAGACCACTGACTAGACTATTAAGGTAGGACGTGCGAGGGAGGTTCAAAATGAAATTGCAACTTTTACTATCCAGTTTGAATGCATTCTGCAACCACAACTTTTAGCAAAGAATATAATACGTTGTGCCATAGTCAAATACAGCTATTTCAAAAAAGGTTGTCTTCTAATAGTATATTCAACGGTTAAATGAAATCTATAACTCCGTAATAAAGAGTAGTTAACTTTACTGACGTTTCGAGCCTTAGCCCTTCGTCGCGGAGTATACGTACGGTCTTATTCACACTAAGCTCACATCGATCTAACTCTCTAGTGCGAACGAAACCTAAATCTGATATACAGTCATTCTCAAAAAGGTTGTCCAGGTGAAAAGACTACAATACTACAATAAAGTCACGTGATTCATTATGTTTTCAATTCAATTCCTCTCGTGGAATTTCAATTTTGAGATGCAAAACTACACGGCATTGTGAGAACTGAATGTAATGGCGCTGGTATCAACTCGCAGTTCCGCGCGTAGAAATTGAAAACATAATGAATCACGTGACTTTATTGTAGTATTGTAGACTTTTCATCTGGACAACCTTTTTGAGAATGACTGTATATATTACTGCATAAAGTATTCCAAGATTAATATTAAATATATATTCAAAATAAGCTTTTTTGGTACGTTAATACTTCATGACCTCATTTTGTGTAGGTTTATACGTCTGTACTCACTCTACCCCCCTGAGGACACAAACAACAACAATGTAGAAACTAGAAGATTTTTATTGAATTACAGCAATCTATTTGACATGATAATTAATTTATGAAATTCATAATTTATTTTTCTAATATTTCTAGTGTAATACATTAAATCATTCTATCTTCCTTAAGAAGACTATCAAATAGTTTACCAAACAAACGTTTAAATGAACTATCGTGGAACGCCTTGTTGCGCTCACACACTTGCGATGCTGGACACGTGATTGCTGCTGTTGCCTTGGCGACGAACATGTCTGGCGGGAGATCTGGTACAGGTGCATAGCAAACCCAGTCGGTTCTGTCTCGTGGCATCGGCGTGGCGAAGACTTGTGTTGGTGTTTCCAAACACGGTATGGTCACTGACTTGGAGAAGGGAGTCACGTGGTCAGACAGGATCTGTTGCGGCGGGTGTTGTTGGTCAGCGGTAAGGTGGCAGGATTCCATTGGGTGTAGGTTATCTGTGACAGCAGGGCTACCGTTGAGGGATCGTCTGAGAGTCCTTCTTCTCTTCCATCGCTGTACATCGTGGACTGTGTACGCCATCTTCTGGAGGTGAACCAGTCGTCGTCTTTTGGCACGAGCGTTCTTGAACCAAATCTGAAATGACAATAAAAACACCATTGTAAATACCAAGCATAGCAATCACTTTATATCACTCTCGCATAAGCTACATCAGCACAACTCCATTGGATGATCGGTAGTAATTGATTTTTACCGGAGAAAAACTATCGAAGTGTTGTTTATTTACCTGGATTCGTTTGACTTGTACACCTAGAGATGCTGCCATGGCCTGTTGGTTTTCACGATCAGGAGACTCTACTACTTCAAATGCTGAGTTTAACATCTCGACTTGCTGAGCTGTGAACCTCTTACGCATGCGCTGTGGAAGAACGTCTCTGGGGCGGACACTGGGAACTTGAAGGGGTTCATCTAGAGGAACGAAATCTGAAAAGAAGAGACAAACAATCACGATGAGTAATGACAACTTGAATATCACGAAAACTAAACTAACTCGTTACAAATCGTAAAGCAAGAGATTCTAGTTTGCCGAGGATCACTTACCGTGGTAAATAAAGGAACATTTAGGAGAACCAAAGGCTAAACGACGTCTTGTAGTCGACATGATCTGTGTTTACTAATTAACCAACGTACGAACCAAGTACAACCAGTGAATGATAGTTTGATTGCGATGTGTCAGCGTTTTTATACGCTTGTGTAGATTAGGGGTGGAGCTAGTAAACAACAATAGAATATAATTGTCATGACACTCTTGCTATCTCCTCCAAGTAGATGGACGCTAATTAATCAGTTTGCGTTTCTCATTGTCTTGGTTTTCAATTGGCGAGTGTGAAATATGCAATTGAAGTTTAACAACTAATAAACAACAAACACAAGTAATAATAATAATTGAATATTTATATTGCGTACTGTGTAATGGCATCCAGTACTCGTTACAACACTTTGTCAGTTTCTCATAAACATCTAATCAAATGGTGACTATATATATGATGAAATCACTGGATGAATAATGCCATCCACTGAGTACTCGTTCAATCTGCATCAACATGTTTTTGAACAACAAATAGAAAACTAACAATCAATTGTTGATTCAAACTTCTTTCAAACTTCTACGTGTTTCTTAATTGCTGTTTAATAGCCGGTATTTTACATGCCGATTCTCGTCGACTGGTCAAATTCAAAATTAATTTCCACAACAAATCAGTACTGAACCCTTGGTTATTACTTTTCCTTTACTGGATATCACAGCATTAAGATTGTGTAAACAAACAAATTATGGTGACAAATTATCACACCTCTTCAAATTGAATAGAACTTAGCACTCTGTTAACTCCCAAACCACTGACTAGACTATGTTTTACAATAACTTACAAATTTCTCGCCGCGTTAATTTTCATCATCAATAAGAGGACAGACAGATAAAAACAAAATGGCGCGTACAAGCTGAAGGTCGATGGAGAAAAATGTCATCAATGAAAAGTGATGTCAATTTGTTAAAAAGTAGGACGTGCGAGGGAGGTATTGAATAGAACCTACTCTGTTAACTCCCAGACCACTGACTAGACTATTAAGGTAGGACGTGCGAGGGAGGTTCAAAATGAAATTGCAACTTTTACTATCCAGTTTGAATGCATTCTGCAACCACAACTTTTAGCAAAGAATATAATACGTTGTGCCATAGTCAAATACAGCTATTTCAAAAAAGGTTGTCTTCTAATAGTATATTCAACGGTTAAATGAAATCTATAACTCCGTAATAAAGAGTAGTTAACTTTACTGACGTTTCGAGCCTTAGCCCTTCGTCGCGGAGTATACGTACGGTCTTATTCACACTAAGCTCACATCGATCTAACTCTCTAGTGCGAACGAAACCTAAATCTGATATACAGTCATTCTCAAAAAGGTTGTCCAGGTGAAAAGACTACAATACTACAATAAAGTCACGTGATTCATTATGTTTTCAATTCCCTCTCGTGGAATTTCAATTTTGAGATGCAAAACTACACGGCATTGTGAGAACTGAATGTAATGGCGCTGGTATCAACTCGCAGTTCCGCGCGTAGAAATTGAAAACATAATGAATCACGTGACTTTATTGTAGTATTGTAGACTTTTCATCTGGACAACCTTTTTGAGAATGACTGTATATATTACTGCATAAAGTATTCCAAGATTAATATTAAATATATATTCAAAATAAGCTTTTTTGGTACGTTAATACTTCATGACCTCATTTTGTGTAGGTTTATACGTCTGTACTCACTCTACCCCCCTGAGGACACAAACAACAACAATGTAGAAACTAGAAGATTTTTATTGAATTACAGCAATCTATTTGACATGATAATTAATTTATGAAATTCATAATTTATTTTTCTAATATTTCTAGTGTAATACATTAAATCATTCTATCTTCCTTAAGAAGACTATCAAATAGTTTACCAAACAAACGTTTAAATGAACTATCGTGGAACGCCTTGTTGCGCTCACACACTTGCGATGCTGGACACGTGATTGCTGCTGTTGCCTTGGCGACGAACATGTCTGGCGGGAGATCTGGTACAGGTGCATAGCAAACCCAGTCGGTTCTGTCTCGTGGCATCGGCGTGGCGAAGACTTGTGTTGGTGTTTCCAAACACGGTATGGTCACTGAACTTGGAGAAGGGAGTCACGTGGTCAGACAGGATCTGTTGCGGCGGGTGTTGTTGGTCAGCGGTAAGGTGGCAGGATTCCATTGGGTGTAGGTTATCTGTGACAGCAGGGCTACCGTTGAGGGATCGTCTGAGAGTCCTTCTTCTCTTCCATCGCTGTACATCGTGGACTGTGTACGCCATCTTCTGGAGGTGAACCAGTCGTCGTCTTTTGGCACGAGCGTTCTTGAACCAAATCTGAAATGACAATAAAAACACCATTGTAAATACCAAGCATAGCAATCACTTTATATCACTCTCGCATAAGCTACATCACAACTCCATTGGATGATCGGTAGTAATTGATTTTTACCGGAGAAAAAACTATCGATGCGTTGTTTATTTACCTGGATTCGTTTGACTTGTACACCTAGAGATGCTGCCATGGCCTGTTGGTTTTCACGATCAGGAGACTTTTCTACTTCAAATGCTGAGTTTAACATCTCGACTTGCTGAGCTGTGAACCTCTTACGCATGCGCTGTGGAAGAACGTCTCTGGGGCGGACACTGGGAACTTGAAGGGGTTCATCTAGAGGAACGAAATCTGAAAAGAAGAGAGACAAACAATCACGATGAGTAATGACAACTTGAATATCACGAAAACTAAACTAACTCGTTACAAATCGTAAAGCAAGAGATTCTAGTTTGCCGAGGATCACTTACCGTGGTAAATAAAGGAACATTTAGGAGAACCAAAGGCTAAACGACGTCTTGTAGTCGACATGATCTGTGTTTACTAATTAACCAACGTACGAACCAAGTACAACCAGTGAATGATAGTTTGATTGCGATGTGTCAGCGTTTTTATACGCTTGTGTAGATTAGGGGTGGAGCTAGTAAACAACAATAGAATATAATTGTCATGACACTCTTGCTATCTCCTCCAAGTAGATGGACGCTAATTAATCAGTTTGCGTTTCTCATTGTCTTGGGTTTTCAATTGGCGAGTGTGAAATATGCAATTGAAGTTTAACAACTAATAAACAACAAACACAAGTAATAATAATAATTGAATATTTATATTGCGTACTGTGTAATGGCATCCAGTACTCGTTACAACACTTTGTCAGTTTCTCATAAACATCTAATCAAATGGTGACTATATATATGATGAAATCACTGGATGAATAATGCCATCCACTGAGTACTCGTTCAATCTGCATCAACATGTTTTTGAACAACAAATAGAAAACTAACAATCAATTGTTGATTCAAACTTCTTTCAAACTTCTACGTGTTTCTTAATTGCTGTTTAATAGCCGGTATTTTACATGCCGATTCTCGTCGACTGGTCAAATTCAAAATTAATTTCCACAACAAATCAGTACTGAACCCTTGGTTATTACTTTTCCTTTACTGGATATCACAGCATTAAGATTGTGTAAACAAACAAATTATGGTGACAAATTATCACACCTCTTCAAAATTGAATAGAACTTAGCACTCTGTTAACTCCCAAACCACTGACTAGACTATGTTTTACAATAACTTACAAATTTCTCGCCGCGTTAATTTTCATCATCAATAAGAGGACAGACAGATAAAAACAAAATGGCGCGTACAAGCTGAAGGTCGATGGAGAAAAATGTCATCAATGAAAAGTGATGTCAATTTGTTAAAAAGTAGGACGTGCGAGGGAGGTATTGAATAGAACCTACTCTGTTAACTCCCAGACCACTGACTAGACTATTAAGGTAGGACGTGCGAGGGAGGTTCAAAATGAAATTGCAACTTTTACTATCCAGTTTGAATGCATTCTGCAACCACAACTTTTAGCAAAGAATATAATACGTTGTGCCATAGTCAAATACAGCTATTTCAAAAAAGGTTGTCTTCTAATAGTATATTCAACGGTTAAATGAAATCTATAACTCCGTAATAAAGAGTAGTTAACTTTACTGACGTTTCGAGCCTTAGCCTTCGTCGCGGAGTATACGTACGGTCTTATTCACACTAAGCTCACATCGATCTAACTCTCTAGTGCGAACGAAACCTAAATCTGATATACAGTCATTCTCAAAAAGGTTGTCCAGGTGAAAAGACTACAATACTACAATAAAGTCACGTGATTCATTATGTTTTCAATTCCCTCTCGTGGAATTTCAATTTTGAGATGCAAAACTACACGGCATTGTGAGAACTGAATGTAATGGCGCTGGTATCAACTCGCAGTTCCGCGCGTAGAAATTGAAAACATAATGAATCACGTGACTTTATTGTAGTATTGTAGACTTTTCATCTGGACAACCTTTTTGAGAATGACTGTATATATTACTGCATAAAGTATTCCAAGATTAATATTAAATATATATTCAAAATAAGCTTTTTTGGTACGTTAATACTTCATGACCTCATTTTGTGTAGGTTTATACGTCTGTACTCACTCTACCCCCCTGAGGACACAAACAACAACAATGTAGAAACTAGAAGATTTTTATTGAATTACAGCAATCTATTTGACATGATAATTAATTTATGAAATTCATAATTTATTTTTCTAATATTTCTAGTGTAATACATTAAATCATTCTATCTTCCTTAAGAAGACTATCAAATAGTTTACCAAACAAACGTTTAAATGAACTATCGTGGAAGGCCTTGTTGCGCTCACACACTTGCGATGCTGGACACGTGATTGCTGCTGTTGCCTTGGCGACGAACATGTCTGGCGGGAGATCTGGTACAGGTGCATAGCAAACCCAGTCGGTTCTGTCTCGTGGCATCGGCGTGGCGAAGACTTGTGTTGGTGTTTCCAAACACGGTATGGTCACTGACTTGGAGAAGGGAGTCACGTGGTCAGACAGGATCTGTTGCGGCGGGTGTTGTTGGTCAGCGGTAAGGTGGCAGGATTCCATTGGGTGTAGGTTATCTGTGACAGCAGGGCTACCGTTGAGGGATCGTCTGAGAGTCTTTCTTCTCTTCCATCGCTGTACATCGTGGACTGTGTACGCCATCTTCTGGAGGTGAACCAGTCGTCGTCTTTTGGCACGAGCGTTCTTGAACCAAATCTGAAATGACAATAAAAACACCATTGTAAATACCAAGCATAGCAATCACTTTATATCACTCTCGCATAAGCTACATCAGCACAACTCCATTGGATGATCGGTAGTAATTGATTTTTACCGGAGAAAAACTATCGAAGTGTTGTTTATTTACCTGGATTCGTTTGACTTGTACACCTAGAGATGCTGCCATGGCCTGTTGGTTTTCACGATCAGGAGACTCTTCTACTTCAAATGCTGAGTTTAACATCTCGACTTGCTGAGCTGTGAACCTCTTACGCATGCGCTGTGGAAGAACGTCTCTGGGGCGGACACTGGGAACTTGAAGGGGTTCATCTAGAGGAACGAAATCTGAAAAGAAGAGACAAACAATCACGATGAGTAATGACAACTTGAATATCACGAAAACTAAACTAACTCGTTACAAATCGTAAAGCAAGAGATTCTAGTTTGCCGAGGATCACTTACCGTGGTAAATAAAGGAACATTTAGGAGAACCAAAGGCTAAACGACGTCTTGTAGTCGACATGATCTGTGTTTACTAATTAACCAACGTACGAACCAAGTACAACCAGTGAATGATAGTTTGATTGCGATGTGTCAGCGTTTTTATACGCTTGTGTAGATTAGGGGTGGAGCTAGTAAACAACAATAGAATATAATTGTCATGACACTCTTGCTATCTCCTCCAAGTAGATGGACGCTAATTAATCAGTTTGCGTTTCTCATTGTCTTGGTTTTCAATTGGCGAGTGTGAAATATGCAATTGAAGTTTAACAACTAATAAACAACAAACACAAGTAATAATAATAATTGAATATTTATATTGCGTACTGTGTAATGGCATCCAGTACTCGTTACAACACTTTGTCAGTTTCTCATAAACATCTAATCAAATGGTGACTATATATATGATGAAATCACTGGATGAATAATGCCATCCACTGAGTACTCGTTCAATCTGCATCAACATGTTTTTGAACAACAAATAGAAAACTAACAATCAATTGTTGATTCAAACTTCTTTCAAACTTCTACGTGTTTCTTAATTGCTGTTTAATAGCCGGTATTTTACATGCCGATTCTCGTCGACTGGTCAAATTCAAAATTAATTTCCACAACAAATCAGTACTGAACCCTTGGTTATTACTTTTCCTTTACTGGATATCACAGCATTAAGATTGTGTAAACAAACAAATTATGGTGACAAATTATCACACCTCTTCAAATTGAATAGAACTTAGCACTCTGTTAACTCCCAAACCACTGACTAGACTATGTTTTACAATAACTTACAAATTTCTCGCCGCGTTAATTTTCATCATCAATAAGAGGACAGACAGATAAAAACAAAATGGCGCGTACAAGCTGAAGGTCGATGGAGAAAAATGTCATCAATGAAAGTGATGTCAATTTGTTAAAAAGTAGGACGTGCGAGGGAGGTATTGAATAGAACCTACTCTGTTAACTCCCAGACCACTGACTAGACTATTAAGGTAGGACGTGCGAGGGAGGTTCAAAATGAAATTGCAACTTTTACTATCCAGTTTGAATGCATTCTGCAACCACAACTTTTAGCAAAGAATATAATACGTTGTGCCATAGTCAAATACAGCTATTTCAAAAAAGGTTGTCTTCTAATAGTATATTCAACGGTTAAATGAAATCTATAACTCCGTAATAAAGAGTAGTTAACTTTACTGACGTTTCGAGCCTTAGCCCTTCGTCGCGGAGTATACGTACGGTCTTATTCACACTAAGCTCACATCGATCTAACTCTCTAGTGCGAACGAAACCTAAATCTGATATACAGTCATTCTCAAAAAGGTTGTCCAGGTGAAAAGACTACAATACTACAATAAAGTCACGTGATTCATTATGTTTTCAATTCCCTCTCGTGGAATTTCAATTTTGAGATGCAAAACTACACGGCATTGTGAGAACTGAATGTAATGGCGCTGGTATCAACTCGCAGTTCCGCGCGTAGAAATTGAAAACATAATGAATCACGTGACTTTATTGTAGTATTGTAGACTTTTCATCTGGACAACCTTTTTGAGAATGACTGTATATATTACTGCATAAAGTATTCCAAGATTAATATTAAATATATATTCAAAATAAGCTTTTTTGGTACGTTAATACTTCATGACCTCATTTTGTGTAGGTTTATACGTCTGTACTCACTCTACCCCCCTGAGGACACAAACAACAACAATGTAGAAACTAGAAGATTTTTATTGAATTACAGCAATCTATTTGACATGATAATTAATTTATGAAATTCATAATTTATTTTTCTAATATTTCTAGTGTAATACATTAAATCATTCTATCTTCCTTAAGAAGACTATCAAATAGTTTACCAAACAAACGTTTAAATGAACTATCGTGGAAGGCCTTGTTGCGCTCACACACTTGCGATGCTGGACACGTGATTGCTGCTGTTGCCTTGGCGACGAACATGTCTGGCGGGAGATCTGGTACAGGTGCATAGCAAACCCAGTCGGTTCTGTCTCGTGGCATCGGCGTGGCGAAGACTTGTGTTGGTGTTTCCAAACACGGTATGGTCACTGACTTGGAGAAGGGAGTCACGTGGTCAGACAGGATCTGTTGCGGCGGGTGTTGTTGGTCAGCGGTAAGGTGGCAGGATTCCATTGGGTGTAGGTTATCTGTGACAGCAGGGCTACCGTTGAGGGATCGTCTGAGAGTCCTTCTTCTCTTCCATCGCTGTACATCGTGGACTGTGTACGCCATCTTCTGGAGGTGAACCAGTCGTCGTCTTTTGGCACGAGCGTTCTTGAACCAAATCTGAAATGACAATAAAAACACCATTGTAAATACCAAGCATAGCAATCACTTTATATCACTCTCGCATAAGCTACATCAGCACACAACTCCATTGGATGATCGGTAGTAATTGATTTTTACCGGAGAAAAACTATCGAAGTGTTGTTTATTTACCTGGATTCGTTTGACTTGTACACCTAGAGATGCTGCCATGGCCTGTTGGTTTTCACGATCAGGAGACTCTACTACTTCAAATGCTGAGTTTAACATCTCGACTTGCTGAGCTGTGAACCTCTTACGCATGCGCTGTGGAAGAACGTCTCTGGGGCGGACACTGGGAACTTGAAGGGGTTCATCTAGAGGAACGAAATCTGAAAAGAAGAGACAAAAACAATCACGATGAGTAATGACAACTTGAATATCACGAAAACTAAACTAACTCGTTACAAATCGTAAAGCAAGAGATTCTAGTTTGCCGAGGATCACTTACCGTGGTAAATAAAGGAACATTTAGGAGAACCAAAGGCTAAACGACGTCTTGTAGTCGACATGATCTGTGTTTACTAATTAACCAACGTACGAACCAAGTACAACCAGTGAATGATAGTTTGATTGCGATGTGTCAGCGTTTTTATACGCTTGTGTAGATTAGGGGTGGAGCTAGTAAACAACAATAGAATATAATTGTCATGACACTCTTGCTATCTCCTCCAAGTAGATGGACGCTAATTAATCAGTTTGCGTTTCTCATTGTCTTGGTTTTCAATTGGCGAGTGTGAAATATGCAATTGAAGTTTAACAACTAATAAACAACAAACACAAGTAATAATAATAATTGAATATTTATATTGCGTACTGTGTAATGGCATCCAGTACTCGTTACAACACTTTGTCAGTTTCTCATAAACATCTAATCAAATGGTGACTATATATATGATGAAATCACTGGATGAATAATGCCATCCACTGAGTACTCGTTCAATCTGCATCAACATGTTTTTGAACAACAAATAGAAAACTAACAATCAATTGTTGATTCAAACTTCTTTCAAACTTCTACGTGTTTCTTAATTGCTGTTTAATAGCCGGTATTTTACATGCCGATTCTCGTCGACTGGTCAAATTCAAAATTAATTTCCACAACAAATCAGTACTGAACCCTTGGTTATTACTTTTCCTTTACTGGATATCACAGCATTAAGATTGTGTAAACAAACAAATTATGGTGACAAATTATCACACCTCTTCAAATTGAATAGAACTTAGCACTCTGTTAACTCCCAAACCACTGACTAGACTATGTTTTACAATAACTTACAAATTTCTCGCCGCGTTAATTTTCATCATCAATAAGAGGACAGACAGATAAAAACAAAATGGCGCGTACAAGCTGAAGGTCGATGGAGAAAAATGTCATCAATGAAAAGTGATGTCAATTTGTTAAAAAGTAGGACGTGCGAGGGAGGTATTGAATAGAACCTACTCTGTTAACTCCCAGACCACTGACTAGACTATTAAGGTAGGACGTGCGAGGGAGGTTCAAAATGAAATTGCAACTTTTACTATCCAGTTTGAATGCATTCTGCAACCACAACTTTTAGCAAAGAATATAATACGTTGTGCCATAGTCAAATACAGCTATTTCAAAAAAGGTTGTCTTCTAATAGTATATTCAACGGTTAAATGAAATCTATAACTCCGTAATAAAGAGTAGTTAACTTTACTGACGTTTCGAGCCTTAGCCCTTCGTCGCGGAGTATACGTACGGTCTTATTCACACTAAGCTCACATCGATCTAACTCTCTAGTGCGAACGAAACCTAAATCTGATATACAGTCATTCTCAAAAAGGTTGTCCAGGTGAAAAGACTACAATACTACAATAAAGTCACGTGATTCATTATGTTTTCAATTCCCTCTCGTGGAATTTCAATTTTGAGATGCAAAACTACACGGCATTGTGAGAACTGAATGTAATGGCGCTGGTATCAACTCGCAGTTCCGCGCGTAGAAATTGAAAACATAATGAATCACGTGACTTTATTGTAGTATTGTAGACTTTTCATCTGGACAACCTTTTTGAGAATGACTGTATATATATATTACTGCATAAAGTATTCCAAGATTAATATTAAATATATATTCAAAATAAGCTTTTTTGGTACGTTAATACTTCATGACCTCATTTTGTGTAGGTTTATACGTCTGTACTCACTCTACCCCCCTGAGGACACAAACAACAACAATGTAGAAACTAGAAGATTTTTATTGAATTACAGCAATCTATTTGACATGATAATTAATTTATGAAATTCATAATTTATTTTTCTAATATTTCTAGTGTAATACATTAAATCATTCTATCTTCCTTAAGAAGACTATCAAATAGTTTACCAAACAAACGTTTAAATGAACTATCGTGGAACGCCTTGTTGCGCTCACACACTTGCGATGCTGGACACGTGATTGCTGCTGTTGCCTTGGCGACGAACATGTCTGGCGGGAGATCTGGTACAGGTGCATAGCAAACCCAGTCGGTTCTGTCTCGTGGCATCGGCGTGGCGAAGACTTGTGTTGGTGTTTCCAAACACGGTATGGTCACTGACTTGGAGAAGGGAGTCACGTGGTCAGACAGGATCTGTTGCGGCGGGTGTTGTTGGTCAGCGGTAAGGTGGCAGGATTCCATTGGGTGTAGGTTATCTGTGACAGCAGGGCTACCGTTGAGGGATCGTCTGAGAGTCCTTCTTCTCTTCCATCGCTGTACATCGTGGACTGTGTACGCCATCTTCTGGAGGTGAACCAGTCGTCGTCTTTTGGCACGAGCGTTCTTGAACCAAATCTGAAATGACAATAAAAACACCATTGTAAATACCAAGCATAGCAATCACTTTATATCACTCTCGCATAAGCTACATCAGCACAACTCCATTGGATGATCGGTAGTAATTGATTTTTACCGGAGAAAAACTATCGAAGTGTTGTTTATTTACCTGGATTCGTTTGACTTGTACACCTAGAGATGCTGCCATGGCCTGTTGGTTTTCACGATCAGGAGACTCTACTACTTCAAATGCTGAGTTTAACATCTCGACTTGCTGAGCTGTGAACCTCTTACGCATGCGCTGTGGAAGAACGTCTCTGGGGCGGACACTGGGAACTTGAAGGGGTTCATCTAGAGGAACGAAATCTGAAAAGAAGAGACAAACAATCACGATGAGTAATGACAACTTGAATATCACGAAAACTAAACTAACTCGTTACAAATCGTAAAGCAAGAGATTCTAGTTTGCCGAGGATCACTTACCGTGGTAAATAAAGGAACATTTAGGAGAACCAAAGGCTAAACGACGTCTTGTAGTCGACATGATCTGTGTTTACTAATTAACCAACGTACGAACCAAGTACAACCAGTGAATGATAGTTTGATTGCGATGTGTCAGCGTTTTTATACGCTTGTGTAGATTAGGGGTGGAGCTAGTAAACAACAATAGAATATAATTGTCATGACACTCTTGCTATCTCCTCCAAGTAGATGGACGCTAATTAATCAGTTTGCGTTTCTCATTGTCTTGGTTTTCAATTGGCGAGTGTGAAATATGCAAATTGAAGTTTAACAACTAATAAACAACAAACACAAGTAATAATAATAATTGAATATTTATATTGCGTACTGTGTAATGGCATCCAGTACTCGTTACAACACTTTGTCAGTTTCTCATAAACATCTAATCAAATGGTGACTATATATATGATGAAATCACTGGATGAATAATGCCATCCACTGAGTACTCGTTCAATCTGCATCAACATGTTTTTGAACAACAAATAGAAAACTAACAATCAATTGTTGATTCAAACTTCTTTCAAACTTCTACGTGTTTCTTAATTGCTGTTTAATAGCCGGTATTTTACATGCCGATTCTCGTCGACTGGTCAAATTCAAAATTAATTTCCACAACAAATCAGTACTGAACCCTTGGTTATTACTTTTCCTTTACTGGATATCACAGCATTAAGATTGTGTAAACAAACAAATTATGGTGACAAATTATCACACCTCTTCAAATTGAATAGAACTTAGCACTCTGTTAACTCCCAAACCACTGACTAGACTATGTTTTACAATAACTTACAAATTTCTCGCCGCGTTAATTTTCATCATCAATAAGAGGACAGACAGATAAAAACAAAATGGCGCGTACAAGCTGAAGGTCGATGGAGAAAAATGTCATCAATGAAAAGTGATGTCAATTTGTTAAAAAGTAGGACGTGCGAGGGAGGTATTGAATAGAACCTACTCTGTTAACTCCCAGACCACTGACTAGACTATTAAGGTAGGACGTGCGAGGGAGGTTCAAAATGAAATTGCAACTTTTACTATCCAGTTTGAATGCATTCTGCAACCACAACTTTTAGCAAAGAATATAATACGTTGTGCCATAGTCAAATACAGCTATTTCAAAAAAGGTTGTCTTCTAATAGTATATTCAACGGTTAAATGAAATCTATAACTCCGTAATAAAGAGTAGTTAACTTTACTGACGTTTCGAGCCTTAGCCCTTCGTCGCGGAGTATACGTACGGTCTTATTCACACTAAGCTCACATCGATCTAACTCTCTAGTGCGAACGAAACCTAAATCTGATATACAGTCATTCTCAAAAAGGTTGTCCAGGTGAAAAGACTACAATACTACAATAAAGTCACGTGATTCATTATGTTTTCAATTCCCTCTCGTGGAATTTCAATTTTGAGATGCAAAACTACACGGCATTGTGAGAACTGAATGTAATGGCGCTGGTATCAACTCGCAGTTCCGCGCGTAGAAATTGAAAACATAATGAATCACGTGACTTTATTGTAGTATTGTAGACTTTTCATCTGGACAACCTTTTTGAGAATGACTGTATATATTACTGCATAAAGTATTCCAAGATTAATATTAAATATATATTCAAAATAAGCTTTTTTGGTACGTTAATACTTCATGACCTCATTTTGTGTAGGTTTATACGTCTGTACTCACTCTACCCCCCTGAGGACACAAACAACAACAATGTAGAAACTAGAAGATTTTTATTGAATTACAGCAATCTATTTGACATGATAATTAATTTATGAAATTCATAATTTATTTTTCTAATATTTCTAGTGTAATACATTAAATCATTCTATCTTCCTTAAGAAGACTATCAAATAGTTTACCAAACAAACGTTTAAATGAACTATCGTGGAAGGCCTTGTTGCGCTCACACACTTGCGATGCTGGACACGTGATTGCTGCTGTTGCCTTGGCGACGAACATGTCTGGCGGGAGATCTGGTACAGGTGCATAGCAAACCCAGTCGGTTCTGTCTCGTGGCATCGGCGTGGCGAAGACTTGTGTTGGTGTTTCCAAACACGGTATGGTCACTGACTTGGAGAAGGGAGTCACGTGGTCAGACAGGATCTGTTGCGGCGGGTGTTGTTGGTCAGCGGTAAGGTGGCAGGATTCCATTGGGTGTAGGTTATCTGTGACAGCAGGGCTACCGTTGAGGGATCGTCTGAGAGTCCTTCTTCTCTTCCATCGCTGTACATCGTGGACTGTGTACGCCATCTTCTGGAGGTGAACCAGTCGTCGTCTTTTGGCACGAGCGTTCTTGAACCAAATCTGAAATGACAATAAAAACACCATTGTAAATACCAAGCATAGCAATCACTTTATATCACTCTCGCATAAGCTACATCAGCACAACTCCATTGGATGATCGGTAGTAATTGATTTTTACCGGAGAAAAACTATCGAAGTGTTGTTTATTTACCTGGATTCGTTTGACTTGTACACCTAGAGATGCTGCCATGGCCTGTTGGTTTTCACGATCAGGAGACTCTACTACTTCAAATGCTGAGTTTAACATCTCGACTTGCTGAGCTGTGAACCTCTTACGCATGCGCTGTGGAAGAACGTCTCTGGGGCGGACACTGGGAACTTGAAGGGGTTCATCTAGAGGAACGAAATCTGAAAAGAAGAGACAAACAATCACGATGAGTAATGACAACTTGAATATCACGAAAACTAAACTAACTCGTTACAAATCGTAAAGCAAGAGATTCTAGTTTGCCGAGGATCACTTACCGTGGTAAATAAAGGAACATTTAGGAGAACCAAAGGCTAAACGACGTCTTGTAGTCGACATGATCTGTGTTTACTAATTAACCAACGTACGAACCAAGTACAACCAGTGAATGATAGTTTGATTGCGATGTGTCAGCGTTTTTATACGCTTGTGTAGATTAGGGGTGGAGCTAGTAAACAACAATAGAATATAATTGTCATGACACTCTTGCTATCTCCTCCAAGTAGATGGACGCTAATTAATCAGTTTGCGTTTCTCATTGTCTTGGTTTTCAATTGGCGAGTGTGAAATATGCAATTGAAGTTTAACAACTAATAAACAACAAACACAAGTAATAATAATAATTGAATATTTATATTGCGTACTGTGTAATGGCATCCAGTACTCGTTACAACACTTTGTCAGTTTCTCATAAACATCTAATCAAATGGTGACTATATATATGATGAAATCACTGGATGAATAATGCCATCCACTGAGTACTCGTTCAATCTGCATCAACATGTTTTTGAACAACAAATAGAAAACTAACAATCAATTGTTGATTCAAACTTCTTTCAAACTTCTACGTGTTTCTTAATTGCTGTTTAATAGCCGGTATTTTACATGCCGATTCTCGTCGACTGGTCAAATTCAAAATTAATTTCCACAACAAATCAGTACTGAACCCTTGGTTATTACTTTTCCTTTACTGGATATCACAGCATTAAGATTGTGTAAACAAACAAATTATGGTGACAAATTATCACACCTCTTCAAATTGAATAGAACTTAGCACTCTGTTAACTCCCAAACCACTGACTAGACTATGTTTTACAATAACTTACAAATTTCTCGCCGCGTTAATTTTCATCATCAATAAGAGGACAGACAGATAAAAACAAAATGGCGCGTACAAGCTGAAGGTCGATGGAGAAAAATGTCATCAATGAAAAGTGATGTCAATTTGTTAAAAAGTAGGACGTGCGAGGGAGGTATTGAATAGAACCTACTCTGTTAACTCCCAGACCACTGACTAGACTATTAAGGTAGGACGTGCGAGGGAGGTTCAAAATGAAATTGCAACTTTTACTATCCAGTTTGAATGCATTCTGCAACCACAACTTTTAGCAAAGAATATAATACGTTGTGCCATAGTCAAATACAGCTATTTCAAAAAAGGTTGTCTTCTAATAGTATATTCAACGGTTAAATGAAATCTATAACTCCGTAATAAAGAGTAGTTAACTTTACTGACGTTTCGAGCCTTAGCCCTTCGTCGCGGAGTATACGTACGGTCTTATTCACACTAAGCTCACATCGATCTAACTCTCTAGTGCGAACGAAACCTAAATCTGATATACAGTCATTCTCAAAAAGGTTGTCCAGGTGAAAAGACTACAATACTACAATAAAGTCACGTGATTCATTATGTTTTCAATTCCCTCTCGTGGAATTTCAATTTTGAGATGCAAAACTACACGGCATTGTGAGAACTGAATGTAATGGCGCTGGTATCAACTCGCAGTTCCGCGCGTAGAAATTGAAAACATAATGAATCACGTGACTTTATTGTAGTATTGTAGACTTTTCATCTGGACAACCTTTTTGAGAATGACTGTATATATTACTGCATAAAGTATTCCAAGATTAATATTAAATATATATTCAAAATAAGCTTTTTTGGTACGTTAATACTTCATGACCTCATTTTGTGTAGGTTTATACGTCTGTACTCACTCTACCCCCCTGAGGACACAAACAACAACAATGTAGAAACTAGAAGATTTTTATTGAATTACAGCAATCTATTTGACATGATAATTAATTTATGAAATTCATAATTTATTTTTCTAATATTTCTAGTGTAATACATTAAATCATTCTATCTTCCTTAAGAAGACTATCAAATAGTTTACCAAACAAACGTTTAAATGAACTATCGTGGAAGGCCTTGTTGCGCTCACACACTTGCGATGCTGGACACGTGATTGCTGCTGTTGCCTTGGCGACGAACATGTCTGGCGGGAGATCTGGTACAGGTGCATAGCAAACCCAGTCGGTTCTGTCTCGTGGCATCGGCGTGGCGAAGACTTGTGTTGGTGTTTCCAAACACGGTATGGTCACTGACTTGGAGAAGGGAGTCACGTGGTCAGACAGGATCTGTTGCGGCGGGTGTTGTTGGTCAGCGGTAAGGTGGCAGGATTCCATTGGGTGTAGGTTATCTGTGACAGCAGGGCTACCGTTGAGGGATCGTCTGAGAGTCCTTCTTCTCTTCCATCGCTGTACATCGTGGACTGTGTACGCCATCTTCTGGAGGTGAACCAGTCGTCGTCTTTTGGCACGAGCGTTCTTGAACCAAATCTGAAATGACAATAAAAACACCATTGTAAATACCAAGCATAGCAATCACTTTATATCACTCTCGCATAAGCTACATCAGCACAACTCCATTGGATGATCGGTAGTAATTGATTTTTACCGGAGAAAAACTATCGAAGTGTTGTTTATTTACCTGGATTCGTTTGACTTGTACACCTAGAGATGCTGCCATGGCCTGTTGGTTTTCACGATCAGGAGACTCTTCTACTTCAAATGCTGAGTTTAACATCTCGACTTGCTGAGCTGTGAACCTCTTACGCATGCGCTGTGGAAGAACGTCTCTGGGGCGGACACTGGGAACTTGAAGGGGTTCATCTAGAGGAACGAAATCTGAAAAGAAGAGACAAACAATCACGATGAGTAATGACAACTTGAATATCACGAAAACTAAACTAACTCGTTACAAATCGTAAAGCAAGAGATTCTAGTTTGCCGAGGATCACTTACCGTGGTAAATAAAGGAACATTTAGGAGAACCAAAGGCTAAACGACGTCTTGTAGTCGACATGATCTGTGTTTACTAATTAACCAACGTACGAACCAAGTACAACCAGTGAATGATAGTTTGATTGCGATGTGTCAGCGTTTTTATACGCTTGTGTAGATTAGGGGTGGAGCTAGTAAACAACAATAGAATATAATTGTCATGACACTCTTGCTATCTCCTCCAAGTAGATGGACGCTAATTAATCAGTTTGCGTTTCTCATTGTCTTGGTTTTCAATTGGCGAGTGTGAAATATGCAATTGAAGTTTAACAACTAATAAACAACAAACACAAGTAATAATAATAATTGAATATTTATATTGCGTACTGTGTAATGGCATCCAGTACTCGTTACAACACTTTGTCAGTTTCTCATAAACATCTAATCAAATGGTGACTATATATATGATGAAATCACTGGATGAATAATGCCATCCACTGAGTACTCGTTCAATCTGCATCAACATGTTTTTGAACAACAAATAGAAAACTAACAATCAATTGTTGATTCAAACTTCTTTCAAACTTCTACGTGTTTCTTAATTGCTGTTTAATAGCCGGTATTTTACATGCCGATTCTCGTCGACTGGTCAAATTCAAAATTAATTTCCACAACAAATCAGTACTGAACCCTTGGTTATTACTTTTCCTTTACTGGATATCACAGCATTAAGATTGTGTAAACAAACAAATTATGGTGACAAATTATCACACCTCTTCAAATTGAATAGAACTTAGCACTCTGTTAACTCCCAAACCACTGACTAGACTATGTTTTACAATAACTTACAAATTTCTCGCCGCGTTAATTTTCATCATCAATAAGAGGACAGACAGATAAAAACAAAATGGCGCGTACAAGCTGAAGGTCGATGGAGAAAAATGTCATCAATGAAAAGTGATGTCAATTTGTTAAAAAGTAGGACGTGCGAGGGAGGTATTGAATAGAACCTACTCTGTTAACTCCCAGACCACTGACTAGACTATTAAGGTAGGACGTGCGAGGGAGGTTCAAAATGAAATTGCAACTTTTACTATCCAGTTTGAATGCATTCTGCAACCACAACTTTTAGCAAAGAATATAATACGTTGTGCCATAGTCAAATACAGCTATTTCAAAAAAAAGGTTGTCTTCTAATAGTATATTCAACGGTTAAATGAAATCTATAACTCCGTAATAAAGAGTAGTTAACTTTACTGACGTTTCGAGCCTTAGCCCTTCGTCGCGGAGTATACGTACGGTCTTATTCACACTAAGCTCACATCGATCTAACTCTCTAGTGCGAACGAAACCTAAATCTGATATACAGTCATTCTCAAAAAGGTTGTCCAGGTGAAAAGACTACAATACTACAATAAAGTCACGTGATTCATTATGTTTTCAATTCCCTCTCGTGGAATTTCAATTTTGAGATGCAAAACTACACGGCATTGTGAGAACTGAATGTAATGGCGCTGGTATCAACTCGCAGTTCCGCGCGTAGAAATTGAAAACATAATGAATCACGTGACTTTATTGTAGTATTGTAGACTTTTCATCTGGACAACCTTTTTGAGAATGACTGTATATATTACTGCATAAAGTATTCCAAGATTAATATTAAATATATATTCAAAATAAGCTTTTTGGTACGTTAATACTTCATGACCTCATTTTGTGTAGGTTTATACGTCTGTACTCACTCTACCCCCCTGAGGACACAAACAACAACAATGTAGAAACTAGAAGATTTTTATTGAATTACAGCAATCTATTTGACATGATAATTAATTTATGAAATTCATAATTTATTTTTCTAATATTTCTAGTGTAATACATTAAATCATTCTATCTTCCTTAAGAAGACTATCAAATAGTTTACCAAACAAACGTTTAAATGAACTATCGTGGAAGGCCTTGTTGCGCTCACACACTTGCGATGCTGGACACGTGATTGCTGCTGTTGCCTTGGCGACGAACATGTCTGGCGGGAGATCTGGTACAGGTGCATAGCAAACCCAGTCGGTTCTGTCTCGTGGCATCGGCGTGGCGAAGACTTGTGTTGGTGTTTCCAAACACGGTATGGTCACTGACTTGGAGAAGGGAGTCACGTGGTCAGACAGGATCTGTTGCGGCGGGTGTTGTTGGTCAGCGGTAAGGTGGCAGGATTCCATTGGGTGTAGGTTATCTGTGACAGCAGGGCTACCGTTGAGGGATCGTCTGAGAGTCCTTCTTCTCTTCCATCGCTGTACATCGTGGACTGTGTACGCCATCTTCTGGAGGTGAACCAGTCGTCGTCTTTTGGCACGAGCGTTCTTGAACCAAATCTGAAATGACAATAAAAACACCATTGTAAATACCAAGCATAGCAATCACTTTATATCACTCTCGCATAAGCTACATCAGCACAACTCCATTGGATGATCGGTAGTAATTGATTTTTACCGGAGAAAAACTATCGAAGTGTTGTTTATTTACCTGGATTCGTTTGACTTGTACACCTAGAGATGCTGCCATGGCCTGTTGGTTTTCACGATCAGGAGACTCTACTACTTCAAATGCTGAGTTTAACATCTCGACTTGCTGAGCTGTGAACCTCTTACGCATGCGCTGTGGAAGAACGTCTCTGGGGCGGACACTAGGAACTTGAAGGGGTTCATCTAGAGGAACGAAATCTGAAAAGAAGAGACAAACAATCACGATGAGTAATGACAACTTGAATATCACGAAAACTAAACTAACTCGTTACAAATCGTAAAGCAAGAGATTCTAGTTTGCCGAGGATCACTTACCGTGGTAAATAAAGGAACATTTAGGAGAACCAAAGGCTAAACGACGTCTTGTAGTCGACATGATCTGTGTTTACTAATTAACCAACGTACGAACCAAGTACAACCAGTGAATGATAGTTTGATTGCGATGTGTCAGCGTTTTTATACGCTTGTGTAGATTAGGGGTGGAGCTAGTAAACAACAATAGAATATAATTGTCATGACACTCTTGCTATCTCCTCCAAGTAGATGGACGCTAATTAATCAGTTTGCGTTTCTCATTGTCTTTGTTTTTTCAATTGGCGAGTGTGAAATATGCAATTGAAGTTTAACAACTAATAAACAACAAACACAAGTAATAATAATAATTGAATATTTATATTGCGTACTGTGTAATGGCATCCAGTACTCGTTACAACACTTTGTCAGTTTCTCATAAACATCTAATCAAATGGTGACTATATATATGATGAAATCACTGGATGAATAATGCCATCCACTGAGTACTCGTTCAATCTGCATCAACATGTTTTTGAAACAACAAATAGAAAACTAACAATCAATTGTTGATTCAAACTTCTTTCAAACTTCTACGTGTTTCTTAATTGCTGTTTAATAGCCGGTATTTTACATGCCGATTCTCGTCGACTGGTCAAATTCAAAATTAATTTCCACAACAAATCAGTACTGAACCCTTGGTTATTACTTTTCCTTTACTGGATATCACAGCATTAAGATTGTGTAAACAAACAAATTATGGTGACAAATTATCACACCTCTTCAAATTGAATAGAACTTAGCACTCTGTTAACTCCCAAACCACTGACTAGACTATGTTTTACAATAACTTACAAATTTCTCGCCGCGTTAATTTTCATCATCAATAAGAGGACAGACAGATAAAAACAAAATGGCGCGTACAAGCTGAAGGTCGATGGAGAAAAATGTCATCAATGAAAAGTGATGTCAATTTGTTAAAAAGTAGGACGTGCGAGGGAGGTATTGAATAGAACCTACTCTGTTAACTCCCAGACCACTGACTAGACTATTAAGGTAGGACGTGCGAGGGAGGTTCAAAATGAAATTGCAACTTTTACTATCCAGTTTGAATGCATTCTGCAACCACAACTTTTAGCAAAGAATATAATACGTTGTGCCATAGTCAAATACAGCTATTTCAAAAAAGGTTGTCTTCTAATAGTATATTCAACGGTTAAATGAAATCTATAACTCCATAATAAAGAGTAGTTAACTTTACTGACGTTTCGAGCCTTAGCCCTTCGTCGCGGAGTATATACGTACGGTCTTATTCACACTAAACTCACATCGATCTAACTCTCTAGTGCGAACGAAACCTAAATCTGATATACAGTCATTCTCAAAAAGGTTGTCCAGGTGAAAAGACTACAATACTACAATAAAGTCACGTGATTCATTATGTTTTCAATTCCCTCTCGTGGAATTTCAATTTTGAGATGCAAAACTACACGGCATTGTGAGAACTGAATGTAATGGCGCTGGTATCAACTCGCAGTTCCGCGCGTAGAAATTGAAAACATAATGAATCACGTGACTTTATTGTAGTATTGTAGACTTTTCATCTGGACAACCTTTTTGAGAATGACTGTATATATTACTGCATAAAGTATTCCAAGATTAATATTAAATATATATTCAAAATAAGCTTTTTTGGTACGTTAATACTTCATGACCTCATTTTGTGTAGGTTTATACGTCTGTACTCACTCTACCCCCCTGAGGACACAAACAACAACAATGTAGAAACTAGAAGATTTTTATTGAATTACAGCAATCTATTTGACATGATAATTAATTTATGAAATTCATAATTTATTTTTCTAATATTTCTAGTGTAATACATTAAATCATTCTATCTTCCTTAAGAAGACTATCAAATAGTTTACCAAACAAACGTTTAAATGAACTATCGTGGAACGCCTTGTTGCGCTCACACACTTGCGATGCTGGACACGTGATTGCTGCTGTTGCCTTGGCGACGAACATGTCTGGCGGGAGATCTGGTACAGGTGCATAGCAAACCCAGTCGGTTCTGTCTCGTGGCATCGGCGTGGCGAAGACTTGTGTTGGTGTTTCCAAACACGGTATGGTCACTGACTTGGAGAAGGGAGTCACGTGGTCAGACAGGATCTGTTGCGGCGGGTGTTGTTGGTCAGCGGTAAGGTGGCAGGATTCCATTGGGTGTAGGTTATCTGTGACAGCAGGGCTACCGTTGAGGGATCGTCTGAGAGTCCTTCTTCTCTTCCATCGCTGTACATCGTGGACTGTGTACGCCATCTTCTGGAGGTGAACCAGTCGTCGTCTTTTGGCACGAGCGTTCTTGAACCAAATCTGAAATGACAATAAAAACACCATTGTAAATACCAAGCATAGCAATCACTTTATATCACTCTCGCATAAGCTACATCAGCACAACTCCATTGGATGATCGGTAGTAATTGATTTTTACCGGAGAAAAACTATCGAAGTGTTGTTTATTTACCTGGATTCGTTTGACTTGTACACCTAGAGATGTTACCATGGCCTGTTGGTTTTCACGATCAGGAGACTCTTCTACTGCAAATGCTGAGTTTAACATCTCGACTTGCTGAGCTGTGAACCTCTTACGCATGCGCTGTGGAAGAACGTCTCTGGGGCGGACACTGGGAACTTGAAGGGGTTCGTCTAGAGGAACGAAATCTGAAAAGAAGAGACAAACAATCACGATGAGTAATGACAACTTGAATATCACGAAAACTAAACTAACTCGTTACAAATCGTAAAGCAAGAGATTCTAGTTTGCCGAGGATCACTTACCGTGGTAAATAAAGGAACATTTAGGAGAACCAAAGGCTAAACGACGTCTTGTAGTCGACATGATCTGTGTTTACTAATTAACCAACGTACGAACCAAGTACAACCAGTGAATGATAGTTTGATTGCGATGTGTCAGCGTTTTTATACGCTTGTGTAGATTAGGGGTGGAGCTAGTAAACAACAATAGAATATAATTGTCATGACACTCTTGCTATCTCCTCCAAGTAGATGGACGCTAATTAATCAGTTTGCGTTTCTCATTGTCTTGGTTTTCAATTGGCGAGTGTGAAATATGCAATTGAAGTTTAACAACTAATAAACAACAAACACAAGTAATAATAATAATTGAATATTTATATTGCGTACTGTGTAATGGCATCCAGTACTCGTTACAACACTTTGTCAGTTTCTCATAAACATCTAATCAAATGGTGACTATATATATGATGAAATCACTGGATGAATAATGCCATCCACTGAGTACTCGTTCAATCTGCATCAACATGTTTTTGAACAACAAATAGAAAACTAACAATCAATTGTTGATTCAAACTTCTTTCAAACTTCTACGTGTTTCTTAATTGCTGTTTAATAGCCGGTATTTTACATGCCGATTCTCGTCGACTGGTCAAATTCAAAATTAATTTCCACAACAAATCAGTACTGAACCCTTGGTTATTACTTTTCCTTTACTGGATATCACAGCATTAAGATTGTGTAAACAAACAAATTATGGTGACAAATTATCACACCTCTTCAAATTGAATAGAACTTAGCACTCTGTTAACTCCCAAACCACTGACTAGACTATGTTTTACAATAACATACAAATTTCTCGCCGCGTTAATTTTCATCATCAATAAGAGGACAGACAGATAAAAACAAAATGGCGCGTACAAGCTGAAGGTCGATGGAGAAAAATGTCATCAATGAAAAGTGATGTCAATTTGTTAAAAAGTAGGACGTGCGAGGGAGGTATTGAATAGAACCTACTCTGTTAACTCCCAGACCACTGACTAGACTATTAAGGTAGGACGTGCGAGGGAGGTTCAAAATGAAATTGCAACTTTTACTATCCAGTTTGAATGCATTCTGCAACCACAACTTTTAGCAAAGAATATAATACGTTGTGCCATAGTCAAATACAGCTATTTCAAAAAAGGTTGTCTTCTAATAGTATATTCAATGGTTAAATGAAATCTATAACTCCGTAATAAAGAGTAGTTAACTTTACTGACGTTTCGAGCCTTAGCCCTTCGTCGCGGAGTATACGTACGGTCTTATTCACACTAAACTCACATCGATCTAACTCTCTAGTGCGAACGAAACCTAAATCTGATATACAGTCATTCTCAAAAAGGTTGTCCAGGTGAAAAGACTACAATACTACAATAAAGTCACGTGATTCATTATGTTTTCAATTCCCTCTCGTGGAATTTCAATTTTGAGATGCAAAACTACAAGGCATTGTGAGAACTGAATGTAATGGCGCTGGTATCAACTCGCAGTTCCGCGCGTAGAAATTGAAAACATAATGAATGACGTGACTTTATTGTAGTATTGTAGACTTTTCATCTGGACAACCTTTTTGAGAATGACTGTATATATTACTGCATCAAGTATTCCAAGATTAATATTAATTATATATTCAAAATAAGCATTTTTGGTACGTTAATACTTCATGACCTGATTTTGTGTAGGTTTATACGTCTGTACTCATTCTACCCCCCTGAGGACACAAACAACAACAACAACAATGTAAAAACTAGAAGATTTTTATTAAAGTAGAGCAATCTATTTTACATGATAATTAATCGATAAAATTCATAATTTATTTTTCTAATATTTCTAGTGTATTACATTAAATCATTCTATCTTCCTTAAGAAGACTATCAAATAGTTTATCAAACAAACGTTTAAATGAACTATCGTGGAAGGCCTTGTTGCGCTCACACACTTGCGATGCTGGACACGTGATTGCTGCTGTTGCCTTGGCGACGAACATGTCTGGCGGGAGATCTGGTACAGGTGCATAGCAAACCCAGTCGGTTCTGTCTCGTGGCATCGGCGTGGCGAAGACTTGTGTTGGTGTTTCCAAACACGGTATGGTCACTGACTTGGAGAAGGGAGTCACGTGGTCAGACAGGATCTGTTGCGGCGGGTGTTGTTGGTCAGCGGTAAGGTGGCAGGATTCCATTGGGTGCAGGTTATCTGTGACAGCAGGGCTACCGTTGAGGGATTGTCTGAGAGTCCTTCTTCTCTTCCATCGCTGTACATCGTGGACTGTGTACGCCATCTTCTGGAGGTGAACCAGTCGTCGTCTTTTGGCACGAGCGTTCTTGAACCAAATCTGAAATGACAAAAAAAAAACACCATTGTAAATACCAAGCATAGCAATCACTCTATGGAACAACATTTTGTATTCTGGGCCACGTTTTGATTTCAAAACACATTGATTTCCTCGATTTCACAAACTCAGCAATATTAAAACGAACAATATCAACTTACGAATTCTTGCCAAGCCAAAACACAAACGTAAAAACCAAAACACAAACACAAAAGCCAAAACACAAACGCAAAAGTCAAAACACAAACACAAATGCAAAAGCCAAAACACAAACACAAAAGCCAAAACACAAACGCAAAAGCCAAAACACAAACACAAAAGCCAAAACACAAACACAAAAGCCAAAACACAAACACAAAAGCCAAAACACAAACACAAAAGCCAAAACACAAACACAAAAGCCAAAATACAAACGCAAAAGCCAAAACACAAAACACAAACACAAAAGCCAAAACACAAACACAAAAGCCAAAACACAAACACAAAAGCCAAAACACAAACACAAAAGCCAAAACACAAACGCAAAAGCCAAAACACAAACACAAAAAAGCAAAACACAAACACAAAAGCCAAAACACAAACACAAAAGCCAAAACACAAACACAAAAGCCAAAACACAAACGCAAAAGCCAAAACACAAACACAAAAGCCAAAACACAAACACAAAAGCCAAAACACAAACACAAAAGCCAAAACACAAACACAAACAAAAGCCAAAACACAAACGCAAAAGCCCGGCAAAACACAAACACAAAAGCCAAAACACAAACGCAAAAGCCAAGACACAAACACAAAAGCCAAAACACAAACACAAAAGCCAAAACACAAACACAAACACAAAAGCACAAACACAATAGCCAAAACACAAACACAAAAGCCAAAACACAAACACAAAAGCCAAAACACAAACGCAAAAGCCAAAACACAAACACAAAAGCCAAAACACAAACACAAAAGCCAAAACACAAACACAAAAGCCAGCTCAGAAGGCAGTTTGCATGGGCTTCCTGTGTCAAAAAAGTCTGGGCCAGACAGAATACCTTAGCCGTGTGGATTTAAAACAGGCTACAGATCTGCTTTTACGAGGCTCATGAATCTGGAAATTCCAATATTTACTTTACAGACTTCCATATGCATCAACTTGTGCAATGACCCTCTACTTACCCTCAGGGTTGGAAAGCTATGATGAATTCACAACACGAATTGAGAAGTCTTTCAAAGTATGTAGATGCTTTGGGAGTGTTTGAAATGACCTTGTATTCAGTTCTATGTTCTTTGCATTGTGAGAAACACTTGCTGAGAGAACACTTTAAAAAAAGGCTTTCATGACTTTCTTTATGGCTTGTTATTCTGTGAGCACAAATATTATTTGGTTTCATTTGGCCATCAAAGTTTTATAAAAGCCAAATCATTAGTTATTTTATCAAAAGTTAACATAAAACACATGTACTGTATTCTTCTTGTTCACGTTGTAAAAGTTGAACGTTACATTGCCACACTGAGCAAAATCAGGGCTCGTTATTCAAGTAATCTTTGTTGTTGACAAATAAAAACACTAATGTTCAGCTATAGTGTTCAACATTGATTTGCATAAATGGTAGTAGATATGAAATAGCGGTTCTGGAACAGGTATGTACCGGTATTATCGGCATTCACACCCAATACCGGTACAAGCGCAGCTTGGTCCCCAGTATACGGTATAAGGGCAGCTTGGTCCCCAGTATACGGTATAAGCGCAGCTTGGTGCCCAGTATACGGTATAAGCGCAGCTTGGTGCCCAGTATACGGTATAAGCGCAGCTTGGTGCCCAGTATACGGTATAAGCGAGGTCCCCGATGCCGGTATAAGCGAAGCTTGGTCCCCGGTATACGGTATAAGCGCAGCTTGGTCCCCAGTATACGGTATAAGGGCAGCTTGGTCCCCAGTATACGGTATAAGCGCAGCTTGGTCCCCAGTATACGGTATAAGCGCAGCTTGGTCCCCAGTATACGGTATAAGCGAGGTCCCCGATACCGGTATAAGCGAAGCTTGGTCCCCGGTAGTGCCAGACCAGCCGGCCGAAGCCTTTTTTTTTTGTTTCCGCACTTCATTTTTTTTTTTTTTTTTAATTTTTTAATTTTTTAATATATATATCCAACTTGAGTTCACTTTATATATTTATAATAATTATTATTTTTGTTGTTCTGAAGAAAAGAGCAGGTCACCTATTGTTTTTGGTTGACTCCATCTTTTGTGTCGTAATTTCCGGTACGGATTGTCTATTGTTTTCTAACAGACCTTTTGTTTACACACGTGTCTATTTTTAGAACGACCGTTCGGTTTTTGGCTGACGTTTTTATTTTCCCAGTTATTCATTTTTCCGTGAATCAGCAATTCCTGTACCGCGATGCACCAGAGTGTGTACATCTACAAATATATAGTTTGAATCATCAATGGTAGAGTTTACAGGACTGAAGCTACCGACTATTAAAAACTATTTTCTAGATCACGAAAAAGCTAGAGTTGCTGTCGTTCCCATAACAACACGATACCCTACTTTATCAGTTCTCAACACATGCATGTGGTCTATTGTTTCACAACACTTATAGTCTATTGTTTCACAACACTTATAGTCTATTGTTTCACAACACTCAAATCTGACAAATTTCAAACTCTGCTTTATGACTATGATAAAACAAATAAAATAGCTTTAAAATGCGCTATAAAAGTTAATAAATTGTTATATTATATTATTGTGTGGAAATTCAATTTGTAAAATATAAGACCAAACACGGTCCCAAGAACTCAATTCATCAGTTTGTATGACTATCAGTCAAGCACCTCTCATTTTATTGATTAAAATTTGAATAGCGCTGATGCAAGACAACGTAAACACTGGGTTTTAAAACAATTTTATTTGTTTTACATGGTTTTACATTATTCTTAATACTTCTGCCAGTTAGGTATTGATTTAATCACGGCTCTTAATCGTTCTGAACGTCGAGGAGGTGTCACTACATCGTCGTATTTATGGGCATCCCGATAAGGTATCCACTTGATGGCGCCGGTTCAAAGCACTTTAATTATTAAATCATTTCGATGGCATTCTTATCTTATTTTGTTTAGAAGCAACTGAAGTATGAAAATCTAATGAATAAATGGATAATAATGGAACATATAACATCATACGTATCGAGGTTTTAGTGCAATTCAAATACACGCATAAGTTCTCATCAGTTACTGTGGTATATATTTGTAAAATACATCGTTTTGTTCTGGTAAGTTTTATGTTGTTCGTGATTCGAGAGTACTTTGGTCAAGCTCTGCTACACTGGCTGCACACCGCAGGTTCATCTCAGATATTAGACTGATTTAGCAACAGGACGCTAAATATCGTCTGTTTGCATTGAATGGGGTTGTGACCACTAAAGCAATGCTAAATATGAAAATGGATTGAATTTGATTTTCAATGTTCGCTGACCGTCAAAATTAAACCTACGCAGGGCCACCATGTTAACAAATTGCTATATACGTGTTTTACTCATTACACTAAATAAAACTAAATAAACTATGGATTTTTGATGAAAAAAGAACAAGAATGGTGACAAACCTTGATGGCAAGAAAGTTGAGGATTCTGTTGTGTTTTTGAATACGATTTCAGTTGAAGTGCGCTCGCTGCACGATGGAATGTCATTATCTAATTTACATAAACTCATGTCGAATATTTTTTAAATTAACTCGAACGTTTATAACTTCAGAATGTTGGTCTTTTCCAGTGAGATACTTCATAATTTTCGACTTTTTATATTATAAAATAAATAGAAGATGGCTTTCTATGTTCTATATAAAAATGATGCACGACTGAGCTCTTGAAATGCAGCTGAACTTGTCGATGAGTCGCGAAGGGAGCCCATAGAGCAGACTGTTGCAGTTGTCTAAAGCAGGACGTAATAAAGGCGTGGACCAAGCGTTCAGTTGTACTCTTGTCCAAATAGCCCCTGATCGTTGCAATGTTCCTGATTGCAAGGAAAGCAGCTTTTCATAGAGTGTTTACATGAGAAGTCGCACGTATTCATCAAATATAACACGTAGATTACGTGCTTCTGGGATGACTGACCAACCCTAATAAATAAATCATTATTACCCTGATAAATAAATTACCCTGATAAATAAATCATCTTTATTACAGAAATAAAATCCAACAAACGTGAATCTTTAACAACAATATTAAATATAATAATACATATTAGAAAAGAATAGATACTGTGTAAAGGCTCTGGGTTGCGAAAACGGGAATGTATATGGAATACTTCAGTCTTCATTGTCATTCAGTAGCAATTTATTTATTACAGCCCATGCCTTGATGTCTTCCGTAATGTCGGTCCGTCTGTGGGTGTTTGAGAATGACATACAGTTGCGTGTCATCTGCGTATGTTGGGCCCAAACAATTAATATGCTGATCACCAACAATGTTGCAGCGCTTGCATAGGCCTAAACATGTAGGGGAGGTATCTCATAAGTTCTGTGACCTTTCTTCTGTCATTTTGTGACGAATTAATTAAAATAATTAAATAAATAAAATTTGAAAACACAACCAAGTTCTGTTTCATAGGCTTGTCGTTTTATTGTAGTAAGAAAGTGACAAGAAATGATGTCACTTTCAGTCTCGTGATCAGTGGGCAAACCAGTCCAATATTTCTATTGTTTTGTGTTCGTTGAAGCATTGGTATTAAAATCTGCAATAATTCTGAATAACTAGTATAACCAGTATAACCAGTATAACCAGTATAACCAGTATAACCAGTATAACCAGTATTACCAGTACTACTTTGACATAACGCGCTTAGAGGTTCTTTATTAACTTCCAATGTGTTTGTGACAATTAAGTTTTCTTTGACAAATGACAAATGGATCGAACAATGTTATGCGGCATGTTTCCTTGGCAACGCGCTGGTACTTCTGATTCACATTTTACCTTTCACACAGATTCATTTCTTCTTTTCTTAGTTTTTCTACAATATTTCGTCGAAACGCTCGTGAATGAAAACCTGGAGCCAAAACGTTTTTGTGACAGACGAGCAAGATCTGCCTGTCATAAAATGAGCTACAATAACTAGTGCGCATGCGCCAGCTTTTCAGCAAATGTATCAGTAAATTATCACATCAAATATACACGAGCAAAGAGCGTGTTACAGAAAACTTGCTCGTGTAAACGGCCCTTTCAGTGTGTTAACCTACAAATCTACTCCTCAGCAACGTCGCCGGTTCAAAGCACTTTAATCATTAAATCATTTCGATGGCATCAGTTCTTAATTTTGTTTAGAAGCAACTGAAGTATGAAAATCTAATGAATAAATGGATAATAATGGAACATATAACATCATACGTATCGAGGTTTTAGTGCAATTTGCGCATCAGTACTCATCAGTTACTGTCGCATATATTTGTAAAATACATGTTTTAGCTTGTTTTGTTCTGGTAAGTTTTATGTTGTTCGTGACTCGGGCGTACTTTGGGACAAGCTCTACTACACTAGCAGCAGGCCGCAGGTTCATCTCAGATATTAGACTGATTTACCAACAGGCCCCGGTTGCACGAAAGGTGAATAGCGCTATCCAACGGATAAAATTTATTGGAAAACTGCATCAGTTTTATCCGTTGGATAAGTCTTATCCGGTAGATAGCGCTATTCACCTTTCGTGCAACCGGGGCCAGGACGCTAAATCGTCTTTTTGCATTGAATGGGGTTGTGGTGTGCTATGTGAGGAAATGATTTGTGACGTACCACTAAAGCAATGCTAAATATGAAAATGGAATGAATTGAATTTGATTTTCAATGTTCGCTGACCGTTAAAATTAAACCTACGCAGGGCCACCATGATTAACAAATTGCACGAGGAGCTTTGCCCAAGAAAGATTTTCGCAGTGGGGATCCTTTAATTCAATCACCAACTCTCTAAAATGGTGATAATGGGTGTGAACGTTAATTAACTTACATGTAGGTGTGTTGGATTTATCTGGAAATAATCAGTCAACTACAATTTGATCGCTTCCGTCCAGCGATCGTAATGTACCGCATTTCGAATACAAATACTATTATTTATATCAAAACATTAGCATAGAGCTAGAGGAAAAATATCCCAAGAACAGATTTACGGGCGATTCACCTAGTAACTTCTGTTGCTCTGCTTTCGGGCGAGTCGCCTTAAAAGCAGTTGGAATATCAAGTAGAATAAAGCAAGATATGACTGTTATGTTTACTTAGTAGTTACAGAGAGGAAAATACATCCCAAGAACAGATTTACGGGCGATTCACCTAGTAAATTCTGTTGCTCTGCTTTCGGGCGAGTCGCCTTAAAAGCAGTTGGAATATCAAGTAGAATAAAGCAAGATATGACTGTTATGTTTACTTAGTAGTTACAGAGAGGAAAATACATCCCAAGAACAGATTTACGGGCGATTCACCTAGTAACTTCTGTTGCTCTGCTTTCGGGCGTGTCACCTTAAAAGCAGTTGGGATATGGAAGAATGACAAGATACACATATGAGAGCTTGTGTTATCAACATTGTTTGATTATATATTACATATTTGATTAGCAGCGAATTAATGTTACTTATTGCATTAACTGTGACGAAGACGAACGAATTTATGAGTTTTCCAATACTGTCGAATCCTTCAGTAGAACAAAGCCATGTAAACTGAATCCCTCAATCGCAGAAAGTCAAAATGGAGTGGAGACGTATACACGTCTTCTTTCCAGCTCTTCCACGATCGAACCATTTACAAGGACATTTAATTTGGCGCCATTTTTGTCAATAAAAAAACCTTGTATTTCTTATTTAAAACGCTCAGAAAAAGTTGAATTCATGAACGTTTTGGGTCATACCACAGATCTCGGTGGAAATTCGGCTTACCACCGCTTTAGCATGCAGTTTCGTAGGGTTTTTGTGGAGCTTACTGTTGATCTATTTATACCTTCTTCGATGTCTGATATTGCACCATACTTACCTGACCTATAAATGTATACCTCATTTGGGCTTGTCACATCTTTCTCAGTGTTCGGCTTGTATTCCGGCTCAGTTGTATAAAATCCGCATCATAAAATGCACATGCTACGACGGTACTGCACGAATAGATCTTTGAATTTCGCGCGGACAAGCGAAGAAACAAACAACTATATATCATGTTAGCTATTACTTTACTAAATGCCAATCAAACTCACAACCGATAACCAATAAAAATATAGCAACTGACGCTGCCTGGCAACTCCGTACAGACTTGTACATTTGACATAAGACAGGTACATATGCACGCAAGCGAGGTCTTGCTTTATACTGACCGGTTTTCAATTTATTGTTCTTTTTAATACTTTTAAAATTGGTTCTACCGAAATTAGGTTCAGACCGGCCCTCACGGCACACTGAGTATTTTCAAAACCATAAGCAAATCAGTGCATGTGGACCGGTGTTAAATGAAAATTCACATACGCTACAGTCGTTTGCAGTTTATTCAATTGCATTGTTGACAGAAGGATTTCAGATATCTAACCAATGCGTTATAATCCGCTAATAGTCCTGTGGTTTTATACAAAGGGAATAGGTTCTCCTGCTGTGCAACTTCTGACTTTCAAAGACAGAAATTTGAAACCTTTCTTGGGCAAAGCTCCTCGTGCTATATAGGTGTTTCACTCACTAAATTAAGTTATTATTATTGTTGTTTATTTTTATTATTAAAGCACTACCAAAATTTAATAGTTTCTTTGCTTCTTTGATATCGCTCTGGTTGTATTATTTTATTGTTGGACGTTTTTCTCTAGAAAGCCTAATAACCTTTAGTATTGCCTTTTATGGTGTTCGTTTTCAGCTGACTCATTCAAATGATTGAGTAGTGGAACAAAGTATGCATCGCACCACATAGCGTAACAGCGTCTTTCTATTAATAGAGAAATCCCATTAGCTGCAGTCATTAACAATAAACATTGCATTGTGGGTAATTAGATGAGACAAGTGCATAAAAGAAGCAAGGGTTGAGCTGTGGAGTTAGTCGATTTACAACCATGAAGCTTACTCTCACTCTACTGTTTCTCGTTGGATTCATCGCCTTCATTGGAGCTGTTCCAGAAGAAGCTCAAGATGCACCTGTAGCAGATCCTGAGAAAGAAACTGCTGCAGAAGACGCCTCTCCAGGTTAGAATGCAACTGTTTTGCGTTCAGTGTTGCTTGATCCTTCAATTCAATATTGAACTTGTGTTGCAGATGAACAAGACAAGAACGAAGACGATGAGTTTCATGCCGATCAAGTTCCCATTGAAGGTAGTGAAGCAGAACAGGATGAAGGTATGGCTGCATGCAATCACAGAAAAACTCAAGGAATGCTAGCATCAAATCGGTAGTTTTTAGATGTACATAATCTATATTATTTGTTTGCTTAGACGCAGACCTAGACATGCCAGAACAGGAATTGAAAGAAGGTGAACAAGATGCTGATGAAGAGAATGGTTAGATTAAATCTTGATTTTCAAATTGCATCATCACTATTATCCAAAGTGAAGGTTTACAGGGATATACTTTGCCAAATTAGCACCCAAAACAATGAGTGTATATTATTTAAAGAGCAGTATTATGGTTAGCTCTAGACTTACCAACATGCGTGATTAATTACTTCCACGCCCATGCGTATATATCATTGTGTTAATGTGCGTTTATTGTCTTTTAGATCCTCGTCGTCGTCTTCGATGTTATCATCCTTTCAGGGTGAAGCGTGTGTGCCACACACGTAATCGTAGACGCCAATGTTGGTTGTGCTGTGTCCACTGCCACCATCGCCATCATTGCCGTCCCAGTCGCAAAGCGTGCTTTTTCCGAAGAGTATGTAGACGTAGCCGCGGTGGTCGACGATACTGCTTTCCAAAACTTGTCTGCTATCGTATCCAATACAAATGCTCCTTTTGGGGCAGATGCTATTATAAGAATTGCAGACGTCATCGTAAAGGTTAAGAAAAACAGGGAGACAAACACTGAACGGACCGGCTTTGATTCATATCTAATAAAAACGCAATTTGGTTAAATTAGTGGGAGCAACAGTTAAGTAGACCTTGATCAGAAACATGCTAAAATACAGCAATCAGCAAACATTTTTACCGATATAATTCCATTCCTACCGATATACATCTATTCATTTAGTCTCTCTGTATATGATTCTCGCCACTGGCCCTCTCCCCCATTTCCGTATTCTGTGCAAGGCTTACCATCGCTATGACTCAAGAGTAGAATAAACAGCTTCTTTGTAACGTTAATTAGTATTAACAATAGTTGTCAATAAAATTGATACCACAGAGCAATTCTAGTTATTTCTTATCTATGTAGACCAACGGGAAATGAGATACCGAGAACGGAGAAAGGGGAAAATGGCAAACGGGAGACGGAGAGGGAAACGGATTGGAGAGCGAGGAATAGAGCGAGGAATAAAGCGAGGAATAATTTCCGTATTATGTGCAAGGCTTACCATCGTTATGACTCAAGAGTAGAATAAACAGCTTCTTTGTAACGTTAATTAGTATTAACAATAGTTGTCAATAAAATTGATACCACAGAACAATTCTAGTTATTTCTTATCTATGTAGACCAACGGGAAATGAGATACCGAGAACGGAGAAAGGGGGAAAATGGCAAACGGGAGACGGAGAGGGAAACGGATTGGAGAGCGAGGAATAGAGCGAGGAATAAAGCGAGGAATAATTTCCGTATTATGTGCAAGGCTTACCATCGTTATGACTCAAGAGTAGAATAAACAGCTTCTTTGTAACGTTAGTATTAACAATAGTTGCCAAATAAAACTGATACCACAGAGCAATTCTAGTTATTTCCTATCTATGTAGACCAACGGGAAATGAGATACCGAGAACGGAGAAAGGGGAAAATGGCAAACGGGAGACGGAGAGGGAAACAGATTGGAGAGCGAGGAATAGAAGACGAAGAACAGGGAAAGGGGCCGATGAGATAACGGAAAGGGAGAAGGGAACGGAGAACAAATGATGCACAACGGGAAAGGAGAGAAGGGAACAGTGAAATAGAAATGTTGTCCCGGTGGTGAATGGGTGGATGTTTCTGTATAAATTATGAACATGCACTGCTACTTATCGAAACTAAATGTGTTTATAATGCGTGAGTAGATTCGCTATTATTTCATCGCACGTAAGGATTGGAATTGGCTAGCGAGGTCGAGACGAACAAGCAATTCTTATTTCATGCAGGCGGCATTATATTGACTTTCATAACAAGTGGAATTTTATTACAAACACTGAGTACGACAGGAGACCAAGTAGCTCTAGTGAAACAGATGGAAATTGATAAAGATATTTCTAAAACTCATTAATAATTCATGAGCAATTGAATCAGGGTTGCCCAATCGGTCACATAAATAATAATATGCATGAATCTTTATACCCGATAAATCACTGATGAATAATATATGAGTTATAAATAAGACACTGATGTTTTATTTATCAGTTCTTTATCAGAGATAAAGACTCATTGCCTTTAACACAGGTCATGCAAAGGTCTCATTTACTCGTATCATTGACCTTTCCATGGCACCGACAGCAAGTTACGAATATCCTTACGGCTTCCTACTTGCGAATACAAAACCTCTCTCCAATGCAATGTGGGATGAGTTGAGGTGTATCCTGCGCATGACAGTGATGTCACAGGTACCTTCACAAGAAAGTTTTGTAATTTTCTTCTATTATTTTCTTAGAATTCGTGTAATACTGTTATAAATCAAGTTCTAAAACTCATTAATAATTCATGAGCTATTAGGCCAATGGGAGCTGTCCATTTGGTCAGGTGCATGGACCTTTATAATCCCGTACAGACCTGCCAGGTTTTAGCTATAGAACTGATTAATAAAACATGAGTGTTATAACTTTTTAATTAAAGTGATGATGAACTTCGTACCATTGCTAAATAAATTATTTATTCGTAAAATAGTTATTTTAGCTCCAAGATAGCAGTTTTAGTTGTTTTTAAGTCGACATAAGAATAAAGGAGTGAAATATTGGACTCCCAAAACAGGCAAAAATACGTCCGCCATTACAAAATCGTGTTCCTACGAACAATAGACTGTGACGTCAGTTTCTCAATGTGAACGCGTTGCTTCACGGCTTGCTGCACTGTAATTTTAGTTTTATTATGATTAAAACATTTGAACAAGAAACAGTGTCTTGAATCGCCAAAAAATCGCAGTGTTCATGCGTGTAAATCAACAATACGACGAATTTGCGAAGAACGATGTTGAGAAACTGACGTCACTTCTATTGTACAATTAGTCACCGGCCAGGAACCAGTTTGAATAATGGCGGGCTTGAAATTTGTACAAAATTTGTACATTTTGTGGTAGTTATTTTTATCGTAACGAAAAACGGTTTGGATATGTTAATAAACATACCACCAGGATACTAAAAATGCAAAAACATCAACTTCGCAAAATTTCATCATAGTAGCACTTTAAGGATATAGTATACGTTCGCGCGATCTCAGAACTCGAATTTGCTTTTCTTAGCTTATCAGCAAGAAAATATCACAAACTATGATTTGGTGAAAAAAAATGCTGAATCGGATTTTTTCTTTTTGAGTTATGGACGAAAATGTGCTCCGTCGAATAATATCAACAAACACGAAATGTGTCAACTAATTAACACTTACTGGGTGCGCTGTTGATGGCGTGCGAAAGAACGGCCGGGAATTTGGATTTCGGTAGTGTTGTGATACACAAATTCAGTTCGAGAGCAAAGCGTCTTGCCGTATATAATAGTTCATACATTTTAGAAGTCTCGCTCGTTGGATTCTCGAGGATTGTAGAACCAGTTTGGCGAGAGTATTAGTTTATGATGACCTCAGTGACCTCATAACGATTCTGATTTGATAAGAAGGTGTACCAGCCGGAAAATGGCGGAAATGAGGTGTCTTTTGCTTACATAACTTTGGAAGCTTATTTCTCCTAAGTATATTTTGCGGCGAGGCTCGACATAAACGTGAATTAATAGGGTATCTAGAAACGTCTAATTTCCACGAAATTTGGTCATCTTTGGTATTCAATCTCAAAAAGTGTGTCGGGGATTGTTTGATTTCGCTTTAGATTTCAAGTTATTAGCGTTCATATTACATCAACTCGAAAAATATCTAACATCAAACTTTGAATGCTTGTCATTTTTTTTAGGACTCAAATATCGAAAATCCCCGATACACTTTTGGAAAACAATACCTGGTGATAGAGATTCAGCATTCAGATTCAGATTTAACCGTAACTGGAGCGCTGGTTATTCGATTTTATGAAAGCCTCCATTTTTCGGAATCGGGCCTTCTTTCTCAATGGGATTAAAACTTTTATTATTTTTTTATTATTTCATGGTTTTATTTGTTTATACCAATATCTGAAAAATAGGTTTGCAAGCAACAGTACACGCTCGACTGAACTAACACAACACAGCAGTCAGCTGTGAATAAAACATAGCAAATCTGTGTTCTTATGACGATCGTTTTTCGAAGACAGACAAAGAATGAAAACACAGAGTAAAAAGTGATCTTGGCTTCATTTATTACCTTTTATAGTGATCTTTCTTTGATTTTGACAATGGCTAAAAACACATCACTCAATCGTCAATCTTATATCGATCGTTTTCCGCTGCCTTCTGCAGAGTCATCCAAAGAAAAGCTTCTTGAAATGCTAAAACATCGTCCATGTGTATGTACGTTTGGCTTTTGGTACTTTTGGGACTTGTTTATGGTTCATTTTTTGTCTTTTAGCAGCTGAAAATATCCTTTGGTTTCGTCCGCCATTTTGTTTGAACCATGAGGCAGAAGGGTGGTTACCATGGAAACTGTAATTTTCACATGTGGTATTTCAAATTGCGCTGAAATACCACTGCTCTCAACCAATTAAATCGCTGAAATTTTTCAGATAGTGGTATAAAAACTTTTACGATTTTTTATTATTTCATGGTTTTCTACAGTTCTTAAGGTGACTCGATGGGGTTTTTGAGTCACGATACCTCTCCACTTTAAGCCGCTTGCACACTACTGGAAACAATCTCAAAGTAAAGCGACTGTTACAGCTGTGCTTGTGAAAGATGAAAGTTTGAGATGAGGTAAGTTTTATGGACATCGGGGTTACCATAGCAACGTGGTGACGCCATCACCCTTTTTATTTAAACCGTAGTTTCTGTATGCATTGCTGACATGATTGCCTTAAGATCGGCGAAGTCTAAAGAAATTCTAAGAGAGCGTTTTCGAGAAATTTTAAGATGATTTTTTTAGGTACAAAAATACAGCCAAAACAAAACAATTGAATCAGTTTGTCACTATCCGCGCATTTAAGATGCAATGTAACGTATTTTGCACTTACATCATTCCTGTGCCATTGAACATACTTCTGCGAAGAATTAAAGGAGATCGCTAAATATGATTTCGAGAAAACCGCCTCAAAGTATCATAGTACATAAGACGAGGTTCTATACCTTCATTTCATTCCTTTACGCACTTTATTAACTTACTTAGCGAAAACTAGTTTCGTTTTCTCAACCTCCTCAGTTCGCTAAAGATATAATGCGTTAGTTCAACGCATTATATCTTTAGCGAACTGAGGAGGTTGAGAAAACGAAACTAGTTTTCGCTAAGTAAGTTAATAAAGTGCGTAAAGGAATGAAATGAAGGTATAGAACCTCGTCTTATGTACTATGACATTTACAAAGTCCTTTGGAGTCTCAGCAAAAGAAATATCAGAGACGCCTCAAAGTAAATGTGTCTTTTTGTCATTTTAGTGAAATTATTCTCTGTGTCTACTAAAGTGGCCACGAAATGAAATCCGATTGATGAATGTTTTTTAAATTTACTCTTTAAAGAGATTTATTAATATCCAACACCGTCTCCAAGTTTCAAGTTTATTGAAAACTTATAACGCTGTCAGTTTTTAATCTCAATTCGGGAAGTATCGGCAACGATTTTCTTTCTACTGGCTTGTTTATTTTATTATGCATCCCCATTGTCTTGAGTTTCCATACTCTTGTGAATTCCAGCACACTATGAATTAATAGAACGCCTGATTGCTTTCCGAAGATGGTTCCGAAATATTCTAATCTGACTAGCCAACAATACAATATAACAATGAACGACTGGTGCATGAACACTTGTCACACTGTCGTTCTAGCCGTAATGTGACCATGGTTCGCGTTTTGAACGACCGCAAAAGAAAAGCCTCTGTGATTAACAGAAACCGGCTAGAACGACTGTGTGACAAGTATTCACCAGTCGTTCATTGTTATATTGTATTGTTGGCTAGTCAGATTAGAATATTTCGGAACCATCTTCGGAAAGCAATCAGGGATGCATAATAAGATAAATAAATAAGACAATGGGGATGCATAATAAGATAAACAAGCCAGTAGAAAGAAAATCGTTGCCGATACTTCCCGAATTGAGATTAAAAACTGACAGCGTTATAAGTTTTCAATAAACTTGAAACTTGGAGACGGTGTTGGATATTAATAAATCTCTTTAAAGAGTAAATTTAAAAAACATTCATCAATCGGATTTCATTTCGTGGCCACTTTAGTAGACACAGAGAATAATTTCACTAAAATGACAAAAAGACACATTTACTTTGAGGCGGTTTTCTCGAAATCATATTTAGCGATCTCCTTTAATTCTTCGCAGAAGTATGTTCAATGGCACAGGAATGATGTAAGTGCAAAATACGTTACATTGCATCTTAAATGCGCGGATAGTGACAAACTGATTCAATTGTTTTGTTTTGGCTGTATTTTTGTACCTAAAAAAATCATCTTAAAATTTCTCGAAAACGCTCTCTTAGAATTTCTTTAGACTTCGCCGATCTTAAGGTACCAGGGGACCTTCGTGACCACTGTTCACTGAAAGCCGCGTAGCGTGCTAACCACTCGTCCAACATGTATAAAAGTATACATTTTCTTAAAGCTGAATAAATGCAGATTCTAAATTTGCTGGAGATTATTTCCTATTTGGTAAATATTTTTTTGTTATTGCACATTTTAGAAAATTCGACCGGCTTTGTTTAAAGAGAATTATGCACGCGGGAATTCAATCGATTTCTAACTGAAAAGTGCCATTGTAATGAGCACACACTTTTTGTTCTAAAAAACCGTGTCTCCGATTTTTGATACGTTACCTCGTTTAAAAGTTATTTGATGATTTATGTGTAAATCGATTAAAAACACATTATTGAACTTTGACAGCAAATATCTCCTCAACAAAAACGTTTATCGGAAATCGGAGACACAGTTTTTTAGAACAACGTGTGCTCATTACAATGGCACTTTCCATAAAAAAATCGATTGAATTCCCGCGTGCACAATTCTCTTTGAACAAGGCCGGTCGAATTTTCTAAAATGTGCAATAACAAAAAATATTTACAAAATAGGAAATAATCTCCAGCATATTTAGAATCTGCATTTATTCAGCTTTAAGAAAATGTATACTTTTGTACATGTTGGACGAGTGGTTAGCGCGCTATGCGGCTTTCAGTGAACAATGGTCACGAAGGTCCCCTGGTACCTTAAGGCAATCATGTCAGCAATGCATACAGAAACTACGCTTTAAATAAAAAGGGTGATGGCGTCACCACGTTGCTATGGTAACCCCGATGTCCATAAAACTTACCTCATCTCAAACTTTCATCTTTCCCAAGCACAGCTGTAACAGTCGCTTTACTTTGAGATTGTTTCCAGTAGTGTGCAAGCGGCTTAAAGTGGAGAGGTATCGTGACTCAAAAACCCCATCGAGTCACCTTAAGCTTTACTATGATATATAGTTTTCTTTAGTTTAGCCTTTTGTGTTGCGTACAGAATTTCTGAAGCACATGACACCCGCGATCGTATACCATATAAACATGAGTGTTATAATTTTTTAGTTATAACAACCATGCATAAACATGAGTGTTATGACTAAAAGTGATAGAACACTCATGTTTCGTTAATCAGTTCTAGAACTGACTACCCGAAACACAGGCCTGTATGCAAAGGTCTCAGTTTTAGTATCGCATCACTGACCTTCACATAGGCATTTTTGGAATAATATTACTCGGTTCCTTCTGACACCAACAATATCTCTTTCAAATGTGGGACGAGTTGTGGTGTTCAATGCGCATGATCGCAGTGTAACAGTCATCTCTTACCTACAAATTTGTGATTTTCTTTAACTTTTTCCATCGGAAATTATTAAATATCAGCTTAAATGAATGTGGGTTTTAGAAGTCATTTATAAAACTCGATGCCGTGTTGTATCGGGTATATAGATACTCGGCTTCGCCTCGTATCTATATCCACCGATACAACACGGCCTCTCGTTTTATAAATATCACGCAAATTGGAATGGAGTTTTAGAAGCTGTTCAATAAACTCGCAGATCGTGTTTTATCGGGCTTAAAACCACGAGGCGAAGCCGTATATTAAACAGTACACGTAAAGTCCTTCTGAGCGCTAGGGCCTACAAGAGAACGAGAAAAAATACCTGACCCCTATAGTGTAGTATCACGTGATCACAAGCATGACGTCACGGGATAGGAAACACATGTTTATTAGTTGTAACGGAGCCAAGATGGCGAGTTAATAGCATGGGGTGTCGACGACGATCGACAAAGAAAAGCTCTTCTACTCAGTCACGCTGGAGATGTAGCGTGGAGAAATGGCTCACGTGTACGACCGAAGAGAAAGGCGACGACAAGGCGTACGACAGCGCAAAGAAAACAGTGAGCGACTACTTCGACAAAAAGAGAGATCCAGACTTCGAGGTAACGAAATTCAGAGAATGCGTACAAAAACCTGAACAGTCCATAGACTCATACGTGACCCAACTACGCTCGCTTGCGAGATACTGTGACTTTGGCAACAGAGCCGACGACGATATCAAACTTCAAATCAAACTTAACTGTACCTAAATCTAATGTTGGTTTGTAGGTTGGATAATTCATGACAAAACTTTTTGTATCTTCAACCTGAGTTTTATTACAAAACTGCCCAGTTTTGTAATAAAACTCAGGTTGAAGATACAAAAAGTTTTGTCATTAACTGTACCTCTTCGAGGTTACGAAGAAAAAACCTTTTGCTGAACCTCAATGGAAATTAGACAACCTAGTAAAGTATGCTAGAGCTTTAGAAATTTCCAACAAGCAAGCAAGTGAAATCGAGCACATTCCAACTAATGAAAGAGACAACCACGAGACAGATAGGCGCCGATGAATAAATCCAACAACAACACGTGTGGAAACTGTGGATACGAATATCCTCATCAAGGTGGATCGGAAAACTGTCCAGCAGCTAAAAACTACTTGCAGATGTTGTCAGAATAATTTTGAGCGTTCTGCCGAAAGAAAAAACTTGACAATCACAACGGTCAAGGCAACAACAGAAACACGACTCAGACGTCCCCTCGAGCTTCAACGCAGCCACAACGAAGGAATACCGGTAGAAGACAAGGAAGGTCAGCTAACAGCACTACACATCACCCACAAGAAGAACCTTCTACAGATCAAAACAAACCAACGCCATCTACACTAAGCGACAGTAGTGATGATGAAAGCAACTATGTCTATCAAGCCTACAGTGACAACTCAAACAAACTACCCAAGTTCAACATAAAAATAGCTGGAAGTGCTGTCACAGTAACTGCTGATACTGGATCGACGTGTGACATTTTAGATGAAGAAACATACCAGAGAATCAACGACAACTACTTCAAAGCCAAAGGGATGGAAGTGAAACTTTCCAATACAAAACTCGTCATCAGGATGTACAACTCAAACAAGCCACTGCCACTACTAGGAAAATCCAAGGCATATGTCGAGTCCAAAGATAAAGTAATCACAACTACATTCTACGTCACAGAAGGAAATCCTGTCAATCTATTGTCTTTCAACTCGTGTGTGAATCTAGAACTCATCCAAGTGAGTAACAACATCAATCATCTGCCCACATCAGATCATCCAAACACTGGCAAACTCATCCCGAGATACCCAGAACTCTTTGAAGATAAAATTGGCCAACTCAAGGACTATGAAGTCAAGTTACATATTGATCCAGACGTCAAACCAGTTGCCCAGCCACACCGACGTGTTTCTTTTCATCTACGAACTAAAGTTGAGGAGGAGATAAATTATATATTTGACATCACTTTTTTATGCGTCTGTCCTCTTATTGACGATAAATTTCGTCATAACATTGTCAAAGTAGTATGCGGATCCACTCGGCTATCGCCTCGTGGATCCACACTACTTTGACAATGTTATGACGAAATTTATCGTCAATAAGAGGACAGACGCATAAAAAAGTGATGTCAAATTTTTTTTTTACAATAACAAAAATTATTCAAACATGTTTACACACCATCTTGTATTTCTCGATCTTACGAATTTCTTGACTATTTCGTGCAGTTCGTAGTCATTTAGTGTCGCAAAGCGAACGCTATCATTTACTTTCTGTTCGGACTCAACTTCCTCCAGAGACAAGCATAGTTTTTCATCTGAAATTTCCTCAAGAAATTCAACTTGGAACGAAGGAAAATCGTCCATTGATGAAATTTTTCTCCATCGATCTTCAGCTTTGTACGCGCCATTTTGTTTTTATCTGTCTGTCCTCTTATTGATGATGAAAATTAACCAATCAGCGCGCGAGAAATTTGTAAGTTATTGTAAAACAACTACTGGATGCTGAAGTGATTGAGAAAGTGGAGGGCCCAACTCCTTGGGTAAGCCCAATATAGTAGTGACACCCAAGCCAAAGGCACCGGACAAAATCAGGATGTGTGTGGACATGAGAGCTGCATATACTGCCATTGAGAGAGAACGATACATCACCCCTACGGTGGACGACATCATAGGACAAATTCATGGAAGCTCAGTCTTCTCAAAGCTTGATCTACGCTCAGGATACCACCAACTTACCTTGGCACCAGAAAGCAGGTACATCACAACCTTTGCAACTCACACCGGACTATACAGATACAAACGTTTGAGCTTTGGTATCAATGCGGCAGCAGAAGTGTTTCAACATGCAATCTCACAGCTACTAGCTGACATCCCAGGAGCTCTGAACATTTCAGATGATGTCATAGTATTTGGTCAGACACAGAACGACCATGATGAGACACTTGAATAGACCCTAAACCACATTACTACCCTCATTGCAAAGAAGTGTGAGTTCAACAAGACATTGCTGGAGTTCTTTGGGTTTGTCTTCAGTGATGGTGGAATGAAACCTGATCCCAAGAACGTGGAGGACATCCAAAATCTAGAACCACCCAACGTGAAGGAGTTGAGGAGCGTACTTGTAATGACCGGCTACTCTTCAAGATTCATTCAAGACTATGCCATTATCACAGGCCCACTAAGAGAACTGACACACAAGAACAGTTCATGGAACTGGACAACAACTCACCAGGAAGCTTTTGAAACTCTCAAGGAGAAACTGCAATCTGCACCTGCACTGGCATATTTTGACATTTCCAAATCAACAGAAATAGCAGTTGATGCAAGCCCTGTTGGATTAGGGACAATCCTAACACAGAAGGATGAGAATGGACACTTCATGTTATAGCATACGGTAGCAGGTCACTGACAAAAACTGAACATAACTACTCTCAAACAGTGTCAATGCAGAAGGCAACCTAGTACTCAGAGGTACAAAGATAGTGATGCCAGACTCTCTACAGAATGGGTCAGTGGACATAGCACATGATGGCCATCAAGGCATGGTAAAGACAAAAGCACTAATCAGAGAGAATGTATGGTTCCCCTTCATAGATACGCTAATCGAAGATAAGATAAACAGTTGTCTAGCTTGTCAGTCTACCACAAAACGGAACATTAGAGAACCTCTTCAGATCAGGATGTCGAAACTCCCTGACGGACCATGGCTTGAAATCTCAGCAGATCTTTTTGGTCCACTACCCTCTGGTCAACACCTACTAGTGGTAATCGATGATTACTCCAGGTTTCCTGAAGTTGAAATAGTGCACTCAACCAGCGCTGATGCAGTAGTGCCACACCTGGATAACATCATCTCAAGACACCAAATTCCAATCAAGATCCGTACAGACAATGGCCCACCCTTCAACTCTGAATCCTTTGCACAGTACACACAGCACATGGGAGTGAAGCACCGTAAGATTACACCTTTATGGCCTGAAGCAAATGGTGAGTGTGAAAGATTCATGAGGAACCTCAAGAAAATCTGTACCACAGCTAGAATAGAGCACAAGAACTGGCAGCAAGAATTGAACAAGTTCCTAAGAAACTACAGAGCCACGCCGCACAGCTCAACTGGGGTACCACCCTACACAGTGCTATATGGGCGTCCCATGAGGACAAAGCTGCCTGAAATTCCAACTCAATCTAAACAAGACAAGGAGATGAGACTGAACGACCAACAGTCAAAGGATGAGATGAAGAGATATGCAAACCAAAGAAGAAACACAAGAGCGTCTAACGTAAATCCAAATGACAAAGTTCTAGTACATAAGGGAAAGCCTCATCAAAGAAAAACGGAGCCCTACTATGAACCACACCCATATACAGTAATTGACAAGAAAGGATCCATGACAACAGCCTCGGATGGTAAGCACAATATCACACGAAACTCGAGCAAGTTCAAACCTCTCAAGACCGACGTGCAGCCCATCAACCAAGAGCTCATGGATGAGCAAGACGACATTGGCATCGAGGAAGAACCATCTGATGACATCATTGAGCCCAACGCAAGTGGACAAGGACAAGTATCTCCACCAAGAAATGAAAGAAGATACCCACTGCGAACAACAAAAGGCCAGATGCCCAACATGCTAAAAGACTTTATTGTAACACGCTGACTTATGCAGAGAGATTGATATATGCATAAGAGACTTTATAGTGACACTTTTGATTTATTCACATATGTTGATATTATAGTTTCTGTTTAAAAGAAAGGGAAGGATGTAGTGTAGTATCACGTGATCACAAGCATGACGTCACGGGATAGGAAACACATGTTTATTAGTTGTAACGGAGCCAAGATGGCGATAAGATTAAAGCGGTCTAAACCCACCAATGCCTCATAAGACTCTACAACCCCGATGGATCGGAATCCATGACCCTCGGTAATAGTCTATAGTATGCTGTATATGAGAGTTAAACACCGAGCGGCCCGAGGGATGTATATGGCTTATTGCCGACGTTCGAGGTCTGAAGTGTTTTATTTTATGATTTAACGAGGTTTTCGTAAACATATTCTTTAATGAACAATTGAGTGACATAAGAAAGAACACAACAACGTACATTGATTAATCTATACCTTGTGATTGCGAACGTTCCGATGACATCATCTTCAATAGGGGCGTGACAGTTAAAGGGGAACTGAAGAGAAAGTTTCATCTCCATAAAAATAAAAACAATTGGAAATTATTTCAGAAAATGAATGTACAACATTCTCTTTGTTTTTATCGAAAGATAGACTTAGGCTACAGTTCTCCTTTAAGTTTAGTTTTGGTTTGGATTTTTATGACAGTGGCAACGTACACGTGAACACGTTACTACTTTACTACTTTGAAAATATCAATGCGGTTCATTTGGTCTTTTGTGTTCTTTGTTTCATTTTTCAATATACAGTCATTCTCAAAAAGCTTGTCCAGATGAAGAGAATACAATAATACAATAAAGTCACGTGATTCATTATGTATTCAATTTCCTCACGTAGAATTTCAATTTGAGATGCAAAAGTACACGGCATTGTGAGAAATGGATGAAATGCCGCTGGTATCAACTCGCATTTCCGCGCGCAGAAATTGAAAACATAATGAATCACGTGACTTTATTGTAGTATTGTAGACTTTTCATCTGGACAACCTTTTAGAGAATGACTGTATACCTTACCGGGTGCATTATGAAAAGTCAGTTGAGTTCTTTCCGAAGTGAGTTGAACCACAATAATGGATAGCGAGGAGGATATTTTTATAACTCCAAACACATTTTCTTCAACGAGTTTTCCAGACTTTAATATAGATCTATTTCTTGACCTTCCTGGAAGTGAACCCCGAAGTGAAACTAAACGCCTGGAAGTTAAGGAGAAGCGCAGAGAGAGATTAATCTTGTCACCGATCGATGCAGAAACACAAGTGCGTAAGACAAAAGAAGGTAGAACACTACATTATGTGGTTCTAATTGTGAACACTTTTTGCAGTTAATGTTATTTCTCGTCAACATATGGTAAGATTATCCTGAACCTTTGTTATAAATTAGCTCTACACTTCAGCTAACATGTGATTAAGTTTCGTTGTATTTATTATTGAACTTTTCTAAATATATTTTATTATATCATGTCCTTTCAACCACTCTGGAACAATAGCTACATGCTGACTGGGAAAACACCATGTTTTTCCACCAACTCGCGGCTAAAGGAATCTACCACATCAAAGACATATGTAATGAATCTTTTGCTTATGAATGGAAAATAGTTAAAGATAAAGGAGTTAAAGATGAACATTTCTTTTATTGGATTAGCCTAACTAAGGCAATTCCCTCAAACTGGAAAACACTTCTCAAGGAAGGGGCAAAAAAGGAAAAGGAAACAGACAAGATTGGCAATAAAGGAGATAATATGAATTTAAAAAAATGTCCGTTGGTAGTTTAGCCTGATTATCAGACGGCACGGGTCAACCGCTGAGAGTTTTAGCATTACCTGATTCAATGTACTTTTTGATTAACGTTGTTTCTTTTTCTTTTATAGCATCAGTCCTTCAACACTACTCTGACAAGTGAATTATTCTCAAAATCTAAGTTTTGTTACGACGCATTGATGTAAATTTAAAAATTGATTTTAAAATGTATGCAATTAGTGAGACACTTTTTTGTCCTTGCAAATTAGACCAATATGCCACGTGCTCCAAAATACACCATTTCGCATTCGGTACAGTTTTGGCAAGAACGGCCATTTCGCCTGGTAGGCAATTTACCCATTGAGAGATGGAGACAACGTACAATCCACGACACAAGCCACAGCACGAAAAGAGCGTCAACAAAGAAAACGCGAACACTTTCAAATTACTCATGAAGTGCAACTTCAAGACAGCATAATATTCAGAACGAGCTGTTATTCTGGGGAGTACATCAATCGTGGTCATTTTGTGATACATGTTGGAATATTGAAACGTTTACCAATGAGTCCACCTTTTCGGAATGCCAAGGCTTTACGTACTAATCTTAACTGTTCTTGCTCCAATCACCGTTATTTTATTCCTGGTCTCGTGGATATTCCTTTTTAATTTCATTACGTAATTTGACTCAAGAGGACATATAAAAGGGCATCGCTCCGCCCACAATTTTTTGAATAATAATGATTTGAATATGGCGGACAATGGTTGAACATGGCTGAACAACGGGGTAAAATAATTTTCTTAATAAAGTCACATTTCAACAGCAAAGTCAATGAAGAAATTGTAAATTTACGTCTAAAACAGTTATAATAGACGGACGTGTCAATATTTTTCGTATTCGGTAGTTATCTATACGATTTTCATTCGCACCACGCGTACTGAAGAATGTTTTGAATTTCGCGCGCCATGTATCACAACAATCAACATCCGTACTTCTTATCCAGGCCTACAAATTCATGAAGAGAAATATCCTCTTTGCCTGTAATAAGCATTTCCAAGCATAAAACTATGTTCGGTCATTTCTACATAAAGCGACAAGAGTATCGTTTTCATTACACAAGTTACGTTCTTCAGCTTCGTCGTCACCATAACAAGACGAACGACGTCGTTCGCCGCGAAGGCGTCTTGTTACGAGGTAAATGTGTCGAGCATTTGTACATCTCTGTACTTTTATGGTAAAGGCCGGTAAGGTTTCGAAACCTATGCTGTGAGTATATTTAATTCGCAAGTGGTATTTCGACCATGTCTTGGCGGGTAAATTTTAGGATAACTTACGATAGAAACGATAAGTAGAATACTAGCTAGAGCCGTGCGAGCCGTGCGACTTCAATTAAAACGCCTAACGGTTCCAGTTCAAAGAACCATAATTTTATTTTACCAAAGTGAAACGTAATAGTGAATTGTACATCATCAAAAAATTTTCCATGTGCGTTTTTAGTACTTATTTCCACAGTTTCTTGTTCATTTGAATTGATTTATAGAGCTTGCAGTTCTCGAGATCCTCTCTCTGTGACGTCTCGGTAGATTTGATTGACAGATCCAACGAACTTACCGTAGGTACCTCTCCTTTTATAGTGTGCCCTCGTGTTTAAGGAATGGCCAACGCTTAGCGTGCGTCCATCGAGTTATGGAGCCGCGGGAATTTGGGAGAGCACGAGAGAAGCGTAAGAGTTGCTCGAGGCGTAGTAGAGCGTAGCTTCAGAGTGCTCTCCCAAATTCCCAAGTGCTCCATAAACTCGATGGACGCACAGCTAAATCGTTGACCATTTCTTTTATAACATAGTCACTGCAAATGCAAATAAAACGATTTGATTTTCCGATTGAATTCAGAGCGCGCGCGCTATGCCGATGACGTGAGCGGTGTGTCCATGGGCGCGAGCGTGTCCGTGGGCTTACGGACACACTAAGTCTGAGTCAGTCCGAATCTAAGTCTAAGTACTAAGTCTGATCGAATGCTATGACGTGTCGATAATTGGTTGAGGAGTCCCCCTCTGGTTTGCACTATTATGGTATCATACGTACCAAAAGGTGGAACAAGTATGCATCGTCTATACCACAGGCAGCCCAACCATTCCTTTTGAGGCTACTAAATAATTCAAAAAATGATATTTGTCTTCTTTAGATGGGTTTCCTGTGGTAGAGCGCGCGCGCATTTATATATTGGGCTTCCTGTGTTGAGTAAGGTATAATGTTGGGATCCCTGTGTGCATCCTGCGGGATGCGCCCGCAGCAATAGACGCGCAGGATGCGCACAGGGAGCCCAATATTATACGGTACTCAACACAGGAAGCCCAACATATCTACGTATTATGTATATTGCGCGCGCGCTCTACCACAGGAAACCCATCAAAAAAAGACGCAAATATCATTTTATTGAATTAATTAGTAGCCTCAAAAGCCCAACATATCTACGTATATATATTGCGCGCTCACTCTACCACAGGAAACCCATCAAAAAAAGACGCAAATATCATTTTATTGAATTAATTAGTAGCCTCAAAAGGAATGGTTGGGCTGCCTGTGTCTATACGAGATACAGTTCTATGACATGTGTTCAAAATTTGTTGAAGGAGCCCTCTTGTCGTTTGCACAATGAATGTAGGATGTATACTTAAACATGGAACAAGGGTCTACCCTCCACACTGTACTAAGTCTGATCGAATGCTATGACGTGTGTCGAAAATGTGTTGAGGGGTCTCCCCTCTTATTTACAGTACTATGGTGTCATGTGTACGAAAAGGTGGAACAGGTATGCATGCTCTATGTGAGATACAGTTCTATGACAGGTGTTCAACATTTGTTTAAGTGTCATGTATACCTAATCATGGAACAAGGGTCTACCCTCCACACTGTCCTAAGTGAAATCCAATGCTATGACGTGTGTCGAAAAAGGATGAAAGAATGGTCTACCCTCAAACACCGTAGTAAGTCTGATGAAGAAGGTCACACTGAAGAAGGTCCGAGATGTGGACCGAAACGTCTTATTAATTTCACACAGTTTAAGCCAGAGTCAATCACTTTTATTATTATAAGTCTGATGATGTTCTGTCATATATGTGAAAAATTTGCCCATGGATTCCCCCTCTTGTGTGCACTACGAGTCTATCGTTTCAAAATGATGTAATTCGTGTCATGTATATTGAAATGTTTATTACTAATTTATCATTAACACAATCTGTGTTTCTATGTCCATTTTCTTGCTTTGGACACTGTACGCTCTTGGTCTTTGGCCAGGAGTAAGTTGCCACTTTGGATGTGGAAGCATCTTTATCTATTGTTTCAAGGAAATACACGATACCTTTGAGTTGAAACATAACCATACATGATTCGCAGTTTGAACTCTGATCATCAGTGATAAGAACAACAAATGAAGGAATGTGTGAGTACAGATACCAACCTCTTCTAAAAAGCTCCCGCCGTTCTTGGACTGTCAATACATGGTCGTCATCATGCGCTTGGCGTTTCCCTTGCGATGTCGAAGGAGTTTGATCTATTCATTTGACAGCAAATAGTGCATTAACAGCAGAATGTCGTTGAAAAAGTGAGTAAAAACAGAAAATCATGTGTAATTTTCGAATCATAATACATGTTTTGACAGTTCAAGTATCATGATCAATGATAAGAATAACAAATGAAGGATTCTGTTTAAAGACTGAAGAAACTAACCTCGTTCTGCTCTTCTTGATCGTCATCCTCAGATGAATAAGGAGCAGCAGGTTCAACTATTCATTCCAAGAGAAAACACGGCAGTTTACAGTTGAAATATAGTCATACATGTTTCGTCAGTTGAACAGACATGATCAGTGACAAGAAGAACAAATAAAGAAACAAACCTGTCTTGCAGCGTTTTGAAGTCATGGCCTTTGTGAGTGGTACATCTTTACGCCATTTCTTGCCTTTGGATGCAGCAGCATGATGTTGACCTATTGATTTGAAGGCTAACGACGACACGTGTCATTTTGCTTATTACGAAGGAAAGATTGATGTTGGGAAGGGACGGGATGCGGGTGGAAAATACCTGAGTTTGGTGACAGGAAAAAGTACATTAACAGCAGAATATCGTTGAAAACTCGAGTAAACACAGAAAATCATGTGTAATTTTCGAATCATCACACATGTTTTGACAGTTCAAGTATCATGATCAATGATAAGAATAACAAATGAAGGATTCTGTCTAAAGACTGAAGAAACTAACCTCGTTCAGGTCCGGTTGTTTTTTGTACTCTAATGTATTCATTTTTGTCCTCATCCTCAGATGAATCAGGAGCAGCAGCTTGAACTACTCATTTCAAGAGAAAACACGACAGTTTACAGTTGAAATATAGTCATACGTGTTTCGTCAGTTGAACAGACATGATCAGTGACAAGAAGAACAAATAAAGAAACAAAGCAGTCTTGCAGCGTTTTGAAGTCATGGCCTTTGTGAGTGGTACTTCCTTTCGCCCTTTCTTGCCTTTGGATTCAGCAGCATGTTGACCTATTGATTTGAAGGCAAATGACGACACGTGTATTTGTGTTATTACGAACGAAAGATTCATGTTGGGGACGGACGGGATGCGGGTGACGTGGAAAATACCTGAATATGGTGACAGCAAATAGTACAAAAAAAAAACACACAGAAAATCATGTGTAATTTTCGAATCATCACACATGCATGTTTCGACAGTTCAAGTATCATGATCAATGATAAGAATAAGTAATGAAGGATTATGTTTAAGGACTGGAGAAACTAACCTCATTGTGCTAGAGTTCCTTTTGGTACTGAAATGTATTCTGGTTGGTTGTCGTCATCAGACGAACATGGAGTAGCACATTCAACTATTGATTTGAAGAGAAAACACGAGTTTACAGATAAAAAATAGTTATACATGTTTCAACAGTTCAACTGTCAAGATGAGTCACAACAATAACAAATGAAGCAGTCTCTCTAATGACTGTACCAACTGACCAAGTTAATTTTCGTCGTCTTCGTTGTTGTGGGGGAAAACTTGCTCGTCCTCATCCCCTTCATAATCCGGTTCATCTATTGATTTCAAGAGAAAATACGAGACTTTTGAGTTGATAGATAATCATACATGTTTCAACTTTGAAACTGTAATTATCAGACAGAACAATAACTTGTGTATTAAAAGTGGAGAAACTAACCTCTCACATGTCGTGGTGAACTTGTCTGTAGTGTTTGTAAGTCCATAAGTTGTTGTTGCATTTGAAGGAACATGTCCATCATAGCATTGTTATTGTCAGGAGTAGCAGTAGTGGTGGTGGGGGAACAGTTCTTGATGGTGGAATTAACAGGGAGGACGGTCTTGAGGAAGCAGCAGCAGATTAAGCCACAGGATTGCAGAGTTGTGTTCGGAGACTTTGTCTTACGGTTGATGTGGTTGGTTGTGGGAATAATCATTTGTGTCAGCATATGTTGGAGAGCAGGTATGGTCTTTGTAGTTTTGAAAGCGATAGCATCGGGATGGTCACATTGCATGTGTGCGGCATACACTTCAGGGTTGCGGAATAGAACTCTCATGGTGCGTATCTGAGCCGAGCATGTTAACAGAGCAGCACCTGTTTGCATTGATCGACTCAGAAACTCGTCATAAGGGTCGTCGTTCGACGATGTGGAAAACGTTATTTGATGTAGGTGTCGATTCTTCAGGAAGATACGCTTCTAGGCGGGAGCCCATAGCATCGATAAATGCTTCCGTTAAAATGCCATCATTTCTTGAAGTAACTGCTGCGAATTTTCTAGTATAGTTTGTGCAGCTTCGGAGCAAGCTATATTGTGTCTGAGGTACCATTCGCTATTCTTGACCGTTAATTTTTCAAGCATTTCTCTGTTGGTGTTCATTGGACGTTGAGCGTCGTACGGGTCTGAAGAAGTGCATCGGAAAATGTTGGAAATATACCACTTTCTTGGTAGGTTGCTTGGTGTAGGTGGACCTCTCGTGGTTATGATATAAGACATGTGAATTAGTTGATGTTTAACGTCGCAATGAGTGCAGCTTTACAACGGATAATCCACAGGACGAAAATGTTGTACGCTTAGAGGGATAAGAAAACGAACATTAGCAAAAGAACGAACGCGAGAGAGAGCAACATATGCAGATCCAGGAGCAAGAGTCTGCAATCAAACCAAATGATAATGTTGTCTAAGGTCTGTCATTGTGCTTTGCAGATGGTGATAGCATATGCAGGAACGAATGGATAGCAAGTACGCACAATTGTTTCCTCGGTTACATTCTCGGCAGTTTGGGTTTCCAAAGAAGAAACGAGATGAACCGCAACCAAACTGCCGGAATCCAACCGCAAAACAATTGTGTTTCCTTGCCTCAGATGGATTGTAGCTTTCTGGCCGTTGATGATACCTCGAGGCTTGTCACGGTTCTGAGTGATGACCTCATGTACACTGGCGTCGCTTCGCGATCATTGTCCAGTCTGACAACCGCCAAAGGCGTCAGTGCACAGAATAAACGAGACACAAGTACTTCATTTATTCTTGCACATGCAGCCTTTGAAACTGTAAGAACAGTGCTCCCAGGGAACTGGTTCACAGAATGGACAATGATCCCATCACTAACAATTCCAGAATCGCAGAGTAGCCGTCCTTCAGCATGAAGTGTACACAGCATTTGTGGTGCAGGTCTCCGGTAGCGTATGTGTTCGAGTACGTCATTGTAGTGCTGGTAAATACATCTTTGTTGTGTCGGTAACATAATGTTGCTGGTCATGGTATGAAATTGTCTGTCGGTGTAGACGTTCCGAGTCTGTCGAATGTGACCGTCTACGGTATGAATAGGCTGTTGCTGATATTCATCACCGCAGATGATCACAACAGGCCGTGTAGTCAGTTGTTGTAATGTTCGTAATATATGACGAAATATCTGGATCGAAATCATAGATATTTCGTCAATAATTACGACGTCATAGTTGGAAGGTGTCCAGTTGATGTTCGGTGGCGTGTTGTCGATGGGATATGATAACGATGAATGTACAGTGTTGCAGTTAATGTCGTCAAATACACTCTTGTAGGACGCCGCCAAGAATCCTGTCGGCGCACATGCAAGAACTATTTTGTCATTTTGTCGACAGTCGTGTATGCAGGCGTGTAATGCTCGTGTTTTGCCTGTACCAGCCATGCCGCGTACGTTGATGAGTTTTGTCCACTTATTGAGCGCGCGGATGATTCTCATCATCTTCATGCTGAGGAACGGCTGCAGGAGGAGGATTAAGAACGACAGCAGGATTGTCGTCCAAAATCTCCTCCTCGTCAGAATGATCATCGCTGGTGTCATCATCATCATCATCATGGTGTGAAATGTCGTTGACGTTTGCAGCGTCGAAGACTAGAGCACGTAAAGAAGCGTAGTGACGGGTTCGTAGACGGAGGAAGGTCTTCATTCTTGCATGTAGCGACAGACTGTTGCTCCACGTTAATAATAAAAAATAATTTATTACTTATATAGCGCCTTATCCAAAGTTCTAAGGCGCTTAACAATAAAATAAATTCAGACATGATGTTTCTTCTACGTATTTACTTTATTTTTCCGAGCTTTCGGGCTCTTGGTCCATCATCAGGGACGAAAGGAAAAAATAAAGAATTTTCACATGGCGTGGAAAGCAAATATAAACAAAACAAAAAACGTTGGCATACATAAGCGCGCGCTCACAATAGAATGCGCTCGAGCAAAATAACAATACATGGTGGAATAAAATGAATGATAAAACAAAATAAATTAAAAAAATAATTACAGAGACTGTGGCAGAACCATGCCTAACACTTATTTCCCTCTTTTACACCGATAGTTATTATTATTTTTGTAATTTATTTTGTTCTATCATTCATTTTATTACACCATGTATTGTTATTTTGCTCGAGCGCATTCTATTGTGAGCGCGCGCTTATGTATGCCAACGTTTTTTGTGTTTTGTTTATATTTGCTTTCCGCGCAATGTGAAAATTCGTTATTTTTTCCTTTCGTCCCTGATGATGGGCCAAGAGCCCGAAAGCTCGGAAAAATAAAGTAAATACGTAGAAGAAACATATCATGTATGAATCAATGGTACCTACGTACAGAAACCTACTAAAAATAAAATAAATTATTTACTATATATAAAAAATTTTTACTCGATATGAATATTATATAAAATTAATAGTAAAAAACATAAAAATTAAAAAAAAATTAGTGTCTCTCTCTATTTCACGGATATTTCGTTGTGAGGTGCCACTACAACGTTAAGATCATTAGAGGTCACAACTTCCATCTGCCAGAGATGGTATATATTACGCAGAGATTCCACGTAATATACGACAGTTGTGACATAATGTTCTTTGTTGCCCTCACAACGAAACAACTCCCGTATTGCACAGTCGTCGGGCCAGAGTTGTCGATTCCATTGAAGAGCAGCAGCAAAGTATGTCAAGGATTCAGGAAGACGGTCATGGTCAGAGTGGCGAATGTCCTCAATATTAGAGTGTGGGATATTGAGGGGAAGATGTTGAAAAAAGAAGAGAGGATTGAAAACGGATAAATACTTGATTCCAACCAGGGCAACCCCCTTTCGGTAAGGGGTAGGAGATGCCTTATTCGTGTTATAAGTGTGCAACCACTGGAGGAGGGAGAGGTGGGCAGCGTCTGGTGACCTAGCATAATACTTGGCCACCGTTGCACTCTCTGCAGCATTGTGCGGTCTAGGCGGCACGTATCGCTTGGTACTATTATTAGACCAAGCGACCTTAAAAGATGACAGCTGCGCCACCATCTCGGGTTCACAAGGTTTCATGTCGGCCAAGTGCCTGTATGCAGCTTGAGCCGGTGTAACGTGTCTTGAGTAAAGAGACTCGTTCGTCTGCGCATCATGAAACTTTGCGACGTAAGAAGTGACATACTTGAGTACCATGGTTAAGTGGTCTGTGGTCTGAACGTCCATCCGGCATTTCAAGAATGGCAACACGGTAGAAATATATGCACGGATGTTCATGGCAAAAGCGTCAGCAGGATGATGAAGAAGTAATCGCTGGCCAGCAGGAGAGTCTTCAGTGCATGATGGCTCTTCTCGAAGAGGGAGTACGTCTGAGTTGGAAGGTTGTAGGTCAGTTACAAGGAAAGCTAGGTCGGGATCGTGATAAGGCAAATCAGGCCGGAGAAGTCGTCTTTGGATATACTTGATGTATCGTTGTCGATCCAGACCAAGAGATGTACATGGGCAGTGCCACGATGCTGAAACTCGATACGGAAAAAGGAATTCTTCACATTGACTTTGTTCCTGAGGTTATTGTAGTTAAAGACGTGGTTGAACCATCTTTGCGAATTCGTACCGCACAAATAACCTCTCACGGTTTGCTCTAACACGTGAAGAATGTGAAGAGTTTCTAGACAGGGTAACCCTGTCGGCCCTTTTCCGGACAAAGAGCGGGAATCTAGCAACCATTGGGGCCAAGGAAAAGTCCATTCAAATGGACTAAGTGTCAAGAAAAGACTCGGGTAACCGTACTGACGCAGAGCATCTAAAAGAAATCTGTGTTGCCATTTCCAGTATTCTGGCGAAAATGTTTTGGCATCTAAACACGTAGCAGGTGACCGACCAGAAGAAATACCGGAAGAAATGGCGCCAGTGACGGTGTTAAAAAGCCAACGGTCATACTGGAATTGAAGAAGCTCAAAGTCGAGTGAATAATCGAGAATTTCAGACAGGATCTTGTTCATGTAACTGACCTTCGTGCTGCGTCGTGCAGTATTACCAGATAGGCTTGTTTCACACCACGATGACAAGGGATACAAATGGGGCCAGAGAGCACACTCCAATCCGGCATTCTGTTCATGATGGTACATGTTGATTTGATTGCCAGACTGAATAACGTCTTGACGAAGTTGAACAAAGTGCAGATAACTGGAAAGTGGAGAGGTAGTCAGGAAACGGTAGGCCAATTGACATCGAAGACATTGATTCGGGTCAGTTAAAGAATAAATCTTAGCCTCTACAGGCTCAGCAGAAGCAGAAACACGACAGAAACCATTTTTTTGCCGATAGGCATTAGGCATGCGTACGAACTGGCCCGAATGCAAATCAAAAGAACGCAAGATGAAAATGTCCTCATGAGTCAAATTACGTAATGAAAAAGGAATATCCACGAGACAAGGAACAAAATAACGGTGATTGGAGCAAGATCACTTTTAAGTGTTAAAAGATTAGTACGTAAAGCCTTGGCATTCCGAAATGTTGGACTCATTGGTAAACGTTTCAATATTCCACATGTCTCACAAAATGACCACGACTGGTGCACTCCACAGAATAGCAGCTCGTTCTCACTAGTGTTCTGTTCAAGTTGCACTTGATGAGTGCTTTCAAAGTGTGTTCTTTTTCTTGCCTGTCGTTCATTCTTGCGTTCATTTCGTTGGCCGAGTGGTCTTTCCATCTGTGGATGGGGCAAATATCCTACTACGCGAAATGTCCTTTGTTGCCAAAAGTTCTCGGACCCCGATTTGGAATACTTCATAGCACGTGGCATATTGGTCTAATTTGCAACGACAAAAAAGTGTCTCACTAATTGCATACATTTTATAATCAACTTTTACAATTTTTACATTAATGCATAATAACATGTTTGATACTGTAGTAATTTTTGCGTATAAAGATAGGATAAGGTACTTACATTTTGAGATTAATTCACTTGTCAGAGTAGTGTTGAAGGACTGATGCTATAAAAGTAAAAGAAAGAACGTTCATCAAAAACGACATTGAATCAGGTAATGTTAAAACTGTTTTTGTATAATCTCGGTGACAATAGATCTCTTTAGCTTCGTATATAAATTGCCCATTTCAGATCATGTGATGTAAACATGGTGTTATCTGGAGAATTAGTCCTTTCAAAATGAACGAATAAATTTCAGAAATATAAAGGAACAATTCTCCAGAGAATAATATCATGTTTACATCACATGATCTGAAATGGGCAATTTGCATACAAGCTAAAGAGGTCTATTGAACATTCACTACCATAGATTGGAAAACATTGAACAGGAGTGTATTGCGAACACGTTACTAAGTCACATGAAGTTGTATGGCATTTGCAAAGTTCGACCAAGGGTCCCCCTGTTGTTTGCACTATGACTCCATCATGTGTATGAAAACATTGAATAGGGCCGTACCGTCCATACAGTACTAAGTCTGATCAAGTTGTATGACATGTATGACAAATTTGCCCAGGGTCCACCCTATTCTTTCGACTACGAATGTGTGATCAGTACCAAACGATGAGACAGGAGTGTCCCCTCCTCACTATACTATGTCAGATGAATTTGTACGACATCTCTATACTATATGCTAACAACTTGTATGACATTTGTGAAAAATTTGCCCAGGGCTCCATCCTGTTCTTTACACTTCGAATGTATGATAGGTACCAAAAGATGAACCACTCCCGACTCTAGTAGGTGTCATGAAGTTCTGCGACATGTATGACATTTGAGAAAAAATTCACCAAGGGTCCACCCTGTGCTTTATAGTAAGAGTGTACAATACGTACTAAAATATGAACGAGCCGTCTACCGTCTTCACTTTACAAAGCTGCAAAGTGTCATGAAGTTCTACGACATGTATGTACCAAGTTCTATCAAGTTGTATGACATTTTTGAAAACTTTGCGCAGCGGTCCCCCCGTTTTGTTTGTTCTACGAGTAGATGACGTAATGAAAAACGAATCTCCACGAGAGAAGGAACAAAATAACGGTGATTGGAGCAAGAACAGTTAAGATTAGTACGTAACGCCTTGGCATTCCGAAAAGTTGGACTCGTTGGTAAACGTTTCAAAATTCCACAAGTCTCACAAAATGACCACGATTGATGGACTCCCCAGAATAGCAGCTCGTTGTGAATAGTGTTTTGTTCAAGTTTGCGGACTGTTCGTTCCATCTCTGGATGGGAAATGGCCTACTAGGCGAAATGGCTGTTGTTGCCAAAAGTTCACGGAATCGGAATTGGTATACTTGGGAGCACGTGGCATATTGGTCTAATTTGCAATGACAAAAAAGTGTCTCACTAATTGCATACATTTTAAAATCAATTTTTCAATTTACATCAATGGCGTAATTAGCCCTTTCAAAAACGAGTGGAGGACTGGGAACTAGTTTTGAGAATTACTCTAATTAAAAAATGAACCCCATCACAAGAAAGAGCATGTCAGAATTAGTAAGTTTCATGAGTTTGATAGGGTTTGGACAAGTAGTAAATGAACTGCAGACATTCAAAAACTGCAAAAATTACAAAGAAATGTATGGTTACGGGGGACACTTGTCCCTGGTAAACATACATTTCCTTGTAATTTTTGAGATGTTTGGAAAGCTGTTACTCATTCAATATGTAACTAAACCTATTGAAACTTTGTAAACTTACTAATTCTGATATGCTCTTTCTTGTGATGGGGGTTCATTTTTTAATTAGAGTAATTCTCAAAACTAGTTCCCAGTCCTCCACTCGTTTTTGAAATGGCTAATAACATGTTTGATACTGTAGTAATATTCGTCTAAAGATAGGACAAGGTACTTACATTTTGAGAATAATTCACTTGTCAGAGTAGTGTTGAAGGACTGATGCTATAAAAGAAAAAGAAACAACGTTAATCAAAAAGTACATTGAATCAGGTAATGCTAAAACTCTATTTGGATAATGTCGGTGACAATTGAACATTCAGTAGCATAGATTCGAAAACATCGAACAGGAGTGTATTGCGAAGATGTTACTAATGCCGTGTTTACACTTGAGCGCTCTTACAAATCAGAAAACTATTGTTTGATAGGTAGGTAGGTAGGTAAGTTTATTTCAACTCGAAGTATATAATGAGCCAGGGACTCGTTTACAATATATGATGAGCGGTCACCGCTCAACAAACAATAGTTTTTTGATTTGTGCCTTGTGTAAACACGGCATAAGTCACGCTCAAGTGTAAACAGAGATGTCCGTTTTAGCGGCATAAGCTCAAGTTTGGCACAAATTAGGGGACCATTGTTTAAAACCAGTTAGCTGTGACTGCATTTCACAGTAAGTCATTGTTTGTAATACAAAGCCGCCGAGGAAAGGATTTGGAAAAGAACAGTCTCCAAAATGATTTTGAATACTTCATAGATAAAATCGGCTAACGCAATGTTTACATTATTTAACCCAATTCAAAACCTTTGGGAACAAGAGCTTTTTGTTCCAAAAAATTCCATTTCATTTCCATGTATGTCAATGCAGATTTGAAATGGTTCAAAGTATATAAGAATGTAAACACTGCGATTTGGTCCATTATGGTGAGTTTTGACAGAATTACATTCACAATTTATTTACGGTAAAAACATCGATCAATGTCACGACACGTAGCCGTGCGTCATGTCAGATGTCCCATGCTCGAGAATCCAGCGGTGCTCTTCGGCGCGGCCGGTCTCGGAAACGTCGCCCCGCCAGAAGTCGTTCTAGCAGGCTTCTCTGGCGGGGCGACGTTTCATCCGATCGAGCCCGCGCTGAAGAGCACCGCTGGATCAGTCTCGAGCATGCAGATGAATCGTGGCAAGTTTACTGATTACAATATTTCATTGGTATTCTCTAAAAATAATTATATTCTGTCAGATATATAGTTTTTGACATTGTCGAAAGATACGAAACCATCTGGCCCGGCTACTGACCTATGCCGGTTTATACAGGAAAACAGAAAATTGGTATAATATATATTTTATATTTAATACGTCTAGCAGTGTGAGTCATATTCTCATTTTGTTGAGCAGAAAAAAAGAAAAATAGAGGATGCCCTTCCAGAGTTATTATCTTCGGTAAAGGAGGCTGCAGAGGCCCATAAAGTGAGAGAGTACTTATCAAGATAGTCACTAGACGCAGTGAACATCCCTGGTCCCGGATTGTTCATAAAGTGGATAGCGCTATCCGTTGGATCTTTATTGAGTGGATTAGTTGATGCTGTTATCCATTGAAAAATGTATCCAACGGATAGCGTTATCCACTCTTTGAACATCCGCCACCTGGATTTCACTAGCGATGCAAGCATAAGTACTTGTGTACTTAGCCAGTATCAATATAAATAGCAGCTCTCAGAAAATTTTTTATTACCTTCGTTGAAATATGCCATTGTCAGAATGATGTATTCATGTTTTCTTATCTTGCGTCAGTGAAAACTGGCTTAATTACTCATCAAATGAAAATGTTTGCATGTAATCACATCAAAAATGAGTTGTAACTCATTTGATCAAGAAGTATATACTTTAATTTTAAAAAGTGTTGACTAATAGTACGAATCAGACTCTGTGGTCTCATTTTCAAGAAAATATGAAATGAGAAGGATGAAAGTAACTCAAGTTGTCATGAAGTTTATTGGTCCAACTACATATCGTGGAAAAGTATAATATTTAAAATTAACATTAATTAGCCTTGCCCCTAAAAATTCCACCCACTCTAGTTGGATCGATAAGGTATGCACTTCGAACTCCGGAGGTTTTTTCAACTTTTCTTACAATATGGGTTCAAAGATCACATTTCATGGAAACTGTCGAGATTGACAAAGTATCAAGAAAATAGTTTACAAAGATCTATGTCAGTGTAGGTTATCGACATTTATAACCCATCGATAAATTTTCGCGCGCGCCCATTGGTTAAAACGGGTCACGTGGTACGATTTCACTGGACGGATGTCAGGTAATATCCCCCAGTTTTGAGATGATATCCCCCACTGGATAAAAATGAAATTATCTGAACTTTTTTAAGACTGTAATGTATTTTCAATAGGTAAATTAGTTTGTATAACATACATGTGGTTTACTTCCTTTTGGGGGATTTTAACGTTGATACGACAGGTATTTGAGGTAATTTTTTATAATTTTTCGATCCTTGAACTACGTACGAACGTCAAAATCGGCGCTCAAAAAGTCATTCAAATAAAACCCAAAATATCAAGAAAACCACTCGGGTTTCTTCAACATTGAAGTCGACCTAGAAAATTTATCGAAGGGTTATAAAATAAATAAACCCCTTTCTGGCTTACAGGTATATCGGCTGATAATGTCCTTGGCTGAGAGATGGTCCTCAAAATATCACAGTTGCCCTCGAAACTTCGCTTCTCTGTTCATTTTTCGGACCATCTCTCAGCCGCGGACATTATCAGCCGATATACCAGCCGCCAGAAGGGGTTTATTTACTAAGTAGCGAGGGGTTATGGGATATATTCACCGAGGTCGCCCGAAAGTTTGACAAAAAGATTTTCAAACAAAACACGGTCCTATGAGAAGGACGTCATTAATCAGGTTATGGTTCCTGATTTCCCAAGTGGAATTGCAAAACAAATGCTTTTCCATTCTGTATACTGTAATGTTAACGAGCTTCATAAAAAAAACCCAGCTAAAGCATTTTTTGTCCAGAAATATCATATCAGTTAGCTCAATGGTATACAGTGTAAAGCGTGGTCTAGTAAGCCAAAGGTCCTGGGTTCGATTCCCGATATGTCGGTATTTATCAAATATTTTTGTCTTCATTAAAAAGTTGGAATAACAAAGAAAACCGTGTCAAATTGAAATTACGAGCTGATAATTCGTTCTCTATTCACAATATTTAGTGAACGACTTCTGTAAAGAGAAAATCTATTATAAAATAAATTATGCTTGGCATAGCTTGTGCCAGTGCCGCTAAAACGGACATCCCTAACACGGCATAAGTCACATGAAGATGTATGGCATTTATTGGCGATTCTTGTGTGTATTTAAGGTTATAATACTTACGAAGGACGTTGAATATCTGATTGATTGACGTGCAATGACCTAAAAAGAATATGCAAGTTAGAGAATTGAACTCTGAATGTGAATACAATTTTAATTGAGTGCCACGTGTGGTGGGTCTTTCGTGGAAGACCTTCATAAATACATGACAGTAATCATTGAAATAGTAAGACATATGTTTTTATCTGTCTAGAAAGGCAAAGAACATATTCTCAAGAAACTACAATAGTACAACTTCGTCCCCAACACAGTCATGTCAACTATAAAACGGTGCTACGTGTCGTGTGTCTTTCTTCGAAGACCTTTATCAATACAGGACAGTAATGATTGAAAGAGTAATACATGTGCTTTTAACTGTATCGAAAAGCAATCAATATTGTTTTCAAGAAACTCAAATAGTGCAACTTCGCCTCCAATGTAAAATCGTTCGAGCATAGTCCAAGTTCAGTCCCAATACAGTTATGTCAAGTCATAAAAAGTACTGTAAACTTACCAGTCTAGAGTTTGCACAGAGAACGTAGCAACGCCGTAACGCTGTGATATTTTCAATTCCATAGACCTAAAACGAATAGCAAACTAGCAATATCAACGTCAAATCTTAATGTGAGTACAATACTCCGTTTTACAGTTCCCGGCGCCATCTTGAAAGGTAGCCAAGCCTTTGCATCGAAGCGAGACTGGCGGTGACCTTGCAATGATAGAGACATCTGAATAATTGTCCAAGGTGTTAAAAAAGGTCTCTATCATTGCAAGGTCACCGCCAGTCTCGCTTCGATGCAAAGGCACGGCTACCTTTCAAGATGGCGCCGGGAACTGTAAAAAGGAGTATTGTTCGACCACGTGTCGTGTGTGACACACCTTCATAAAGACATTTCAGTAATTGGTTTCCAAAACGAAGAATAGTACAACGTCGGTTCTACAACGTGAAATCATGTTACTCTTGAAACTGGAATACCGTAGCAAAACGGCTCTAACACAGTTATGTCAACTACGAAGCAGAAAATAGTCTAAACTTACCGGTACGGGTTTTGCGAACGAGTCAAGTCAACGAGTCTTGTATATTCTGCAAGACAACAAAACGGTAAATTAAAAGACGGCACAAGAAAGACATGACATTTTGAAATAATGTTGTAGCCGATAAATGCCGTCAGAAACATATGATCTACTTACATTACACGTCGAAACGAGATACGTTTTCAATTTCTGTTGAAGTTTTGCAAAGATAGCTGTAGAACCTTGCTAGTCGAAGTACACTGAAGAGCACTATGACAAGAAACCACGATGTGCAGTACTTTCAAACGAGTGATTCTTGAATAACGAGTTACTAACTAAGGGTGCGTTCGATTGACCCTATTCCAGAATAGGAATACACGGAATAAACACTTCGATGCTTTTATTTCAGCACATTTAAAATTCCAAACTGTTCCTTGTAACTTTATTATGATACAACAAGGAATTTTACAGTGGACAGTAGCTGCGTGACAGCGACTTAGGGATGTTATTCCGTGCATTCCTATTCTGGAATAAGGTCAATCGAACGCACCCTAAGTAACTAACAAAGGACTAAGGACACAGAATGTAACGATTAATTTGGCACATTATTGTTCATCAATTCCCTATACGGAATATTATAGCAAAGCCCGCTATACTGCAAAGACCAAATTTGAACTCGTTGCTGCAACTCCATTGTCACTAGAATCCCGTAAATTTGCATCTTATTTTCTCGGAATTTCCAGTCGGAAATGCTATACAAATACTTGTTTGCCATATTTCGAGAATGTGCAAATCAGGAATTTAGTAGTAGTAGTTTATTTATTCACGTGTCATAATTGAGCACAAAACTCTTTTAAACATGAACGTACTACTTGATAATAATAAATGTATATAAAATACTTAATTTATACATACAATTTATACAATTTATACAATTTATACAATTTATACAATTTATACAATTTATACAATTTATACAATTTATACAATTCCATAGAAAGAACCAAAACATCGTCGCAACATACGAATTGAGAAGTTTTCTGAACATCCGACAAAAATGGCTACCAAGAAAATATAGAACTTTCCTTGTGGAAGTACAAAAAAAGCGCATTGTACGAGGGATTGTTGAATAATAACTTAGTAACTAAGCAACTAACAAAGGACTAACGACAAACAATGTGACTACAAATCGTTACTACATTCTTACAAAGCCAAAGTGAAAAAGTCAAGTTCAACAGTAATATTCATCAGATATCTAATGCCGTGTTTACACTTGAGCGCTCTACCAAGGTACAAATCAGAAAACTATTGTTTGTGGAGCGGTCACGGCATAAGTAGCATAGTTGGGCTCCTCCGACGTGTACTGTAAACCCATTGTATTCTTTGCTAGCTTCGTTCTATTGTTAACTTGGAGTCTTTTGTTGTTTCTTGTTGTTTCTATTGAATTACGTAAACTGTGTCTGGTACACGAAGGAGGTGCCCATAGTTGGTAATGTCATGTGTAAGTAGCACGAAGGTCGTGGGTTGGAGTCCCGATGACTGTATATGTACAATATTTGTTTCTTTCTAAAATCGTTGTAATTGCTGGCTTTCAATCAGCTGTTAAAACTCCTTGAATCTCATTATTTGCTTCAAATGACGGGCAAACACTGCCCTCCATGTGCTATCAAGCAGAGAGTATTCTATTGAAAAGGTGCAATTCAGCTGATGAAAATTCCTCACGAGACCGGAAATAACGTCTAATGAAATTAAGCAATAGTCAATTTCTGACTGATATGTAGCAATAGACCTCTTTAGCTTCGTATGTAAATTGCCCATTTCAGATCATGTGATGTAAACATGGTGTTCCCTGGAGAATTAGTCCATTCAGTATGAACGAATAAATTTCAGAACTATAAAGGAACAATTCTCCAGAGAATATCATGTTTACATCACATGGTTTGAAATGTGCAATTTGCATACAAGCTAAAGAGGTGTGTTTCGATAGACTACATGTATTTCAATTGAAAAACGCTGTTTTACATTAACAGAGCGTAATCTCGCAATCTGATTCGCTCTCAGCCACATAGAATGACGAATCGCTCGCGCACGGATCCAGCGCTCGCCTGAAACGGTTTTTCTTAATTTCAAACTTTGTCTTTGCTTTTGGGTGTTTTTTTTTTACTTTATTGTAAAAAAGAAATCGCAAAAGGTTTTCCATTGTCTGTACTCTTATTGACAATGGATTTGACGTCACATAAATGTTCAAAACTTTGCAGTGGAACCACTCGCTTTTGTGACGTCAAATCCATTGTCAATAAGAGTACAGACAATGGAAAACCGCTTGCGATTTGTAAAAATTAAAATTGTGATTCTATCACTAGGTCCTCCCCCTAGAATTTGCACTAAAACAGTCACTACCCCCCCCCCCCCCACATATATATAGGTTACATTTCAGTCATACTGTCCTCTTGCCAAGATTGCCTGAAGCTTAGGTCTGGGATAGGGTACGGAAATGTCCGTTTTTAGGTCTGGGTAGGGTATGGTTTTTGGGATCATGGCGGCACACCCCTACCCCAAAAATGGCAGAATATCAAAGTTGGACACCTGAACGTGAAATGCAAATGACAAAGTAGTCCTTTTGGTGCAAAACGATCTTTGTAGCAGTACGAAATGTGTTCAAATAGTAAAACACGTGTATTTCATTCTGTCCAAAAGCAATGAATACCGTTTTCAAGAAACTATACTGGTGCGACGTAGCTCCTACAATGGAAAAGCATTCAAGTGTTCCTACTGAAAACCAATGTTCTAATACGGCTTCCTTGTACGTTCAACGCGAATCATTTCAGTCATATCAGCTTCGAAACAGAAAATACTCGTGTACTTACCAGTGAATTTCACGAAGAAGTTTCAGGTCGGCTCTGGAATATTCTGCAATATAACAAAGCCAAAACGTAAACGTATGACCAGAAAGATATTACATTTGTCGAATTGATGTCTCTAGTCGACATATACGGTCCAAAACATTGTGCATACTCACATTTTGGAAGAGAACCTTGCGTAGCGAACCTCCAGCTAGAACAACGAACGCACTGTGACAAGAAAACACGATGTACAGCTGTATGAACCAGACGATTCTTGCATAATTCGTTGGCAAAGAATGTTATCCGAAAATTGTTATTTGGCACGTCATTGTTCGTCAATTCCCGATACGCACAATTTTAACAAATCCTGATTGCCGGCCATTAAAAATGACCAAATTGGGACTGGTTCCTGCAACTCGATTGTTATCGAAAAACCCGTGACTTTGCAGATCATTGTGTGCCAATTAGGGTTTATCATGTCATTTCAAAACTCATAGGACAAAAAATGATTACCATAGCTGGAAAGAGCTCTTTGAAATAGCTGATATTGAAGTTACACTCCAATGACTCTGAACAACGGTTTCAAGTCGAGGCTATCGGGTCAGAACAAAAACTTGACCCGATAGCCTCGACTTGAAACCTTTGTACAGAGTCATTGGAGTGTAACTTCGATATCAGCTATTAGTAAAAATGTGAAGTTTGGAAAAGATCGCTTCACAAATTGCGAAGATATGAATTTTCAAAAATCGAAATTTTATATGAAAACCTTTGGAAATTTACGCTGTAGGCAACTCTTTCCTACCAACAAAGGTTTTCATACAAAATTTCGAATTTTCAAAATTTTAATATTAAAATATCTTCGCAATTTGTGAAGCGATCTTTTCCAAACTTCACATTTTTTTGTGCTATGAGTTTTGAAATTACATGATAAACCCTCATTCCCAAACGCAAACTCTATAGAATGTCTACTTGCTAAATAGTGAATAAGAACAGCAATGTTCATCGTATGTCTAAGTAGCTAGCATAGTGAGTAACGTGATGTGTAAGTAATCCCAAGGTTGTAGGTTCGACTCCCGGTCAGTGTATTTATCGTTGATATCTGTGAATAATTTACACTGACTCGAGGCTAACCCTGTACAAATGCGTCTGATGTCAATAAGTACAGCGGTTTTACAATGGGATCTGTGAACGCGAAAAGGGACTATTTCGAGAGCGTGCAAAATTCTAGTACATGAATTTCAATTCAAGAACACCGATTACAATCGTCATCTCTCAACTGAGTCCTCCCCCCGCCAAAATGATATCAGAGTCCCCTCCTAGAGAAATAATGAATTTCAACAGCAATATTCATCGGATGTGTAAGTAGCATAACGTGTAATGTGATGTGTAAGTAATACCAACGTCCCAGGTTCGACTCCCGATCAGTGCAAGAAGGAATTTTTTTTTTCATGATTTTTCCAAAAATTCGTGAACGGATGCCGTAACTTACGAACCATTACAACCAACAATTTGGCACCTCGAAACCAACCCACTGCGCATGTGTCGTCACGTATTCATGAATAATTAATGAGATTCAGGCAAACAAAGAGAAAAGTCGATTGTCAGCCCAATAGACCTCTTTAGCTTCGTATGTAAATTGCCCATTTCAGATCATATGATGTAAACATGCATGGTGTTCTCTGGAGAATTAGTCCTTTCAATATGAACGAATAAATTTCAGAAATATAAAGAAACAATTCTCCAGAGAATATCATGTTTACATCACATGATCTGAAATGGGCAATTTGCATACAAGCTAAAGAGGTCTATTCACGTAGCACTCGCCCGAAATACTTTCTTTTAGCATTTGAAATTATTTTCGATTGAGAAAGAACGATTTTCGACGAAATTCGTCTCGCGCAAAGTAGTTCTAGTTGCGGCGAAAATATGCTTTTGGGCAAAAAGTTGTCGATTAAAGCTATGGAAACGATGGGGTCTGTTGCGCTTTATAGGGAACATGGGGGATTCCCCCAACGGTGCTAGATCGAACCCCCATCTCTATATACACCTATTTCAATAAACGTTGATCATGGACGATCTGAAATGGATGATCTGAGACCAAGACGAATTATGGGAAACTGAGGGTCTTTCGTTAGTAACATGTGAAATTCATTCATTTGATCTGAAGCTTGGAATCACGCTTGATGTTTGAACGAGATATGGCGGAAGTTAACGTGAATTTAAAAGTTTCAGATCATCCAATTCAGATCGACCGTTATCAACGTTAATTGGAATAGGTGTATACACCTATTTCGAAAAAGGTTGTCAGAGAGAAAGGCGATAGGAGAATGGTGAATGGTCATTCTAAGACCAGATAGAACTATAGATGTGTGTGTGTATACAGCTAATTGCATAATCGTTGTCGGGTTGAAAATCATGAAAGCTATGACCAAAAGGAATTCTGGGAAATTAAAACTCTCAAATAACAAAGTCAAATCATCGACCTTTCTATCCAGACTTGTAGGATCTTAGTTAAATAGCTCATATACCTTCAAAACTACGAGAACATTGAATATATCTGCATGTAATGTGGCTCATGAACTGATTTCCCATCCATCCTTGCGGTCTCAGCTTCTCATGGCCAGCTATTCCGGTCATCCTGAACCGGAAGTCACGCAACGACTTTCATTTGGAAAATATACCTCGAGTATCAGTCAAATTCGCTCTAAAATACGTTCCACAAGGCTCCTTTAGTGAATTAAACACCATTCGAATTGAAAACAACTACCAAATTGTATGTGTTAGGTATATTTAGAGCTCAATATTATCGAAGAAACATTTTAGAAGCGAAATACTAACTCGGTTCGACGATTTTGATCAATAGCACAGGGAGCCCAAGCGCCCTCAGGACCGGACTTGCGACGGTATCCCTGTGCTTTAACAGCTATCCCATGGATCTTTACGGCAAATGAAAGCTTGATATCTAAGGTTTATTTTGATGCCAAACATGATGATTTTCGGTAAAGTTTCGACTTCAAACTTCACTATTCTTCGTCCACCGGAAGCGGACATTTGGTGTTCTCATTTTGTGATAATGGAGCATTTTCAAAGCGCTCAAGTAAACATGGAATTATTTCCAATCTGGACATGCTTTCGTGAATGACCTTACAAGTAAGTCTAATTTATATATCATCCACTGCAAATTGAAAAAAGTCCTCAGAATTTCGACAATTAGACTTGGAACTTCGCACTTTCGCATGATTTCGCATGTTTCTATCCAAATTTACAGAGGCAGTATGTACGATATACAGGCTATCGAATATTTCTTCAAGTAAACATACGAAATTGTATTTTTGTAATTTGTATTAGCCAGAACAAAGCATAAGGAGTAGTAGAAAACTATTCTACCACTGCAAATTAATTTTCTTCAGAACGTAGACTTTAATTTGCCTTGATTTGATCGCTTCCCAGTCAAGCCTTTGTATTTGTATTCGCCATTTTGATTATTCGATTGGGGGAGACCGCTGCTTCATCGCGGGCTCGATGTCCGCGAAAGCTGGCCATGATCATTTATGATTTTCAACCCGACAACGATTATGCAACTAGCTATATGCAAATAACCTGACAATTTAGTTCATAAAGCTTTCAGTTGTAATGCATCAGTCAATTCCAGCAATGCCCATTCCCCCCCCCCCCCCCCGGGAAGCCCGGGTTATAAATTGGGCTTTCTTTTTCTTCGTCGGTCACAAAATGGACAAATCGTCATGACAGCGCATGCGCTCGGTCGTATATCGCAGGCTCATATCGCAGGCTCATACGAGACGTGCACGTTTGACTCATTCGAAGAAGGAATACTTCTGTGCCTGTGGCGGAGTCGTTTGAAAAAGTTCGATATTCCTCTTTCGGACAAAGCTCATGACATCGTCGATAACTGAGATGATGTATCGCTTGCTGTTAGACACGCTCTTCTCACTTACAAATGCACACGCTGTTCGTGGTAGGCCCACACTAAAAGAAGATGAGCGTTTTCGAAACGGGTTGGTCCACGAACTCAAAGAGCTACAAATCAATACAAATGAGCTACAAAATAACATAAATATGAACATTATGAACTCAAATAAGAACTCATCTGAGAACTGCATAGCTATGCACAGTGTATTACACAACACGAAGCCTGATGAACTGAAGTTTGACGACAAAAAGCAAACAGATATCTTGAAGAAAGGTGAGAACTTCAAAGCGGCCATGATAGAATCGTACGAACTACATAAAGCTAGTACTGAATCAATATTACAAGATTGTCAACAACAGCTTACTATTGTAGAGACGAAATCAAATGTTCGCATCCAGGCTAACCTTTGTAGTGAAAATGTTCATGATGACTCGTCAATTAATGAAATAAATGAGTTTAGATCTCGACGTGCAATGTTTGTTTCTTGTATTGAAAAAACTGTGCCAGCATCGTCACAATCATATTGTCAATAATATACGTATTGCTCGACGTGACTGCTCAGTATAGACCTATTCCCAGTACTATAAAAAGACAGTCTTTTAGAAAGATCACTTACCGCTCTATTCATATTGTCTCCAAAAGAAGAAAGAAAAAGGCTTTACAACGAGTTTTGAAGGAGCCAAATCTACAATCAATGGGTATATAGATGAAAACTGTTCTTCAAAGTCCACTACATATAAAAGTCTTAATCACAGAAGAAATTTCTGTCAGTCTGGTCCTACTCTACTTATTGATCCAAACAAAACAATAAGAGCACCTTATAGTCAAGGCAATATTTTAGTATTTGGTCGAAATGCTGGACAACAATGTGTTGCAATGAGTTTGTGTTCTTTGATATACAATAAAAGACAACCAACAACCTCCCAGAGTGACCTGGTGCAAATAATGAATATTGGGAATGAGTTGTATACAAGCTTATCTCAATCAGCTGGACAGTCATTTTTGATGATGACAGAATTACCAACAATGCTCACAGTATATGATACAGACTATCAATTTGAATACAGCGAAAGCTACACTGGTAATGTACATGGTGACAGAGCAATAAATATTGAGGGTTATACCTACTGCATGCCCATAGATAGAGCTTTTGAATGTCTGTTGAGGGAAAATTATACTTCATTCATATTAACAATAGGATCCATTGCTGTTGGTATCTACGGTATTGATAATGGAGGATTTAAAATATTTGATTCTCATGCTAGGGATTCATATGGTATGAGTGATCCTCAAGGCACATGTGTGTTGTTAGAAGTGTCATCCATCAGTAGCTTAGTACAATATTTTCAAGCCTATATCCAAGTAGCAATGTATTTGAAGTGAAAGGACTACACATTAGAAGAGTGCAAAGTCAAATACATGGAATTCAAAATAATGTTCCTATTGTCGAAGAAAGTCACTCTGGTCCGTCCAAGTTCATACATAGTGCTGATAAAACAATAATTAATGATGCAGGCATAAGTTGTTCTTGCAAGCAGTGTTGTGCAATAGCATTTTATTCAATGTGTTACTCTGTCATTAAACCTTGTGGCTACTGGGACTGTAGTACACTAGCTAGAGTTGTTGACAATGGGAATTCTTTTTACAATGGCCTTTGTATTAATAGACATATGAAAGCCACCAATCTGCCTGAAAAAGTTGTAATATCTGGTGCTGATATCAATGTAGTGTTTAATACTAAAAGTCAAGGAATACTGTCATGCAATTCACTCCAAATGAAATCAGTTCTTGAGACCTTGATTGTAAATAACAACAAAAATACAGGTTTTTTTGTTGTGGTTTTCAAATTATTGTATAAGTTGTATATTCAAACAAACAACCAAAGGAAACATGACGTATTCTCTATTAGCATTTGATGACAGTCTGGTACCACAAATACAATATATCAAAAGTATAACAAGTATTCAGTCTCTCATTGAAAATATCTGTGATGTTGTACAAAACAAATTTAGCTGTGGCAGCCATAATATACATTATGAAATACAGTTTTTAACTTGTTCAACTAAGGTCACTAGCAATGAACGTAAAAATATAATGCGTAGACACAGACGAATACACACATATGAAGCAATGGAACCTGTTAAAAAGAAAAGATGTTTAGAAAATAGGAAAGTTAACTATGCAACAATGAATGCTTCCAAGAAGACAGAACTGCTTCGTAACATAAAAGAAAACTACCAATTGATGGATCCAAATAAAAAACAACAGCTACTGAATAAAAGAAAAGCAGACTACCAAAGTATGGACACAGCAATGAAAACACAATACCTAGATAAAATATGGCAGTATTTTATATGTTGGCATCATAAACTATTTATTTTAAAATTAGTTTCATAAATAAAATAACACAAAAGCCTGCATGACTACAATGGGCAGATATCCTAACATCCTTATTCTTGGATGAAAAGCTTATGTAGCAATGTTTAGCATTCAACAGCACTTTAATTTGTATTTCACCATTAGAAGCCCGAGTAAACGCTTGTAGAGCGTCTTGTTACTATTATTATTACTATTATTATTATTATTATTACTATTATTATTATTACTATTATTATTACTATTATTATTATTATTATTACTATTATTATTTAGTAGTAGTAGAGGTAATCATACGGTTTCGAGTTCAATTTGGAAATAATTTGCACGAGTGTGTTTTTCAAAGAGTATCAAAATTGCACGAGCCCGTAGGTCGAGTGCAATTTGAGCTCTTTGAAAAACACACAAGTGCAAATTATTCCAAATTGAACGAGAAATCGTATGATTACCAATTAATAATATTCATTTCAACTGCACTGCTCTAAGCCAATCAGAATCGAGTATTATTTGTATATTATTATTATTATTACTATTATTATTGTTATTATTATTATTATTATTATTACTATTATTATTGTTATTATTATTATTGACTGCCTAATATATGAAATGTTGTTTATACAAGAACTGAAACCGGCACTTAACATACAGACGGACTCCATCAACGCAAAGTTATTTTAGTTTAGTATACCCATGGGAACTGCAACTTTGCTTAATTTAATTTATTCTTCTTGTACCAGTTTCACTTGATAATGATGTCTGCGACATCGAAATGTCGTATAGCGTTGATTTTTCTATTTCTATTATTATTATTATTATTTTATTATTATTATTATTATTATTATACTGATATACTGAACATTTGATCTATCTAGACTAGAACTTCACGGGATTTGGGGGTTCTTTGTGATAAACAGTTCCTAAAAATATTCTAATTTCAAAAAATCAAAAAATCTACACGATCTTACCGAATATTAAAGGAATGGTCGATGCCTAGCGTGCGTTAGTCCAGTCCCAGACTCACTTTCTATCCGCTCCGACAAACTAAAGTCGCAGAGGAAAGAGAGTCCAGTATAACTTGCATGCGCATGGCAGCTTAGCAGCCAGGCGACCACCACAAATATGTGGTGGTCGCCTGGTTACAAAGTCTGTCTGATCTCCAAAATGGCGGAGGCTCCAGTAAATCCTAGTTTAATAATTTAATATTTATATTGCGCAGTTTCTCAGTTCTGTATGAGCGATATCAGTCGAATTTTGTGAAGAATTTCATCGATTCTGTGAAGTTTTCCCTCGCAAAGAGTAATTAAATTTATTATAATATTGTTCTAAAGTTGGAACAGCTCCGGGATGGTTTTTGTTAATTTGAGTACGGGCTTTGGAAAGTCCCTGATTTATTCTTTATTAATCTGCGCGCACTGTCAGCCATTTCATTCCATTTTATTTTGACAGCTCCACGTGATATAAACATATCACTGGCCATATTACATTGCGGGATTTGAAAATAGACAAAATCGGCTGACTGGCGCAATGTTTACATTCTTTAACCCAATTCAAAACTTTTGCAAACAACATTTCCATCGATTTCCATATCAATGCTGTTAAAATGTCTATTGAAATCGAAATACAACAGACAAAGAACCGTATTCCCAAAAGATCTGAAATGGGTCAAAGAATGTAAACATTGTGTCAGTCGATTTGGTCTATTCAGCTCCAATCTGATTGGCTGCTAAGCTGCCATGCGCATGCAAGTTATATTGGACTCTCTTTCCTCCGCGACTTCAGCTTGTTGGAGCGGATAGAAAGTGAGTCCGGGACTGGACTAAGCGTGCGTATATCCAGTTATGGATGCACGCGGGAGGCTGCTAAGCACGAGAGAAGCGTAAGATCTAGCTTCTTGAGTGCTTAGCAGCTGACCAAGTGCATCCAGAACTGGATATACGCACAGCTAAGCATTGACCATTGCTTTTATAACATAGCCATGGCTTTTACGCATCAAAAACTGATTTATTGTTATCAATAATTCTGATCAACTGACAAATTCTTCACACTGGCGCACGAATAGTTCTCAATTCTTTCGAATTGTTCAAGATCTGAAGACAACTTTACACAAGCAAAAGCCGCTAAAAGTGATCAACATATACACACAACTAACCATAAAAGACAAGGATTTTACCGGTCAAAAACAGATTTCATGGCCAAAAATTTCGTACGGCATAGTCGACGAGCATGCGCAATGGATTGTTTAAAGAGCAAAGAAAGTAACATAAATTTTATTTAAAAGCAATGGTGACTTCAGAGATTTTCGTCTTTTTCTTGGATCACGAAGTCCCTTCACAGTTCCCAAATATCTAAGTATTATTTTTCCTTGAACAAATATCGATAAATTGAGATGTTTTTAAGATAAGAACTATGTTTTCTAAGCGGTTCCAAGACAATCTAAATGAAAGTTTTTGCCTTTGAGCTAATCAAAAATAACGGCCGCCACGCCGGAGAAAATCATGAAATTCGTGAGAAAAATACAGTTAATTGAGCGATTTAAACTAGATGAACACGGTTCCCAAATATCTGAAATGAAAGTTTAATCACAGGGAGCCCAAGCATAATAAATTCAGCAAAAAAACAAAATTCGAAATAAAGTATTTTTTTCCGCTATTCACCTTTGTTGTCTGTTAACTTAAAAATTCTGAAAAAAAATCACCAGGCAGGTTAAGTTAACAGACAACAAAGGTGAATAGCGGAAAAAAAATACTTTATTTCGAATTTTATTTTTTTGCTGAATTTATGCTTGGGCTCCCTGTGGTTTAATGTCAAAACAAAGTTTTTAGGCACATAAAAATGACTTACAAAATGTCTTTCTTGGTTCCCTAATCAGCTGAAAATGGTGAAATCGTCTTTGTGTCGAGTAACAAAACAATTGGCGCACGGGAATAGTTCAAAAAGTTGATCGTTTTCGTGAAACATCTTGAACTCTTCGAAGCTTCGTCCACCATCTTGTATACCCATAATACTCTTCTAAGATGACCACAGGTAACCCAAGCTATATATCAGTACATTAATGTGGATCATGTCAATAAAATCAATAAGATAATAACGATATAATAAAAAATTGCTTGTATAATATTCAATCATTCATTTATTATATGAGAAGATTTGAAGCAATTTAGACGAGAATTGAATGAGTTATAGCCATTTTAAAATTACCCCTTCTATGATTTTGACTGACACTTGCGCCCGCAATTACTGTCCGCCGACCGTACGAATTTTTTTGCCATGTATGGTTGTCAATACTTCTGATCAACTGACAAATTCTTCTAAACCTGCACACGTATTTCTCAATTCATTCAAAGTGTTCAAAACCTGAAGACGACTTTACAGCAGCAAATGTCGCTCAAATGTGCTCTATTTTCTCAAAACTACACATTTTCCGTGGAAAATTTACAAAATAGATTTATCTAAACATTACAAAAAACATAGTTTTTCGTTTTGGCACGTTCTGGAGATGAATTTTCAAAGAACTTTTGAAGTTTAAATAAAAACACATCGATTACGAGCGCTCGACGAAACTACAACTTGGACCCGGGACTTGGACGTTCTGGATAGTACAGTTGTTGAAAAAAGGGGAATCAAAGTGGATTGGAGGCTTCATCTGACCCTCACTAAGACGACTGACAGTTTTGCTGTACTGCTGTTACTGGAAAGGACGGTTGAGCCAAAGCAACTGCTGTACATGTAGTGTAGAAGAACTTTGCTCGAGGCTTCGTGACAAGATAAATGAAGATTTCGCTGCAGTGGTGAAGTTGTATTGACGATGGACGTGTGTTATAATGAGCCAAGCTTTGCTCATTTCGGTGCCCAGATATCGCCATGATGTGACGATTCGGTATCAGTACTGAAGTAGTGTCTTTTTGCTGTACATTCCACATGCAGCCCAACCATTGCATTCGAGGCTATTAATCAGGTTAATAATAATATAAATATATTTATATGCACGCGTCTTTTTTTGATGGGTTTCCTGTGGTAGAGCGCGCACGCGCGCAATACGTATTATATTGGGCTTCCTGTGTTGAGTAAGGTATAATGTTGGGCTTCCTGTGAGCGTCCCGCGAGTCCCGCAGTACATGTGTATACATGGTATACATTGCTGCGGGCGCTTCTTGCGGGACGCGCACAGGGAACCCAACATCTTACATTTCTATGCACAGGGAACCCAACGTATTGCGCGCGCTCTACCACAGGAAACCCATAAAAAAGACGCGCGAAAGTAATGGTTGGGCCACAGGCAGCCCAACCATTGCTTTTGAGGCTACTAAATAATTCAATAAAATGATATTTTTTGATGGGCTTCCTGTGGTAGAGCGCGCGCGCATTTATATATTGGGTTCCCTGTGTATAAAAATGTATAATGTTGGGATCCCTGTGTACCTCCTGCGGGATGCGCCCGCAGCAAATGTGTATATTGAAACAAGGTATGAAACTCGGTCACGTGAAAAATACGTTTTTGACCCTAATTTTGTCAATGTGATGTGAAAATTCAATTTTTCTTCGAATAACTAAACTTTACCGTATTCTCTAAGCACTTTTTAAGTATCAGTCGTCTAACTTCAACGTACGCTGAGAAACTAATTTTTGAAATTTTGAGCGTCGTGGCCCGATGTGCGGCGCAAGTAGATGGTGCACTTTTCCGTGAAGTAGTCGGATTTTACCTTCGAGAAGGCATCGACAAGCGCTCGGCAAATCTGAACGATGCTCTTTTTGGCAAGTTTTAACATGATATGTTCACTAAATATGAGTCAAAACATCTACAATATACTTTATTTATTTTCTGTTTTGACTTCTGTAAAGTATTTGTTTTGTATTTTGATTTTTATCGCCGGATTAAAATCTTCAAAATTGACGCATTGTGTTTTATAAATGCTGAATAGTCTCAATATTTAGTACTGCACAACACATTTGCTATCAGTACTTGTACACAAAATGACAAACAAACGTATTTATTTCAACAATAAGTTTACTAGCTTCTTACACACTGTTTTGCCGTTACTTTCTGTGCAATTTATTCACTATATTGATCAGTAATAGCATGGAAATAAGCTTAATAACAATGGATACATATTATACACAATCGACAAGTTGTGAATCACTGATCATGACTGATTGAATAGCAAACATCGAAGTTGGAAGCGATAAGCTCACTTACGTTCCGTTACGAAAAATACGCCGTTAAAATTACTCTGTTTCTCTCAGATGATAGTAAGACGTTAATATTTGCTAAATGTGTCGTATTTCAATGACAATAACGAACAACTGTTAATATTTTAGTTCACGGCAGCTTCACGAGTCCATCGCCATTCATCGGTCTCCTTCGATGTCAGTGAATTTGAGTTTGTCTATATTTTTGCTTCAGATGGTTTATGCTGTGTTGGCGTTCCCTTGTGTCAGAAGAACTATAAGTAAAGTTCAAAATTATGTCAAACACTTTCTAGATGTTTAAACATATAAAGTAAAATCAGTCAGTTGAGAGAGGTTCCTTGTTGAAGTGTATTTCGATCACTGACAACTACAGTCTACACACTTGTCAAATACTGAATTACTGAGCTCAGTCATAAAAAACTGATTTGTTGAGGAGTATTAAGTAGCCCTTCTGCCCTAGTATAGGCAAGTCCTTTCATTAAGAACAGTTAGAGCAAATACTACGTAAAAACCATGACAAAAAGTACTTTTAGTTCAGTTTATTTTCAACAAAACTTTCTCACGTGTCGAGCACAACACATCCAAAGTTTCTCAACCATTGGCATTCAAAATGAAAAACGACTACTTTAAAACCGTCGAATTTCTTCTAGATCATTACCAGAAATTACGGACATTTTACTCCCGCGATATTATGACCAGCGGTCTACTGGCAGTCCGAAATTCTCCTCGAATTTATATCAAAATAAATCAATTCATCAAAACCAAACTACTCTAAGTTTGTTTAGAAATACCAAGCGTTTGTGTTGTGGTTGATAGATTTAATATTGAAGAGCTTGCTTACGCTCGGCACAGAGTACGAACGACTCACTCTTGACACTTCGAAATTTTAAAAAGAACACAGGAAGCCCAATCCATGAACTATGAGTTTGAATTTCCCGCTTTTAGGAGCCTTCACCTTCTTTGAACAGCAATATCACACATAAAACTACCAGGCTACTAAGTTCTTGTAAAATGTCGGAATCAAACGGCGAAAATTGCTATATTTTGGGTGATTTCTTGGTGATTTCAGGACATTCAACAGCTCAGATGTTTGCTCAAGGCCTCCGAGAAATAGTGCTTTTTCACTTGTGGTTTGCGGCCTTTTGTATCATCGAAATCATATCATTTTGACGGATTTAGACTTACTGTGAGTTGAGGCAATGTTGGAGATGTCGGCACCGATGGATCCATGCAATCATCGAAAGTTTAAAGCTCGGAAAGTAATGCAGGTAACACTTTTTTTGCTCGATTAAGGGGCATGTATTGTCAATATTCGTTGTTGTTTTGGATCCATTTTGCGTCCAGTGCAATGAATTAAACGATGCAAAAATGTTCACAGAATATGTTATAAAGACTATATTTTACGTCTGGAAGTCGGCACCTAAAATTCAAAGCTGTATAAATGTCAAAATTTCAAATTACATTTGAAGTCCCATACATTTCTTTGTGTTGTTGAGCGGCCATTTTGAAATGTCGATCGTACTGAAAACTAATACCGTGACGTCAGATGTCCGTAATTTCTGGTAATGTTACTTAAGGTTGACATGAATTGTGAACTTCTAAACTTACCATGAATAGGGAATAGAATCCCAACCTTTACACCGAAAAAATCAGTATTTCTTGATATGAACTTCTCTTCCATGCCCCGCCATCAGCGACAAAATAACGACTTTACCCTGGGTACCTATGAAGTCAATTCATGGACAATATATTCATGTCGTCGTGTCGTCACGTCATCTCGTTTTGTCGACATGTCAAGTCGTTGTTCTACCACATCGTCTCGTTGTTTTTGTACTTCGTCCCGTCGGGTTCCGAAGTCGATTCGTCAATAATTTATCCTTGTCGTCATCTCGTCGTGTCGTCTTTTACAGTCTTTTACCACTTCGTCTCGTTGTTTTACCTCGTCGTCTCGTCGTGTTTTACCACGTCGTCTCGTCGTTTTACCTCGTCGTCTCGTCGTTTGACCACGTCGTCTCGTCGTTTTACCACATCGTCTCGTCGTTTTACTTCGTCGTCTCGTCTTGTTTTAAACAGGTCGTCTCGTCGTTTAACCACGTCGTCTCGTCGTTTTACTTCGTCGTCTTGTCGTTTTACCACGTCGTCTCGTCGTTTTACCTCGTCGTCTCGTCGCTTCGTTCGGTTTACAGCCGGGTATGGACCTTTTCGTAGTTTCCCAGAATGCTTCATGATTCTGCGCGCGCACTGAGCGGAAATTCAGTAGAAAACTTAGACTTTTAAATTAAAAGTGCGTAAGAAGAACTACAAAGATAGATGCAAATTCTCAAGCAAAGAATATAGTTTTTTCCTGTTCTTGATTAGTTACAGTAGTCCTCAATCTACACGATCAATTCTAAATATAATTTATTTTCCCTGACCTCGCTTGCGCGCGCAGAATCATGAAGCATTCTCTGGGCTCCGTGTATGTTCCGATAAAGAACAGAGGAATTGTGGGAACGATAAGCACATGGTTCATCACTTCAGTTGGTTGTCAAACGAGCCAGTTCTACAAACGATGGAAGAAGTGAAAGATATCCTTAAGGATGCATTGAATCGAATTGAAAGAATAACGTCTGTTACATCAACGACCACTTCGCATTCTTCTGGCTCTGGATCGGGTTTTCAATCTAGCCAAACTCAATCTACACTTGGAACATATGTAAATACAGTAGTGTAGCAGGGTGCCATGGCCCCATCATTTGGGAGTGAACATGACCCCTTGCACATGCAGCCATAACAAAAGTGGTTTGGTTTATTTCATGTAACTAAGACATCTAGTTACATGTAGGAGTTACCCACTACATCTGCAGAAGGATCAATAATCAGCAAACTTATTGTCGAAGAGAGTAACAAATCTGTCCGTGTTCACTGTACGTTCACCCCGCTGCACCGGCTGTGAAACACAACTATTAAGCTTATATTAAATACAGTTGTAAAATACGCGCGTTTACACAATTAATATAAGCTTAAGCTTAATAATTCAAAATAAAAATGAATGGATGGGACAAACAAACAAGAAAACTTATCATGAAGAGTACCTACATCACACGGTCAAGCGCCACATCTGACAAATCGCTAAACGATTTTCTCTGTAGTCCATAATCAGCAATCCGTCTTTAAATAGTTTTACTTGATACACCAAACATTTTAACAATCAAAGAAGTAGAGAAAGAAAGTTCAAGGTACATTTCCAACCGTTCTTTACAAATAAATATTTCAGGTCGCCCACGACACCCCGTGGAAATAAATATTGGCCCTTTATTGGTGGTATTCATACTGGCTGACAATGCATTTCTTGCTTGTTGTAGTCCACACGTGGGCCAGAGTAGATTTGTGAAGGAACGTCATCGTCAAACAACACTGAAATCCAGGGGCGTAGCGTGGACATACGCACATACTCCCACGCACATACGCACGTGCGTACAATTTAAAATACTTAAAATCTATATATTATAAGAAACATAAAAATATTTAAAAAAATTGAAATCAAAGACAAAATCTTAACAGCTGACTCAGTTTAAACTTGCTGGAAACTACTCACAGAAGGCAGGAAATGCTATTTTGGAGAACCTATACCTCAAAATTTTTCGGGGAGCTTGCCCCCGCATCCCTCTACAAGCTCGCGCCTTCGCCGCTCGTCAGATTGTGTCGCCAATAAATTTCCCCTTGCAATCAGTCATTGTAGGCATGTATAATAATAATTGTAGTTAGTACAGTCTCAAAGGCTTCGCCTCGGGTTGTTATATCGCTATTAGCGATAACGGTAGCGGTATATAACCCGTTTACATAAATCCTTTACATAACCTTTACATAAATCCTTTATATAACCTTTACATAAATCCCCCCCAAAACTGAGTGATAAATGCATTTTACTAGCTATGTATTTATGTAGCGAGAAAGTCCGCTGGAAAACGAAGAAAATGGTATTTCCGAGTCTCTAGATTTCTAAATTTTCTGGGGGGGCATGCCCCCTCACCTCCCTACTAGCTCACGCCTTCGGCGTTCGTTGCTATGTGCGTACATTGGAAAAAAAGCACGGTACGCCCCTGAAATCCTAGCCAATATGTTTAAGATTCTGTCTATGAATGCACATAAATAGTCACAATCTTGTCGGTCTTCAAACATTCGATCGTTTAAACGACTGAGTATTTCTTCTATACTTGAACGAAGCCAACTTTTTACTTCCGACAGCATTTCCGCCATTTTACATGAGCCAACATAAGCACCAGCGCGGAGAGCCGCTGACCGGCCTTCACGACGAGACGACGAGGTAAAACGACGAGACGATGTGGTAAAACACGACGAGACGACGTGGTTAAACGACGAGACGACGTGGTAAAACACGACGAGACGACGTGGTAAAACGACGAGACGACGAGGTAAAACGACGAGACGACGTGGTGAAACACGACGAGACGACGAGGTAAAACGACGAGACGACGAGGTAAAACGACGAGACGACGTGGTAAAACACGACGAGACGACGAGGTAAAACGACGAGACGACGTGGTAAAACGACAAGACGACGAAGTAAAACGACGAGACGACGTGGTTAAACGACGAGACGACCTGTTAAAAACAAGACGAGACGACGAAGTAAAACGACGAGACGACGAGGTAAAACGACGAGACGACGTGGTAAAACACGAAGAGACGACGAGGTAAAACGACGAGACGAAGTGGTAAAAGACTGTAAAAGACGACACGACGAGATGACGACAAGGATAAATTGTTGACGAATCGACTTCGGAACCCGACGGGACGAAGTACAAAAACAACGAGACGATGTGGTAGAACGACGACTTGACATGTCGACAAAACGAGATGACGTGACGACACGACGACATGAATATATTGTCCATGAATTGACTTCATAGGTACCCCCCACGGGTCTGTAGCGTACGACGACTTCGGCTCTTCGGCTCACGGAAAAGTGCAACATCTACTTGCGCCGCACATCAGGCCATCACGTGACTCGTGACTGGAGTTTCATACCTTGTTTCAATATACACATACACTGCGGGACGCGCGGGACGCGCGGGATGCACACAGGAAGCCCAACATAGGACATTACAAAGCACAGGGAACCCAACATATGTATTGCGTTCGCGCGCTTTACCACAGGGAACCCATAAAAAAAACGCAAATATCATTTTTTTAATTATTTAGTAGCCTCAAAAGCAATGGTTGGGCTGCCTGTGGTTGGGCTGCCTGTGTACATTCCCTCGTCTGTTTTCCGTAAAATCGCTTCAGCCAGTCAAGGTTGGTATCGAGTTTGTCATTCTTTCAAGCAAGTGGAGTTTGGACAAATTGTCTCTTTTATACACCAGGCTAAAAAAAGTGATGGAAAAGGTACTTTTAATGTAATTGATAAGCTTATTACAGGAAATTTATTTAAAGTATATTTTGTTGTTATTTCTCACACAAGTTGTCACAAGTAAGCTTTCTTGGACTTGAATTTGTAAAATTTTGCTACCGAAATACAATTATCTGTTGCTACGATCATTTGTTTTCAAATAATTAAACATATGTTACCTACCTTTAAATGTTGAAACACACCAGTTTGTCATTTTCTTTGTCCTCTCAGTTATATTAAGGCATGGTTCTAAGGCGATCACGCCCATAAAACTATAAGGGGGTTGTAATTTGCTTTCGTTTTATTGCAGAAGCTTGGATTCAGGATTAAATGTATAGATGAGCAGATTGTACATATTTGTGAAGTTAGTTACCATGGCAACAATACATTTGACCTTTTAACCCGGGTTTAAGAAAATAAGATTCAAGGCTTTGGTAGAAGCGCACAACGTTAGTATATCAGAGTAGAAGATAGTGAAAATAATACAGTTTACCATGCTGTTCATCAGGCTAATTGGATATTTTGTAAATATATAATTGCTGAGTCATAAATCGAGAGTATCAAATTTCATTTTCACGTTTATCACCCTTCCCATTACTTTTTCCAACTTATCCAATTAGACCAATAAACTAGGTAGTAAGTCTATTTAATTTTCAATTAAATCCTTGTCATGCAAAATTTCTTTACCTGTATGCACGAGACTTTTATTTTATAAAATATAATTAGAGTTCAAAGGTCACATTGCATGTTTCCATGGAAACTGATATGTTTATTTGTTGAGATTGTAACATTGTTGTATCACTTAAAGTTTCATGAAAGAATCTCGCAAAGAAAAGGAAATAGACCACCCCCTCTTAATTTGCAGCATACATCCTAGAACCAGCTGTTTGACTGCCTATCCATCAAAAGTTGCTGTAAATCGTCTTCCGCCGACAAGTAAGCTGATGTACACCGGACTAGTTCGGCATTTTCGTTTATGTCAGGTTCGCTAACAATGAGTTAACCGCTGAGAAAGTCGGTAAGCTTAGGTCTCCATGGGTCAATGGCTAAATAAAGCAAAGTCATCCATTTTCGTCTTATAGTAGGTACGAAAACTTCAGCGAAAATCTTTGTTTTTGGATTTTGACGTCATTTTCATGAAATATCTCTATGGTATAGATCTTGTTCATAGATAACCAGCCAATCAGAGCGCGCGTTATATTGTAGCTATGTAACTTCCTCCTCCCCCCAAGTTCTCTCTCCTACCCCCCTGCCTTCCCCCAACGGATCAGAGGAATCTAATCACGTGACCTGTCAAGTCGTTACAAACTTCCAAGATGGCGGGAAGGTTGAGAGTGTGCCTTTGATTTATGCTCTTTCAACCTCTCAAAACTCGTTTTCCTTTCCAGATATAAGGTTTTTAGTAGAAGATATTGATGATACGGAGGAAGATCAAGATGATGGTATAATATTTGCATTATATTATCGTAGTTTCGAGCTTGTCATGTCGGTCGCTTGATCGTTTCACTGCGAGATTTGATTCAATCAGGACGTGAAGTTTTGAAGCATTTTAACTTTGGATGGTTTTATCACAGAAGGATGCGACGTGGAGCAGAATGTTCCTTCTATACTCGATCAAATATCTCCTGAACAATTACTGAGTCCCATTGTAAGGATGGAGAAATCTATGCACAGTGATGTGATAAGGTAAGAAACCCCTACAACACACGTGGATTGCTTTATGTTTGCTAGTTAATCATGGTGGATTTATCATTCCTAGGCAAATGGCTGCTACATACAACAGGGATACCTTAAATGTTTGTCGTTCAAAGGAGGACGTGTTCCACGAGTTGTCGTTCGCCTGTCCGAAGACATCGGTGAGACTTGCATTCTTTCTAAAGTAAGTTATTTCTCGAATGGTTTCTCGTCTTTATTGATCTTTTTGACGGTTCTTTTTATTCATGTGTGTTTGTGTTTGTTTTGAGGGATTAACTAAGGATATCAGAAGTGTATTTTTACTCTTAAAACTAAACTTTCCATGGTATTGGACCATAAACTGTGTTTATGTAGCTTATGTTTAAGATTAATGTTATTGTTAAATGCTGCCATTTAGCTGTGGCTAATCCGTCAGGACTCGTGTTTACCTTTTATCGTGTTCTACAGCTCCAGTCGTGTTTTATCAGAGTACAGAACATAGCTCAACCTGATCTATTTGTTTTGCCGTATTCTCTAAACACTTTATAAACTTCACCGTACGCTGAGAAACTTTAATTTTGACATTTTGCGCCTCATGGCACGATTGTGCGGTGCATGCAGCTTTTCCGTGAAACATTCGGATTTTAACTTCCAAAGGTCATCGGCCAGCGCTCGGCAAATGTAGTTACTAAAACCCGGAACGGCCCACAACGACCCACAACGACCTACAACGACCCACAACGACCCACAACGACCCACAACGACCTAAAATGGCTAAAATGAAAACAATCAGGCGTTCCGCTACATTTTGACATGTGAATATGAGACAACTTCATGAGACGACTTCATTTATCCCTCGTGCAGTGGGAATAACAGTCTGTAGTCATGGATGATCAAGGTAAACCCGTTGTTGCTTGAGAATAAATACATTATTATATCATCATTAAAATCATTGGTACCGAAAATAAGTTTTTTTGTTTGTGTCTATTTGACTATTATACTTTATCAAGTAATTTTTGTTTCACTGGTTAAATAAAAGGACTATGTTATCATTGAAAATGCAATGTTTTCTTACCTTGATCATCCGTGACTACAAACTGTTATTTCCACTGCACGAGGGATAAACGAAGCCGTCTCATGCTCACATTCACATGCCAAAATGTAGCGGAATGCCTGATTGTTTTCATTTTACGGCATGGAACCTGAGATCAGCACAAATTGTGGATACATGTACAGTACAGCCTAGAAGTATGTTAACATAAAATGTGTGTCGCGTGTGGGCCCGTCCACACGGACAGACTCTGTACGGACAGGCTCTGTCCATGTGGAGGGGCTCCGTCCGTGTGGAGGGGCTCCGTCCGTGTGGAGGGGATCCGTCCATATGCGTGTGCTGATAAGTAAACCCCACGCAGAACAACTGCTTATTAACTATCTACGATTTCCCTAGAGGTTTAGAAGGTGTGATGTAGTTAAACACGAAGATTGTATGATGAATTCGACAATTTGAATGAACTGGCGATCTGCAACTCAGCGTAATGTTTCGTTGTTTACACCGACAATTGTGATTTATATAAACTTCAATGTACGTGAACGATTGACAAATTAATAAACATTTCTGGTTGAATCTCTGATGATATACACCTAATTGCAGAAAGGTTGTCCACCTCGGAAAAGCACATTTACACATTTGCACATTCGCAACATCACGTGTATATTTGTTTTGCGCAAGTGGAACACAGAGTCAATAGATTCAGTAGAAATATACTGCCATAAGAATGCCGCGGCCTTATACAGAAGATTTCAGGTGGATAGTTGTATTTCAGCGCTTGTAAAAGTGCAAATGTGCAAATGTGTAAATGTGTAAATGTGTAAATGTGCTTTTCCGAGGTGGACAACCTTTCTGCAATTAGGTGTACATGTACCTCAAGTATTCAATGTTTTCGGTTGCACTCTTCGGTTGGATCTGCTGACTTTGCTGAGTTAAGCGATCGATCGTGTGTGTGACCCGCCGACCACACACAGTGAATGTGACAAGTTTCTTTACTCCATGAATGAGCTTTTAGATTGTAACTTCAAATGAAGTCTATTATTCAGCCTTCATTATTAATATCATAAGACAGTCTGAAAAGTCCATCTGTGAGTGTAATTCAGGTTCAACGTGAAGCCATTTGTTTCTCAAATTGGTGTGAAACACGATTGTTGTTTACGTCTCCCCAAAGTGGCGTGACGAGTCGTTCTTCAAAAATGAAATTTGCATGCATTCGAAATGCACCACAATATTAAATGAAAGTTTCGATTCATAATTAATTGTTCCTATGGTTTTAGAGTGATAAAGTAGAAAATGTAGAGTTTACAGGGTCTTATTTTGCATTCCTAGCACTAAAACGGCAAAGTGACAACACATACGGTATGCAAATTATTTTGATCTCTGAGCTGTCACAACAATGCTTTTGACATCAGCCGTCATGCTTTTATGGGGCTTTTACCATGTTTTACCACAGGCAGCCCAACCATTGTTTCTGAGGCTACTAATAATAAATAAAAATATATTTGTATGAGCGCGTCTTTTTTTGGATGGGTTTCCTGTGGTAGAGCGTGTGTGTGCAATACTTATTATGTTGGATTCCCTGTGCATAGAATTGTGTGATGTTGGGATCCCTGTGAGCGTCCCGCAGTACATGTGTATATTGAAACAAGGTATGAAACTCGGTCACATGACAAATACGTTTTTGCTCCTAATCTTTGTCGATATGACGTGAAAATTCAATTTTTCTTCGAATAACTAAACTTTACCGTATTCTCTAAACACCTTATAAGTGTCGATCAGTCTTCTAACTTCACCGTACGCTGAGAAACTTTAATTTTAACATTTTGCGCCTCATGGACCGATGTGCGCCGCAGTTCAGTGGTGCACTTTTCCGTGAAGCAGTCGGATTTTGCCTTCGAGAGGACATCGGCCAGCGCTCGTCAAATCTGAACTGTGCTCTTTTCAGCAAGTATTAATATTTATATTTTCACTAAACATAAGTCAAAACATGTACAATATACTTTATTTGTTTTCTGTTTTGACTTTTATAAAGTATTTGTATTGTGTTTTGATTTTTATCGATTAAAATGCTTTAAAATTGAGGCAATGTGTTTTATAAATGCAGAATAGTCTCAATATTTACTAATTTAGTACTGTACAACACATTTTTGCTATCAGTACTTGTAAACAAAATGACAAACAAACGTATTTATTTCAACAATAAGTTAAAAAAAAGTTTACTAAGCTTTTTACACACTGTTTCTCCGTTCTTTCTGTGTAATTTATTCACTATATTGATCAGTAATATTAATGAATAATACGAAACTAAATAAATATTATGCATATCACCACAATCATAAGTTGAATGAATAACAAACATCGGAGTTCATACAATTTGTAAGCTCTCGGAAGCGATACTTACGTTCTTAGGAAAACCGTATTTAATTACTCTGTGTTTCTCTCAGTTGATAGCTAGTATTTGCTAAATAAGTTGTACTACAGTACAGTCAGAAAGTTTGTCACGCTAGTTCGGCGACATAATTGGTGGCGATATATCGGCTGAAACGAAATATCGGCACCTAAATTCCGCCGAAATACCGGTTGATCAACCGATATTTCGTTTGAGCGTTAAACGATATTTCGGTTGACTGGAACCGATATTTCGCTTTCCCAAACGATATTTCGGTTACCTCCAACCGATATTTCGCTTGAGTGTTTGTAACCGATATTTTTACAACCGAAATATCGGTTATCGGTTGCAGTCTACACATTGAAAGTGTACATTAAGTTTTTTTCTCGAGACGGATCTTTGTTGTTTAAATAAGTCCTGGCGTTAACTTTTAGAGCATCGCGTTATGATCGTAGTGAAAACTCATTAGGCGTCAGGCAAAGACTTTTAATAACATTCTCATGCTGTGTCTTAAGAATTATAGATCGTATTTCATGTGTTTATTGCTAGAAATATAAAGCCCGCTAGAAGATGTTTGAAGTAAAGTTTTAGAAGCGAACTGACTTCATTGTTTATAATCATTTTATAATCTTTGAAATATGGAAGAGTTTTGTTTTACGATTTTTGAAATATAGAAGTTTTTCCCGTTTAGTGACGTTCGATTCTTAAAGCGAAACTCAAAAGTCAATCTGACGTTTAGCATTCGCCGTAAACTTGATGCACGCGATCGATTGATATACAACAAGAAAACAGCCTTTGAAATCTAGCTCGATCCGGCTTTGCAAATTGCGAGAACTTTATTCGCTACAGGGCTAAATAACACTGAAAGTTCTAAAGATCTCTCAACCTTTTACAGTACTAGTACCATAGCGATTCAGTAGTCTTACAGTGTTTGTATGTAAGGTTGTTTCATGCCCTGGTTCCCGTAGACTTGTATCACGTGCTAACACACCATGTGTCAATCAAGTGTCTCAAACATAACATTCTCACGTGCACGCTAATGAAGCTAGATTTTTAGAACTGGTAATGCCGTAAAAAGCTGGTGGGAAAGACGTGAATGAATGTTGTTTATAGATACAACTGTAGGATTATGATTTCAAGAGTTCGATTTAAACTTTTTGCGGCCTTTATCGTCTTACTAGCTGTATTACGTGAAGCTTCTTCAAGATTGCATATGTTCTACTTTACTTTATGGTAAGGTTCCCACAAAAAAATAAAACCACGTACAGTATGTGTTTCTAATTGTGAACAGTTCTAATTGTGAACACTTTTCAGTAAAAGTGCCGTTTTTATACCGTAAAGTTAAGATCGACAAAAAATATTTTACCCGAGCAAATATTGATTTATTTTCAATCATTCAATGCAATTTTGGGCTTTCTGACATTCATTCCGCGCAAAATTTCAACTTTGATTCAAAGTAAGCTGACGACTGCTGTTTACAAATTCGAATTTTAAGCGCGCCTTTAGATTCTCAGTGGCAAAGTTCGCATATTTTCTTTCTAAAAACGCAAAGTTTGGAGTTTGTTTTTATTTGAGCTAAAAGGTAAATAATAACACTTTTCTTTACAAAACAATAATTAGAAAAGTGTTGAAAATGAATGAGCAGCATCGGAATGAAAAATTGTGCGTGTTTTTGCGATGTGCATGTAATTGTAAACACGCATATGCTCACGCATAACTTGGCACTTGGAGTAAAATTGCCGCTAATGTACCGCGTTTGTGATACAAATTTTCGCCATTTCGTTGTTAGCAATTACACGAGCGTGATGAACGGCATGCATCAATGAACATGCGAACACGTCAGTAATTTAGCGTTGCCGTCTGACTTCACTTCGTTTAGGCATTTTTCTATCATTCGTATCGAAATAATACGAACATAAATATTGTTTTAAGACAACTTGGAACTTGTACATCGAATTGCAAGGCTAGAAACCGAGAATAATACACAATATTAATCCATTAAAAAGCAAGCCAAAAGTGTTCACAATTACAAACATCTGTTCACAATTAGAACTACCAAAGGACATGATATAATAAAATATATTTAGAAAAGTTCAATAATAAATACAATGAAACTTAATCACATGTTAGCTGAAGTGTAGAGCTAATTCATAGCAAAGGTTCAGGATAATCGTACCATATGTTGACAAGAAATAACATCAAGTGCAAAAAGTGTTCACAATTAGAACCACATACTGTAATGTTTGTAGGGCCATGTGTGTAGGCATACGCAGTTTCTTTCGGCAAGCCTGTAATGAGGTAAAAAGTTGAGTGTAGTTTGAGTGTATACACGCAGACTACACTCATACTTCTAAGCAGTACTGTACATATATGTAAAGGGCTAAGATTTGAAAATAAAAGGTTTCTCGATCAGCACAAAAAAGTTATATATCAAACATTAGACTAAACATGGAGATATGAAGTCAAATCTATCTTTCGCCGGTATCTTTCTTAATAATTCTGCCCTGATTAACCATCATGCTCCTTACATCGTGAAGTGGTCTAATAACACACGGGACTACGGTAGCGTAAAATGTTCCGATAATGTATTTTCCAACGGCAAAAGCACAAAACAACAGCATCGCGTCTGAATCCAAGCACACATGCCGGTAAATAAGCTTTTAAAATGATCGTATCAGATCGTCATTCACCTCGCAGTAATCATTCTTTTAAAATATCGAGAATTGAGACAAGGTAAAGTAATTCAAATCATAGATCAATAACAAACACACTGTCAGATTTCCAAAGAAACCCGGCCGGTACGAAAACAGACTGTATGGGTCGATCATACATTGTAATGGCAGATCATGAATGAATTCGCCATAGACATGTATAAACCATAATTCATAGATCACAAAGTAAATATAACACATTACAGTCAAATATCGCGTCAGACATGCATTAATGCATGTCGTTGGAAATTTGACGACGTGAATTGTAATGAGACGTAAAGTCGATGTGATTTCAATAGATGTACAGATACAATGTATTTGGCGTATAAATACATTGCTGTTAACCGAAATATCGCCTAACCGAAATATCGCCTAACCGAAATATCGCTTTAACCGAAATATCGGTTAACCGAAATATCGGTTTGACTCAGCCGAAATATCGGATGGCTCCAAACGATATTTCGGTTAAACATCGTCTAACCGATAATTTGCTTAAACGATATATCGGAATTTTGACGAAATATCGGAAGTTGTCAAAAATGTCGGTTTGGAGCGTGACAAACTTTCTGACTGTACTGTATGTCAATGACAATAATGAAGAACTGTTAATATTTTAGTTCACGGCAGCTTCACAGTCCATCTCCATTCATGTCTCCTTCGATGTCAGTGAATTGAGTTTGTCTATATTTTTGATTCAGATGGTTTATGCAGTTTATGCTGTGTTGGCGTTCCCTTGTGTGGCCTTGTGTTTTCAGTAAGAACAACTGTAAGAAAGTTACAAAATTACGTTAAACACTTTCTGATGAGATAGTCAAAATGTTTAAATAGAGAGTGAAGTACCATCAGTCAGTTGAGCGGTAATCCTTGTTGAAGTGTGATTTCGATCCCTGACAAAACTACACAAGTCAAATAGCTCAGTCATAATTTATGAAAACTGATTTGCTGAGGATTATTAAGCAGCCCTTCTGCCCTAGTATAGGCAAGTGCTTTTATTAGAGAACAGTTAGAGCAAATACTACGTAAAAACCTTGACAAAAATACTTTTAGTCAAGCTGCTTTTCAACAAAACTTTCTTGTGTCGAGCCCAACATACAATTCTCCACCATTCAAAATGAAAAAGGACTACTTTAAAACCGTCCAATTTCTTCTAAAGTTACTTATAGTTATCATGAATTGTGGACTCCTCAACTTATCATGAATAAGCAATAGAATCCAAACATTTACACCGAAAAAAATCATGTTTTGTTTCATTAACTTCTCCGCCATTTTTCAAAACTTCAGCTACTTCACCCTGGGTACCACCCCCCACGGGCCTGTAGCGTGCGACAACTTCGGCTCTTCGGTTCACGGAAAAGTGGACCACTGAACTGCGGCGTACATCAGACCATGATACGCCATCAGTTTCACACCTTGTTTCAATATACACATTCCTGACGCACACAGGGAGCCCAACATAATATATTCTTATGCACAGGGAACCCAACATATACGTATTGTGCGCGCTCTACCACAGGAAACCCATAAAAAGATGCAAATATCATTTTATTTAATTAGTTGCCTCAAAAGCAATGGTTGGGATGCCTAAGGTTTTACGTCTTCAAGGAAACCTCTCACTTTAATGTATGGTTTTCAAATACTGTTAAAAAGTTTTTGTAAAATAAGTTTTTCATCTAGTCTAGAAACTGGGATGGTTAAAAGATATCGTAATCATCTGTTGGCGTCGTTAGTCTCATTTCACACATCGTGACCGGTTTGAACCGGTTCACACTGCACGTGACAATTCATTCTGAGTCATTCACATTCACAACTTGAAAATTTCCGAATATAATTCTTCTTGTAGATAAAACGTTTCTTTCCTCAAACAGTTAAAATAGTATCATCAAATGTGAAGTAAGAAAACAGATTTCGAAAAAGAGCCAAAATATTCTTGGTTACGATCCGCACTTACAGACGGATCTTGCTGTTCTTTGTGAATCAAATTCATGGTCAATTGCTCAATAACAATAACTGTATAACAAAACAAATGCCCACGCATACGGATGGGCTCCGTTTTACAGCAAAGACGGGCTCCGTCCATACGCCTGTTAACGGAGCCCACACAAAACCAGCGCGTGGGAACATACTTCTAGGCTGTACTGTAGGTCATTTTTTTAAATGAAAATCTATGACTTTTAAACATAATCTGATATTTTTATTCAGTATTATAAATAATTACAGCTTTATGATCGCCGAATGAGCACATCTGAAAGAAACTACAGAACAGTCAGAAAGTTTTTCACGCTAGTTCGGCGATATATCGGTGGCGATATATCGGCTGAAACGAAATATCGGCATCTAAATTGTGCGTTAAGTAATATTTCGGTTGACTGGAACCGATATTTCGCTTTTCCCAAACGATATTTCATTACCTCCAACTGATATTTCGTTTGAGTGTTCGTAACCGATATTTTTGCAACCGAAATATCGGTTGAAGTCTATTCATTGAAGTGTACAATTAAGTTTTTTTCTCGAGACGGATCTTTGTTGTTTTTAAAATGCTTTAAATGTTGGCATTCGAATCGATGACCATTTAGCCGTTAAACAGGCAAATTAATATTAATATATCACCTAACCGAAATATCGCCTAACCGAAATATAGCTTTAACTGAAATATCGGTTAACCGAAATATCGGTTTTACTCAACCGATATATCGGATGGCTCCAAACAATATTTCGGTTGAACATCAGCTAACCGATATTTTGCTTAAGCGATATATCGGCATTCTGACGATATATCGGAAGTCGTGACGATATATCGTTTTGGAGCGTGAAAAACTTTCTGACAGTACTGTACTTGTAATGGTAAGAGTTCAAATAGCAGTTCAGTAATTTTGTGAGTGGCATTTTGGTATCGTTGTGGATCGTTGTGGGTCGTTGTGGCTGGTTCCAGGTTTTAGTAACTACGGCTCGGCAAATCTGAACTGTGCTCTTTTTGGCAAGTTTTAATATTTATATTTTCACTAAACATACCCCTGTTTTCAAAAACGTTGTCCATTTACAAAATACAAAATAGTAAATAATCAAATGGAATTAATTAGAGAAACAATGAGTCAGAGTTCAGCTTGAGTGCATTTCTTTTGTTTCTCTAATTTTAAATTCCTTTCTACCATTTACTGTTTTGTATTTTGTAAATGGACAACGTTTTTGAAAACAGGTGTAAGTCAAAACATCTGAAATATACTTTATTTGTTTTCTGTTTTCACTTTTATAAAGTATTTGTATTGTGTTTTGATTTTTATCAATTAAAATGCTTTAAAATTGAGGCATTGTGTTTTATAAATGCTGAATGGTCTCAATATTTAGTATGTGTACAACATTTTTGCTATCAGTGCTTATAAACAAAATGACAAACGAACATCTTTATTTCAACAATCAGTTAAATTAAGTTTACTAGCTTTTTACATACTGTTTTGATGTTCTTTCTGTACAATTTATTCACTATGTTGATCCACAATCGACAAGTTGTGAATGAATAACAAACATCAGAGTTTTTTTATTCATAAAGTTTTGTTACAGAACGATTTTGTTGACTGCTACAGATTGACGGAACGTTGACTACTAGCAATCAGTTTGTAGCTTATTTCTACTGAAATTAATTCAAAATTGCTTAATCTTTGCTTGCAGCGATTAGCTTTGTTAGTGGCGACTCACTCAGCGTGGGCCCGTACAATTACCCTACCAGTAACCTACACTACAGTTACCCTTTGCTTGTCTTACGAACTATACTGTATAATATAAAATATGATAGCCAGGCATGAACTTCCTCGAACATGAAATTACTTAATTTTTATTGATCATATTTTGCGATACTGTTGTTGTTAACAATAAAATGTACATCACATGATCAATTTCGCATTCTTGTTCAATATTTGCCATATTACATGCTAAATTTTTGAACACCGCTATTAAGCGGTCACCTCTATTGGCTAGTTCCTGAGTGTGACCGCTTAATAGATTTTTGACTGTAGTAACTGTTTACTACCTTATTCGTACTTAATTTCGCGAGGCTTTAAGTTCGCGATTTTCGCGATATTAATAAAATCGCGAAATTAAAGTCTCGCTAAAAAATAAGGCTCGCAGACTTTAAACACGCAAAATATAATACCCAGAGAAAAAAATACATATCGAAACCATTTAATCAACATGAACAATAAAAGTTATTTCAACATATGACATAATACTACCATTTGCAACTGAACAACCGTATAGCGTAAACGTTTTTGTTTGTTTTAGCTACAAGTTTCTGACGTCTAGTTAGACTAGTTGACTGTCATCTTGTTCCTGTTTGTACTATTCTTCCCAGTCAACTGCGACACAGTCGATTTTTTTACCACGTTCGTAGCGTCTCAAATCCATCACGTGATGTGAATTTTGTACCATGTGAACAAGTTTTTGGCACCACGTGATGCATTTGCAACGAGGTTTATAATCTACTTACTATAGTAGTATAGTGCAAGCTAGAGTTTGATTTGGTCGGAAACGTTGGTCAAGAATTCATTAAATAACCACAGTAAACTTACTACACCAGTTTGTTGCACATGTATTTTCTAAGTGGAAAAACTCAAGTTTATTGAAAGGTCGCGTTAGTAACACTACTAATTAATTAGGCTTGCTTTCTTCATCAACCAATCAAAACGGATGGCTCCCATGCCTGAAATTGACAAGATATTTTGCAATCTTAATATTAGCACGATGACTGATCATTTGATCTTTAATGAGGACCGGGGCCCGCGAGAAAGCAATTTTCAGTGTGCCTTGCATGTCGCCGTAGATGTTTTTTTTAAGGCTAAAGGCATAGTATGTCCACAAGTGATCATGAGGTACAAAAAAGTACATCATGGGACTACATTTCAATTTTCTTATACTACTTAGGGGACACTAAATTGCACCATATACGATGTATCTACGTGAAATCCAAGATAGCGTCTAGCAACATATTTTTTGCGTAAAGTATGTGCCGATTTTCGAATACTAGCTTTCCTGAAAACCCATCATTCCCATGCATTTAGCTTTAAACATTTTCAAAAATTCACAAGGTCTTCAAGTAAAGTGTGTCGGAAATCTTAGGTTCAATGGCGACTGTATCAGTCTCAATTTCGAGCCCTGATAATTAATTTGCATTTTAAAATTACATTTAATATTGAATTGTTTTTGTTTTGTTAATTATTAACTTGATAGTTCTTTTTTTTGACTGGCCTGGAACACAGCATGTCCGGGTAAATATTTTTTTGGCCAGTCTACATTACATGTCTGGTGACCGAGGAGCTGTTATATTAATCCCTGTATGTACATCTATAGACAGTGTCAATGTAAAATGTATATACATGTAGACTACACATGTACACTGTATGTACACATATGTATAAATTGTGTATCAACGTTTAGTAGCAGTTCTAATGTATACGTTTTGCTTATTTCCCTACAGAACCATGTGTGAGAGTAGAGTTAATGGAGCAAATCCCACATGTGGCTTTATTTTGTTATGAACATTACTCATAACGTGGAAGCAAAACGTCTACAACCTGTGCGATACCTCGTGGACTCCAATAACCAAGCCAGAAAAACTAGTCAAAATGTCCTCTTAGAACTACTCAAACATGAGGTTGTAGAAAGAAGTAAGTAAATAACTTTTACATAATTATGTGGTTCATGTACATAGGACTGGTGCATTTTGGGAGATCAGAGTCCATTCATACCACTGCTCACGTCATCAAGTCATTGTCATCAAGTCATTGTGATCGATTTATTGTGACTCATACCCTCCATGGTATGTCCTCTTATTTTATACCATTATTTTCATTGTCTAGCCATCAAAATATGTTGTGGCTATGCCTAGGGAGTCCACAGCATTTTGACGGCCAGATGACGAAAATCGTGGTAAATGATAAATAAGAGGACATACCATGGAAAACTGGAGGAAATTTGTTAAATTTCCTTAAAACGTAGAAACACTAAAGAAAAAATCCAACCAGAATTTGTAATTAGTAATGCAAATGAATTCTGTTATGCACCTCAAATCCATTTGTTCTTTGATACACAAAACGTCCATGACCACATGCTCTTAAATAATAAACAAATTAACTTTGCTACACTATAAAGAAACATAGTTTTTTTATATCTTTTACATGTATGTAAAAGTTAATCATTGGCAATATTTCAAAAAAAGTTCCACAAGATAATTCAGTGACTATTCAGCTTTTATTTGTCCAACCATGACCTTGCACAAAAAAATATGAAATGCCAAAAGTTCAGCTGATAAACAGCTCACATTATTATTTTTTCGTCCACTACCTGTACATGATTACTTTTTCTAGTAAAGTCCTTTCCACAATTTTTTATCAGGTTGATTACCATTTATTGGTATTAACTGATTTTATAATTTTTTTTAATTATATGGCCGAGTTTCTTGTAGCCTGCTGGACACTTACAAATCCAGCAATCTTATTGTTCGAAATTGGAAAAAGACTAATTTTTATCCTTTACCCTCCCTCTCCCAGTTTGTCAATATTGTTTTTCTACTTACTGTCATCAAATGAACATCAGACTGCCATATCAAAGGATACATATCTACCTTTAGATGAACCTGAAATGTGAAATCAGAAAGCCATTTAGTGTGGAAGGCTTCCCATTACATTTATTTGTAAGCATATAATATAGGAACTTCTTAATCCATTGACTCCTACACTGTCCGAAACTTGCTGCAAACCCACGACCGATAAGCATGCTGGGTAATCACAGACCAATGTGTGAGCAACAGGCGGCTCTCACAGCTTTATGTTTAAAGTCTTTTACAACCCAAACCTACAGACAAAACATTGCTCTTCTTTGTGAAATCGCCTCTTACCCCTGGATTCTTTCAGGAAAGGCATTCGGGGTTTCAGAACTGTCAAGATTTCCATGGAAACCCCCTCAAAATTTCCTATGGCGTGATTAGGTCCGTAAAATCGTCCAGAAAACCTCAAAATAGCTCAGGAGTCAATGGGTTAATGAAATAACAATTGGAATACAGTACTGCTTAGAAGTTTGTTGACTTGTTTGTGTGTAGTTGGCATAGAGTCTTGAGTGTAGTTGGCGTGTAGTACACTCAAGCTAAACTCAGAGTACACGCCAACTACTACTACTCCACTTTTTCCCTCCACTGTATATCTAGAAATACATGTGCATTTTTGCTTAATAAGTTTTCATGTTGAATCAACAGCGGGCCCTGGGACTGGGGATTTTCTCAGTAAATGATGGTTAGGGTTTGCACGATTTACTGACCACCCCTCTCCTCTGTTGTCAGCCAAACCACCCCCCAGTGAAAATATGAGTATTTCCCCGAAACTTCATCATTTCTTATTTGTTCATCTGCTGGGTTCTTAGATTCTGCTATCCATGTGTCGTGATTACTAATATTTTTTTGCATTGCGTGACATGACATTCAATCTTGTTCTTGCATGATGTTTATTATGTGTCTACTTTTGGCAGCGAGTTGGTTCTGCTTTGTTGTTGAGTAGGAGTGCATCTGCTACAGGTTGAGCCCTGTTCGTTGCTGATGATAGACCACCTCAGTGTGGATAAATGTAGCACTCCCATTTATTCATACTGAGGGCATGTATATGTGATGTACTTGGCTGGACCTCTGGCGTGGGATGCAATAGACTCCGTAAGTCTAACCAGTATGGTTCAGACTGGCGATGGGTAGCTCCATATAACAGGGGATGTAAATTAGCTTCCGAGTCTTTCTGTCCTGGGCAGGGTTTCTGGCAATAAAACACCAATTTTGCCCTTTTTTGGACCCTGTTTGTGATGCTAGCAAGTTAAAATCAAATCAGGACAGTACTCTAGCAGATGAAGAATTTGCATTCTTTGGTTGACTCCAAAAATAGTTTTAGTGTTTACCACAAGGTTCTCAATTGTGGGGGTGGTCAGTCACTCGGCTTGGGTGGTTTCGGGGAAATACCCATAGTTCACTAGGGGGTTGTCTGGCAAACAACAGGGAAGGGAGTGGTCAGTCAATCATGAAAACAGGCTGGTAGGCTCAGCTGGGGTGTTGGCAGGCGCCAGCATTTACTGTGAAAGTCCGCAGTCCCCCTCAACATTAGAACATGCTTTTTGATTCATGTCAGAAGCTTACCGTAAAGAAGAACATGCAAGCTCAGAAGAGGGGGTAAATGGGTGTTCTGACTCAACCGCAAGATTACTCGGCCTCACCTCGCTCCTGGGTTTGACCTAGAGCCCCCATTTACTCCTTCTTCTTATATATTGAATTCAACATTATTTTCTATTTAAAGAAACAAATATTGTGTAATATGGAGACAATGAGAATAACGTTGTTTTGCCTTGTGATGCATGTGGGATTTCAAAAAGCTGAGTTGATTCAGAGTGTCTGAAAATTAAGCAGTGACATCAGGGATTTCCCTATTTACACATTTAAATATATATTTTTGCACACGTATTGTCTGTGGCTCGGTGGCAGAGGTGGTTGAGCTTGTTGTTTCAGAGAGCAGCTGAGATTCTGAGTTCAAATCCATCTCATTGTGTAAATTACGTAATTCAGCTGATGCTGCAATGTAATTATTTTAATAACGATCTATCTATCTATCTATCTCTGTTACTAAGCATAGACCATCCAGTATATATAAATTAAACCCTCCCATTTATCTGCACTGGATGATAGAGGGATATATATGTTTCTACTAGAGGACCACTGGGATGGGGTAAAGCTCTGTAAGTGCAAACGTATGTGTCTGTAGTGTTCGTACTAGGGGATCTCTGACATGGAGTAAAGCTCTGTATGTCCAAGCGTATCTATCCTTAGTGTTCGTACTAGTGGACCGCTGGCGTGTGGTAAAGCTCCGTAAGTCCGAACGTATGTGTCCGTAATGTTCGTACTAGTGGACCGCTGGCGTGAAATAAAGCTCCGTAAGTCCGAACGTATGTGTCTGTAGTGTCCGTACTAGGGGACCTCTGGCGTGGGGTAAAGCCCGTAAGTCCAAACGTATTTGTCCGTAATGTTCGTACTAGTGGACCGCTGGCGTGGGGTAAAGCTCCGTAAGTCCGAACATATGTGTCTGTAGTGTCCTTACTAGGGGACCTCTGGCATGGGGTATAGCTCCGTAAGTCCGAATCTATGTGTCTGTAGTGTTCGTACTAGGGGATCTCTGGCGTGGGGTAAAGCTCCGTAAGTCCGAACGTGTGTCCGCAGTTTTAGTTGTACTAGGGGACCTCTGGTGTGGGGAATGCTCGGTAAGTCCAAACTATGTATGAATCAACCTCAACATTCATTCAAATCATCTTTCCCAACCTCTTTCAGCATCATCAGTTCTAAAAAATCTATCAGTTGTAAAAGGTTCATTAATGTTATTTTTGAAACCCACTAAACCCAAAACAAAGTGTCGTCTGAGAAAACCAGGCAGGGGCCATGGATTGGCGTAGTCTGATTTGCCTCACAATTTATTGTCTATCCTAAAAGATTAAGAAGCATTATATGTTGTAAGAGTTGGTCGCATTTAAAGAGTTATTGGTTAAATGGTTTTGAATATTGACCACTCCCTTGTTTTGCATCAAGTCCGGCAGAAAATTGCATGAAAGATGGGCCATATTAAGGGTTCAAATAAAACACTCTTAAGGTTCTTTAACTGTTGATAATTCATTCTATGTCATTTACTATCGGAAGTTCTATAAATTTGCGATTAACTTCACGTCCGCCATTACTGAGTTGTTCGCCATTTTGTGACACTGCAATAATGGCGGACAGTATGCTGTTTTAAATTGATTGTTTCATCTCACTTAAATGACAAAATTTATAAAAAAATGGATAACTTACTTTATATGAAATCTTTTGAATTTGGAAAATCAACTGCTAAAATTTGACAAATTTACGTTCTAATCCCCCTTTAAAGTAGACAGCAAATGAAAATTACTTTGTTTGCTGAAATACCCCAACAACAGGGATGTAGATAATAGCCGGGCAACTGGCCATTGCACCGGCTATTTTCGACTTTGAAACAGTTGAGATCCTTTATGAAAACAAATCTTTGCTCAGAACTGGTTATACTGAAACCTGGAACCCGAGTCCTCTAATTTTTTCTGCTCTAATTCTTTAAAACATCGTTCTTTTGGTTGATGGTGGTAACTGAATACGAACACAGAGTGTAACACCATTTTGTTTAGAACATGTGACAATCACGGGGATGTGTTCCAATATGGGATCCCTGTGGTAAGTCAGTAATAAAGTCCCGGATGTTCTCCTTTGCCATGTACTTGCTTCCTTGTTTGCCGAACATCAACATGGCGATGTAGGGTGATAAAATGAAGTTATTTGGTCTTAAGTTATAACTGCATTCATTATTGTCATGTGGATGGTTGAAATTAGCATTAGTAGTTCTTATTATAGGGGCTTGCTATTTGAAACTATTTTGGAAACGTTACCACTGGAAATGACATGAAAGTGGCTTTTCAGAGCCTCTACATTTCAGCGCTGGGTTTGTTTTCAGCAGTGTTTACATAGCCTCATGTAAACATAGTAGCTAACCAATCAGAGTGCGTGTTAGAATTGTGTTATTTTACAATTAGTTACATATCAATATCACCATTTCTTCCCTTCTTGACATAAGGCTGTAGTTAGCTTATATACTAATTCTCAAATAATACTGCACAGTTAGTTCTCGGGTATGAGTTTTAGAAAAAATAAGTATGACATTTGTGTTGCGGGACTACTGCTCTTGCTGGGATCTTTTAGTAAACAAAGTAATTTGCATTAACTGTCTACTATAGTAATTTGTATGAAAATTGATGAAGGCATCACAACTCTTACAATGTATAATGCATTAGTCATAACCCACTCAGGTTATTCCACGTACCGACGACTTCCAATACAAGTTGTTTGTGATAGTACAGAGCACTAGATTAGTTGTTCGATATCTCTTGTGGAACATTTGACACTAATCTTGACGGAGTCCCTGTGTACATGCAGATGCACTTTCCCGGGCACTATATACTCTTGCGAATCTCGATCTTGTGGACGAAGGGGCTGGCGATGATTTTCTGAACTGCTGTACGTAAGATCAGCGGCAGTCCCTTCCAACAGCAAGTTGTCCTTTGTCGCGTTTGCATTGTTACCAGTTTTGATCGGTGTTTATTCAAGTGAAATAACCAGGTAAATGTTCTTTTTTCCACAAATGTATCATGCCAAACACAACTCACAACTTTATTCATTGCTGGAATCATTCATCAAGGTCACAAACAATTTAGAGTGATTTTTATCTGTGGTGATGTGCACAGTCGTGTCCAGTTCGACGATGGAATACATGTACAGTCGATCAGATACTGACACAAGAACATGCCATGTATTTGACTGTCCTTGATAGATAAACCATCCCATATACAGAGATATCGCTCTCCTATCTACCAGATCGAGCTTATTAGTCGCCGCCCATCGTCCCAACTACTCAATCACACGTTTTTTAGGAAAACAAATCAAATCAAAACTCAAGTCAGTCGCCTATTGACTTGAATTGATGTTTACATTTCAAAGTTAATAAATATATCGATTACATTTAGATGTATATCTGTTATCTCCTGAAATGTAGAATGAATGTACATATACTTTAACTCGCAGCACTTCACTTTCTATTAGAAACGACTAGTTTTAGATAGTAAACGATGTAGAATGAATGTATCGACACTTTCATATGATCTTCCCCCTGGACTTGATGCAAAACGAGGGGGGGGGGGGGGGGGGATCAATATTCGAAACAGTTTAATTGATAACTCTTTAAATGGTGAAAATTTAAGTGAATCGGCTAACCCCAATCCATGGCCTCTGCCTGGTTTTCTCAGACAACGACACTTCGCATACTTCTAAGCAGTACTGTAACAGCAATTTGCGAACATTGATTTTTAAGAACTCCAATATTTTTAAACTGAACTTTTGACATTTAAAGACATATTTTGTTTGTGCACCGTCATGGTTGGACAAATAAAAACCAACCAAAGTCACTGAATTATGCATCTTATTTCAAAATATCACCAATGATTAACTTTTAGTTCATTTAGTCATTTGTTGCCACATGGGACATAATTTTTCATTCATTGTATATAAAAAGAAACTTTAAGGTAACCAAGTTACAAACCTTAAAGCTAAAGAAGTATTACAATAACTTTTAGCATGAAGACATTGTAGTTACCGTAAGCTAAGGCCTATGGCAAATGTTAAACTAACCATGAACTTAATTCAGTCGGACCTATTTTTAAATAGGTTCAAGCCAAGTCGGGTATTACGACTCTGGAGTGACTTTGCCACAATGTGCAAATGCTGTTTCAAACATGCATAGAAAACGTCGTTCTATAAAGCATGAGCCAATTTCAAAATTAGTTAGACTGAATTAAGCTCATGGTTAGTTCGATGTTTCCCTTATGCCTAAGCTATTTAGATACTTTTTCAGTATATTTTCAAGTTAAATAAATATACTGAATTCAGAGTTTGAACAGTTAGTTGAGTCTTGCAATGGACAGAATATTGACTCAAGAAGCTAGTCTCACTCGGCTACGACTCTTACGCTTCTTTCGTGCTTAGCATCCTCCCACATGCATCCAGAACTGGATATACGCACAACTAAGCATGGACCATTGCTTTTATAACATAGCCATGGCTTTTACGCATCAAAACTAATTTATTGTTATCAATAATTCTGATCAACTGACATTATGGCGCACAAATATTTCTCAATTCTTTCAAATTGTTCAAGATCTGAAGTCAACTTTGCACAAGCAAAAACCGCTAAACGTGATCTACATATACACAACTAACCATAAAAGACTAGGCTTTTACCAGTCAAAAACAGGTTTATTGTTATCAATACTTCTGATCAACTGACAAATTCTTCTAAACCTGCGCACGTATTTCTCAATTCATCTAAAAAAGTGTTCAACTCTACACCAGCAAATGTCGCTCAAAGTGCTCTATTTTCTCAAAACTTAAAAACTTCTTTAGCCAAGTTTACAAAGCATTCAGGGAGTCGGAGTCACTGACTTGAATCACTTGGCAGTTTTCTTTGTCGTCTTCGAAATACGAGAAGATAAATATCGGAGTTCAATTTATTAGTGGGACAAACTAAGCCATTTTTGGACATCTTCACTAAGTGAATTATTGGGTAAATCATGAATCACACACTTTTCAGTAAGTTTCAGTTGCATTTGATTTTTGGTGTGAATTCATTGTCAAGAGTCCTGGGAAAACATGGTGAAGAGACTTCAAAATTAAACCCAACACAGATGTTAATCAATCACTGAACTTTACTTCTTGAATACATTTTACTTAATGTTCAAATATTTTCGCTCTAAGAGCGAAGTATAAATCATACGGCATCGATCACGAAATATAACAAACACGACATGTGCTAGTTACATGTGATAACATGCCCTCACGTCTTCTTCAAGGCATTCCTCGTCAGTCACAAACATTTGTAATGCTTGAAAGATGGAAATCCACGAGTTCACCAGTGGGTGCCTTTGATTTGATTACAACAGTGCAATCCATACATGTTTTGATGTAAACATTCAATAAACATATTGACTTCATTTGAGCAGTCTGATTGCATGGAATATGGACAATAACTTTATTTTCAAAAGCTTTGAAGATTTAATGAAGATGTATATTGGCATAAACTAGGTATAAACTTGACAAGTAATTCCCCAACCTCTTTTAAGCCAATTGTCATTTTGCTTCTCCCCTTGTCTTTTTTGATTCCAAAGTCTCACTCCGAGAGTTTGATGGTGTTGTTGTAGACCCATTGTTCAGCATGAACTTCATGCATTCTAACCTTGTACCATGAGTGCCAAAAAGACCTCAACCTTTAAGCCATGTAGTTCTTTCTATGGGCATCTTAACATGACATATGCCTCAGATAGCAATTATCAATTTTATTCTCTAAAAATACTTGGTGTCTTCATGGAGCTTTCCTTGTTCATCCACAATATCAAGCAGCTCATCGAAAGCATAAACATCTTCTCTATTGTCATTTGTGGATGATACCAACGTTACAGAAGTGTCCTCCAAAGCATCTTTCACTTAACATATACTGTCGCTTGTTTGGCAGACCATGTTCCGGTGTTGTTGCTGGTATAATAAGCCGGTAACATTGCAATTGTTGACCCATTGCTGTTCCCACTGTATGCACCTAAATGGTGAGTCATGTATTGTCATAAACAGTCGCACATGCACCTAAATGGTGAGCCATATATTGGCATAAACAGTCGCACATGCACCTAAATGGTGAGTCATGTATTGGCATAAACAGTCACACATGCACCTAAATGGTGAGTCATGTATTGTCATAAAAACAGTCGCACATGCACCTAAATAGTGAGCCATATATTAGCATATATAAACAGTCACATATGCACCTAAATAGTGAGCCATATATTGGCATAAACAGTCGCACATGCACGTAAATGGTGAGCCATATATTGTCATAAACAGTCACACATGCACCTAAATGGTGAGTCATGTATTGTCATAAACAGTCGCACATGCACCTAAATAGTGAGCCATATATTAGCATATATAAACAGTCACATATGCACCTAAATAGTGAGCCATATATTGGCATAAACAGTCGCACATGCACGTAAATGGTGAGCCATATATTGTCATAAACAGTCACACATGCACCTAAATGGTGAGCCATATATTGGCATAAACAGTCACACATGCACCTAAATGGTGAGCCATATATTGGCATAAACAGTCACACATGCACTTATCTGTTGGGCAATATATTGGCATAAACAGTCGCACATGCACCTTAATGGTGAGCCATATATTGGCGTTGTGTTTTTGATATTACTGCTGAAATGAGTAGGATTTTCATCTAGGATTTCTGATACTACATTGACTTCTCTTCTTTTCTTGGGTGAATAATAATATAATTTGAAAACGTGCCTTACAGTCTTATCAAGGATTAGAAGGTAAAGGATGGACTTAACAGACAGCATCTAACACACCAAGTTCACGGTTATGAGCAACACAGTGCATAATCACAATTGGTTGAGGAACTTTTTCCTGGATTTACACAGCCTTACCAGACTTCTTGCCCATCATTACAGAGGCCTCGTCAAAGTTGCAACCAACTAACTTCTTTTTGAGTGTTTCTTCATTGATTTCAAAAACAGGTTTATTGTTATCAATACTTCTGATCAACTGACAAATTCTTCTAAACCTGCGCACGTATTTCTCAATTATCTAAAAAAAGTGTTCAACTTTACACCAGCAAATGTTGCTCAAAGTGCTCTATTTTCTCAAAACTTAAAAACTTTTTTAGCCAAGTTTACAAAGCATTCAGGGAGTCGGTGTCACTGACTTGAATCACATGGCAGTTTTCTTTGTCGTCTTCGAAGGACGATAAGATAAATATGGAAGTTCAGTTTATTAGTGGGACAAACTAAGCTGTTTTTGGATGCCTTCACTGAAGCGAATTATCGGTTAAACCACGAATCACACACTTTTCAGTAAGTTACAGTTGCATTTGTTTTTTGGTGTGAATTCATTGTCAAGAGTCCTGTGTAAACATGGTGAAGAGACTTCAACTCGTTCATCTCAAACACTTTATTTCAAAGTCTAGATGAAACTTAGACCCAACACAGATGGTAATCAATCACTGAACTTTACTTCTTGAATACATTTTACTTAATGTTCAAATATTTTTGCTCTGAGAGCGAAGTATAAAACATATGGCATCGATCACGAAATATAACAAAGATGACATGTGCTAGTTACATGTGATAACATGCCCTCACGTCTTCTTCAAGGCATTCCTCGTCAGTCACAAACATTGGTAATGCTTGAAAGATGGAAATCCACGAGTTCACCAGTGGGTGCCTTTGATTTGATTACAACAGTGCAATCCATACATGTTTTGATGTAAACATTCAATAAACATATTGACTTCATTTGAGCAGTCTTGATTGCATGGAATATGGACAATAACCTCATTTTTAAAAGCTTTGAAAATTTAATGAAGATATATATTGGCATAAACTAGGCATAAACTTCACAGGTAATTCCCCAACCTCTTTTAAGCCAATTGTCATTTTGCTTCTCCCCTTGCCTTTATCGGTTTGTGGTTGGAAAAATTGTCTATTTTTCTTTGTCTTAGCAATGGACACAACTTCTGTGCAATAATCTCCATAATTTCTCTGTTAGCTTTGTCGACCAAAACAGGTAAACACCTAAATATGACATATGCCTCAGATAACAATTATCAATTTTATTCTCTAAAAATACTTGGTGTTTTCATGGAGCTTTCCTTTTTCATCCACAATATCAAGCAGCTCATCGAAAGTATAAACATCTTCTCTATTGTCATTTGTGGATGATACCAACGTTACAGAAGTGTCCTCCAAAGCATCTTTCACTTAAAGGGGGACTCTGATCAAAATCGACCCTTCTTGGAGTGACTTTTCTCCAGCGTCTACTAAAAGTATATAGATAAACTAATAAAAATACGAAACATTTTTGTTTTTGGTCCAGAGAGTGTCGAGAAATCCTCATGAGAAGAGGCCGAAATCACCCGTACGCCATGTTGGTTTTGAATAAACGAGCCCGTGATAAACAGACAGCGGTTGGTCTCTGTGACGTCATCCAATCAACCCATTGAACACGTCCGTACATTCACATACAAAGTCTTGTAAAATACTACCCAGTTTTATTGATATTTCTTCGTCTTATTTTGTCATTCAGCCGTCCAATACATTTTTCAGGCAGTTAGGGCTCATCACCTAGCACCAGAAGTTTCTAAAGTGGATAGAACTGTGATATATATCATGCTAAACGAACCTGAAGTTTTTGAGAATACTTCGTGTCAGTCTTGCACTCTTGGCCGCCTTACGACTTCAAATGGTTTGAGATCTAAATGTTATCATATCAAATCGGCAGCATATAGATTTGTAAGCATATGCCAAGTAAACGATTTTCTTATGAAGCATTCGTGAAAGCCGAGGGCCAGAAAGATTTAAGGATTGTAAAGCTTATATTGTGACTGTAGAAGAACAAGTTACAATGCCCGGCGAACACGGCTCCCGCCGAGACACTCACAGTATACATGTTACGATACTTTTAATTTTCAACACCAGAATCATTGGAAATTGATAATAAAATGCATAGAATGAACAGTTTTCTTGCAGATTAATTGCTTTCTAAAAAATAATTTATGAGATAGGATTTTAAAAACTGTTGTCCGTACAACTGCAGTGTGTTGACAATCGTGCAAAGCAGATTGATCAGTAGAGGTCAGTCGCATCGGGTCATCCTGAAGTACATTTCGTGACTACTACATTTACTGGTAGTATTAGGAGACTATTAAATTGTGAAGTATTTATATACATCAGATTCGTGGATATATCCAACTTCTTTTAGTTTTATACCGAAAAATAATTATTGAGCAGATCAGTCACCATACAACATGGTAAACATGTACGGCGTATGTTTCTAGTACTACTCATAATACCGGTCACGCTCTAGTCTCCCTCGCAGCCGTGCTAAGTGTCTTACCAGAAGTCCCAACGTACACTTTAGATCCTCTTATATGTTAGGATATGGAAGAGTATATATTTGGGAGTTATATCCTGCTCGTACGCCGAAAGCGGCGGACTTGAGAATACGTGATCGAGTACGTATAAACCATAATGGAATCGTCGAATTCTGCAGTGAAAATATCTTCTTTTGGATGTATTTGTCGCTTGAACACAGCAACTTGATTGTATATTTTACTATTTGGCAATCAAAATAATATTAGAATGGATAAAGCGTGATTTTCTGTGAATATTTTCAGAGACCTCCATACTTTGCCTTGTAGCCGAATATTTGGGTTGATTGGATGACGTCACTACCGCCCGTTCCAGTCTCCCTCCAAGTTTTCGATTTATTCACTGGCCTCGAAAAAGAAAGAGCAAAAACTAGCACTTGCCGTTGAAATTTCGAAAAACCGTTTGGTAGAGTTATTATTGGTAGCTTCAAGATTGTAATTACGGAGTTTCAGCTGGTTTAAAAGTTTGAGGTATTTTGATCAGAGTCCCCCTTTAACATATACTGTCGCTTGTTTGGCAGACCATGTTCCGGTGTTGTTGCTGGTATAATAAGCCGGTAACATTGCAATTGTTGACCCATTGCTGTTCCCACTGTATGCACCTAAATGGTTATTCATATATTGGCATAAACAGTCGCACCTGCACCTAAATGGTGAGCCATATATTGGCATAAACAGTCACACATGCACCTAAATGGTGAGTCATGTATTGTCATAAACAGTCGCACATGCACCTAAATAGTGAGCCATATATTAGCATATATAAACAGTCACATATGCACCTAAATGGTGTGCCATATATTGGCATAAACAGTCGCACATGCACCTAAATGGTGAGCCATATATTGGCATAAACAGTCACACATGCACCTAAATGGTGAGTCATGTATTGTCATAAACAGTCGCACATGCACCTAAATAGTGAGCCATATATTAGCATATATAAACAGTCACATATGCACCTAAATAGTGAGCCATATATTGGCATAAACAGTCGCACATGCACGTAAATGGTGAGCCATATATTGTCATAAACAGTCACACATGCACCTAAATGGTGAGCCATATATTGGCATAAACAGTCACACATGCACCTAAATGGTGAGCCATATATTGGCATAAACAGTCACACATGCACTTATCTGTTGGGCAATATATTGGCATAAACAGTCGCACATGCACCTTAATGGTGAGCCATATATTGGCGTTGTGTTTTTGATATTACTGCTGAAATGAGTAGGATTTTCATCTAGGATTTCTGATACTACATTGACTTCTCTTCTTTTCTTGGGTGAATAATAATATAATTTGAAAACGTGCCTTACAGTCTTATCAAGGATTAGAAAGTAAAGGATGGACTGTTCATCGTTCATCTCAAACACTTTATTTCAAAGTCTAGATGAAACTTAGACCCAACACAGATGGTAATCAATCACTGAACTTTACTTCTTGAATACATTTTACTTAATGTTCAAATATTTTTGCTCTGAGAGCGAAGTATAAAACATATGGCATCGATCACGAAATATAACAAAGATGACATGTGCTAGTTACATGTGATAACATGCCCTCACGTCTTCTTCAAGGCATTCCTCGTCAGTCACAAACATTGGTAATGCTTGAAAGATGGAAATCCACGAGTTCACCAGTGGGTGCCTTTGATTTGATTACAACAGTGCAATCCATACATGTTTTGATGTAAACATTCAATAAACATATTGACTTCATTTGAGCAGTCTTGATTGCATGGAATATGGACAATAACCTCATTTTCAAAAGCTTTGAAAATTTAATGAAGATATATATTGGCATAAACTAGGCATAAACTTCACAGGTAATTCCCCAACCTCTTTTAAGCCAATTGTCATTTTGCTTCTCCCCTTGCCTTTATCGGTTTGTGGTTGGAAAAATTGTCTATTTTTCTTTGTCTTAGCAATGGACACAACTTCTGTGCAATAATCTCCATAATTTCTCTGTTAGCTTTGTCGACCAAAACAGGTAAACACCTAAATATGACATATGCCTCAGATAACAATTATCAATTTTATTCTCTAAAAATACTTGGTGTTTTCATGGAGCTTTCCTTTTTCATCCACAATATCAAGCAGCTCATCGAAAGTATAAACATCTTCTCTATTGTCATTTGTGGATGATACCAACGTTACAGAAGTGTCCTCCAAAGCATCTTTCACTTAACATATACTGTCGCTTGTTTGGCAGACCATGTTCCGGTGTTGTTGCTGGTATAATAAGCCGGTAACATTGCAATTGTTGACCCATTGCTGTTCCCACTGTATGCACCTAAATGGTTATTCATATATTGGCATAAACAGTCACATGCACCTAAATGGAGAGCCATATATTGGCATAAACAGTCACACATGCACCTAAATGGTGAGCCATATATTAGCATATATAAACAGTCGCATATGCACCTAAATGGTGAGCCATATATTGGCATAAACAGTCGCACATGCACCTAAATGGTGAGCCATATATTGGCATAAACAGTCACACATGCACCTAAATGGTGAGCCAGACAATGGCATAAACAGTCGCACATGCACTTATCTGTTGGGCAATATATTGGCATAAACAATCGCCCATGCACCTAAATGGTGAGCCAACAATGACATGAACATTCGCACCATCACCTAAATGGTGACCCATATATTGGCGTTGTGTTTTTGATATTACTGCTGAAATGAGTAGGATTTTCATAGGATTTCTGATACTACATTGACTTCTCTTCTTTTCTTGGGTGAATAATAATATAATTTGAAAACGTGCCTTACAGTCTCATCAAGGATTAGAAGGTAAAGGATGGACTTGACAGACAGCATCTAACACACCAAGTTCACGGTTATGAGCAACACAGTGCATAATCACAATTGGTTGAGGAACTTTTTCCTGGATTTACACAGCCTTACCAAACTTCTTGCCCATCATTACAGAGGCCTCGTCAAAGTTGCAACCAACTAACTTCTTTTTGAGTGTTTCTTCATTGATTTCAAAAACAGGTTTATTGTTATCAATACTTCTGATCAACTGACAAATTCTTCTAAACCTGCGCACGTATTTCTCAATTATCTAAAAAAAGTGTTCAACTTTACACCAGCAAATGTTGCTCAAAGTGCTCTATTTTCTCAAAACTTAAAAACTTTTTTAGCCAAGTTTACAAAGCATTCAGGGAGTCGGTGTCACTGACTTGAATCACATGGGAGTTTTCTTTGTCGTCTTCGAAGGACGATAAGATAAATATGGAAGTTCAGTTTATTAGTGGGACAAACTAAGCTGTTTTTGGATGCCTTCACTGAAGCGAATTATCGGTTAAACCACGAATCACACACTTTTCAGTAAGTTACAGTTGCATTTGTTTTTTGGTGTGAATTCATTGTCAAGAGTCCTGTGTAAACATGGTGAAGAGACTTCAACTCGTTCATCTCAAACACTTTATTTCAAAGTCTAGATGAAACTTAGACCCAACACAGATGGTAATCAATCACTGAACTTTACTTCTTGAATACATTTTACTTAATGTTCAAATATTTTTGCTCTGAGAGCGAAGTATAAAACATATGGCATCGATCACGAAATATAACAAAGATGACATGTGCTAGTTACATGTGATAACATGCCCTCACGTCTTCTTCAAGGCATTCCTCGTCAGTCACAAACATTGGTAATGCTTGAAAGATGGAAATCCACGAGTTCACCAGTGGGTGCCTTTGATTTGATTACAACAGTGCAATCCATACATGTTTTGATGTAAACATTCAATAAACATATTGACTTCATTTGAGCAGTCTTGATTGCATGGAATATGGACAATAACCTCATTTTCAAAAGCTTTGAAAATTTAATGAAGATATATATGGCATAAACTAGGCATAAACTTCACAGGTAATTCCCCAACCTCTTTTAAGCCAATTGTCATTTTGCTTCTCCCCTTGCCTTTATCGGTTTGTGGTTGGAAAAATTGTCTATTTTTCTTTGTCTTAGCAATGGACACAACTTCTGTGCAATAATCTCCATAATTTCTCTGTTAGCTTTGTCGACCAAAACAGGTAAACACCTAAATATGACATATGCCTCAGATAACAATTATCAATTTTATTCTCTAAAAATACTTGGTGTTTTCATGGAGCTTTCCTTTTTCATCCACAATATCAAGCAGCTCATCGAAAGTATAAACATCTTCTCTATTGTCATTTGTGGATGATACCAACGTTACAGAAGTGTCCTCCAAAGCATCTTTCACTTAACATATACTGTCGCTTGTTTGGCAGACCATGTTCCGGTGTTGTTGCTGGTATAATAAGCCGGTAACATTGCAATTGTTGACCCATTGCTGTTCCCACTGTATGCACCTAAATGGTTATTCATATATTGGCATAAACAGTCACATGCACCTAAATGGAGAGCCATATATTGGCATAAACAGTCACACATGCACCTAAATGGTGAGCCATATATTAGCATATATAAACAGTCGCATATGCACCTAAATGGTGAGCCATATATTGGCATAAACAGTCGCACATGCACCTAAATGGTGAGCCATATATTGGCATAAACAGTCACACATGCACCTAAATGGTGAGCCAGACAATGGCATAAACAGTCGCACATGCACTTATCTGTTGGGCAATATATTGGCATAAACAATCGCCCATGCACCTAAATGGTGAGCCAACAATGACATGAACATTCGCACCATCACCTAAATGGTGACCCATATATTGGCGTTGTGTTTTTGATATTACTGCTGAAATGAGTAGGATTTTCATAGGATTTCTGATACTACATTGACTTCTCTTCTTTTCTTGGGTGAATAATAATATAATTTGAAAACGTGCCTTACAGTCTCATCAAGGATTAGAAGGTAAAGGGTGGACTTGACAGACAGCATCTAACACACCAAGTTCACGGTTATGAGCAACACAGTGCATAATCACAATTGGTTGTGGAACTTTTTCCTGGATTTAAACAGCCTCACCAGACTTCTTGCCCATCATTACAGAGGCCTCATCAAAGTTGCAACCAACTAACTTCTTTTTGGGTGTTTCTTCATTGATTTCAAAAACAGGTTTATTGTTATCAATACTTCTGATCAACTGACAAATTCTTCTAAACCTGCGCACGTATTTCTCAATTATCTAAAAAAGTGTTCAACTTTACACTAGCAAATGTTGCTCAAAGTGCTCTATTTTCTCAAAACTTAAAAACTTTTTTAGCCAAGTTTACAAAGCATTCAGGGAGTCGGTGTCACTGACTTGAATCACATGGCAGTTTTCTTTGTCGTCTTCGAAGGACGATAAGATAAATATCGGAGTTCAGTTTATTAGTGGGACAAACTAAGCCGTTTTTGGACATCTTCACTCAAGCGAATTATCTGGTAAATCATGAATCACACACTTTTCAGTAATTTTCAGTTGCATTTGATTTTTGGTGTGAATTCATTGTCAAGAGTCCTGTGAAAACATGGTGAAGAGACTTCAACTCGTTCATCTCACACACTTTATTTCAAAGTCTAGATGAAAATTAAACCCAACACAGATGGTAATCAATCACTGAACTTTACTTCTTGAATACATTTTACTTAATGTTCAAATATTTTCGCTCTGAGAGCGAAGTATAGAACATATGGCATCGATCACGAAATATAACAAAGACGACATGTGCTAGTTACATGTGATAACATGCCCTCACGTCTTCTTCAAGGCATTCCTCGTCAGTCACAAACATTGGTAATGCTTGAAAGATGGAAATCCACGAGTTCACCAGTGGGTGCCTTTGATTTGATTACAACAGTGCAATCCATACATGTTTTGATGTAAACATTCAATAAACATATTGACTTCATTTGAGCAGTCTTGATTGCATGGAATATGGACAATAACCTCATTTTCAAAAGCTTTGAAAATTTAATGAAGATATATATTGGCATAAACTAGGTATAAACGTCACAGGTAATTCCCCAACCTCTTTTAAGCCAATTGTCATTTTGCTTCTCCCCTTGTCTTTTTTGATTCCAAAGTCTCACTCTCCGAGAGTTTGATGGTGTTGTTGTAGACCCATTGTTCAGCATGAACTTTATGCATTCTAACCTTGTACCATGAGTGTCAAAAAGACCTCAACCTTTAAGGTATCAGGGTACCCCAAAAACCCTCGGAAACCACCGGTTTTTGAGATTTTTTGACAATCAAATAAAATTGAATATTATCTATCATCTCCAAAAAACAGAATCTAAAAATATTAGTTTCCTAAAAAGTTAGAATCAAAAAAACGAATTTTGGATTTCATTTGAAGTGAAAAGCTGTTGACAAGCGAGCACTCACACACCTACATCACAGTGTGGTAATTAGTCACGCAACAGACTTCCCGCAAAGATTTCACAATTGTTTACATGAAATTACGTATGTTTGAATACCGTACTAACAATGTATGTAATTTCCAGCAAGCACGAAATGATTAGGCAACAATTACTGCACGTTGTGTGATTGCAACTGATACTCTGGTCACTATCTGGTCACAATCTGTCAGTGAGTAATTAGATTCCATTGTCATGGTATGGACTGTATCTACTTATGTAAACAGAGGCATGTTGACCTTCTTTCGGCTTTTTCTCAAAGCCCATGTCTGATAATTGATCTTCAATAATCTGATAATTGATCTACTTATTTTGTTTAAAATAAGTAGAATATAGGGTACTGTTGCCTGGTATATCGTATGAAATAACGAACTGAAGATATATAGTAAATCATACAATGACAAGCTTGGTTACAATCTTGTTGTTTTTTTGAAATGTTACTGCAAGGGTTGGCAATTCTAGTATGATGTCAGTAAGTTCGTTTTCAGTGATTTCGTGGTTTGTTGGAATGTTTTGCTGTTTTAATATCTGTTTTATTATGTGGTCAAAAAGTGTTAAGGTGATTTTGTCATTTCCACTTGTGAATAATACATGGCACAGGCATAGTTTTTTACAACATGATAATTTTTGTTTAATATTGCAATTGTGACATTGTACGGTAGTTGATTGTGTGGGTTGCACCTTTTTTGCGCATTTTACACAAGATAAGTAGAAAACTAATTTTTCTACTCCAAGTATTTCTCCTTGAGTTGTGCAGCTATAGAATTCATTAGCCATTTCTTTTGGAATGAAGAGAGATCCAGAAAAGGAATCAGCTGGAATTATTGCTGTTTCACCATTTTTTGAGGTGCAAATGAAGATTTCTTTTGTAAAGGTGTCCTTTTTGAGAGAAACATTCTCAAAAATATAGGTAGACTCTTCATTGATTTTGTGAATATATCTCCCCATAATACAAGTTTAATGCTGTCAGTTTGATCAACTATTTGTGTTTCAACCATGTCAAGTGTGTTGTTCTTGACTGTCTTGATGGCACTTTTGCATACAACTTTTGCTTTTATTGTGACAAGCTGTCCGATGGAAAGTGTTTTCAACGAAGACAATGTCATGTTGGTGGTTGCAGGCAAAGTTGTTTTGGTAAAGTTGATATCCTTGTATTCCTCAACAGTGGTGTTATCGTCAATAATAAGATCTTCTCCATTGTACTTTGTTTCTATTCGGAATTTTTTGAGCTTCAATGGAGTATCGTTGCTTGAAAACTCAAGGAAAGCCTTTCTTTTTTTTGGGGAAAAACAAACACCTCTTACAGTTTTTCTTGCAGTTTGTACTTGACAGTCGAAGTAATTGCCCGCTTTTAATGGGGATACATTATGGAGATAAGCGATAGCCACACCTTCTTCCAATTCTATCATCTCATTATGGAGATTGTTGTCTTGAAATTGTTCTTCGGATTGCATGATTATGGCACAAGGTGTTTACTGTGAAATAAAAAATGGGAATCAGTAATTAAGACAGGAAATATTTTCATGACACATTGCATTATTATAATTAAGTTGTGATCTTTTAGGAAATGTTTTTGTTCTGTATGTTAATTTATTAATGTTAATTTATTATTAAAACAATAAGATAAAAGCTAAAAAAAAATGATTTACTTAAGAGAGCACATTAACAATAATAGAAGACCTACCTTAAAGACGGAATGATTGCGAATTATTAGAACTAGTTTTACAAAATAATACATATGTACTGTGTATATGTATATATAAATATGTATTAGTTACATACAGTGAACTTTCTATTATAAATTACAAGGACGGACTTACAGTCTTACGAGGCATAGAATCTATGTCTGTCATTTGCACATGTCATATGTCAACAATGGGACTTTTGTAATTTTAATCCTTAAAAGGATTCTTAAATAAAAAGTTTTCCAGGTGAACACGATAGGATAATGTCTGTGCTTTGCTCTATAGAGAGCAGTACAGATTAAAATTAGTGCTAACTTATGACGTTACTAATGTATGATTTCAAATAGTACTCCTCAAATTGATAATTCTATTATATCTTTACAAGAAGACACTTCTAACAATAATAGAAAACAAAGTTATATTGTAAACTGTTGTCATTTCTGTAGCAACTAAACTATTCATCATTTTGAAAACAATTAATCAATGCACAAACTGATTTGTGATCAGAGAAATATGTTTCTAAAATGAGTGTATTTACTTGTGATTTAGGTAGATTAGTATAAATATGATCAATACAAGTTTTGTTGTCAGTAGTGTAGGATGATACTAGTTGTCTGTAATTATTATCTCTGACAAATAGATTATAAAGGGTTGTTCTTTGTGATTCATTGAACCAGTTAACATTAAAATCACCAATGAATATATTGTGTTGAGTTGATAATAGTGTGAATATCGCTCTCAATGCAGCATACAACTGTGTTACTGGTATTCCAGGTGAGCGATAAAGTCCTATGATTGTAACATGAGGAAGAGTCATGAATCGCATGATAGTCATCTCAATATCATTTATATTGTTGCAGTATGGATATCCAGGATAGTAATCAATACGACTATACACTGCTGTACCTCCAAAAGGTCTTACATTAGTAGTCGATGTACTGTCATTTCTAAATAAACTGTATCCATCAATAGTATACATGGAATCACAGTCAGCATGACTGAATCTTGTTTCAGAAAAGATGCTTGCATCAGTGCTTGAGTAGTTCAAGTCTTTACGTACATCGTCAATATGTCTATGTAATGATCTAGTATTCAGAAAGCACAGTTTAAAAGCTATTTGATCAGCATTACAGATAGGAGATATACAAAGACTGAGTTTGCCTTCAGTTCTCAGACGTTCCATTTCTTTCTGTACATCAGAACTGACTGCTATTTTCTCCTCACAAAGATCAGTGATGTGTAAACCTTCTATGGTAGTTACTCTGCTTAGTCCTACATAATGTATATGAGGTATTGCTCTTCTAGTTTCAAAGTTCACTACAATTTGGGTCTCAGTGTCACCTTGTGATCTGTGGATGGTTTTAGCAGCTGCAGGTCGCAATGGAAACTGTTTTCTTACAACTTGTACTGTTCTATTTCTACCAACAGCAAACTGTGTAGTAACAGGTTTGATTGGTGTCCATGTAGGTTGAATACCCTGTACATAGAGCTGTTTGTTATCATGTCTGGTTTTCTCCCCAACATCAGCATGGTCAAACTGTACCCATATTACACCAGAGGGTCTACCTGTTTGATGTACTTGTACCATTTTAATGACATTTCCGGCACCATTTGTCATGCCATCATCAGTTCTTGTATTAAGAGATATCTCTGTTCTTTCCCCAATTGCTAATTTCAAGTTTGAATGCAGCTGCTTAGTTTTCCTAGGATCACTAGGTATTTGTCTCATGATTTTATCTCCGAGTTCTTGAGAATCAGCTCCTATTACACTATCATGTGCTTTTATGGCATACTTAGGACCTGGCATGGCCCTGTGCACTCTATCGTTGAATTCATTGACTTTATCATTCTGAAAAAACAAGTGTGGAACTTCTGATGTATAGTCACTGATATTGCTTGTAAGCATTCTCTCTTTAAATTTCATAATATCTTCAGAAGTATGTTTGCCTTCTCTTAATCTGTTCAACATCTCAGCAAACACTTTACTATCTCGCTGTCTCATAATTTCATGGAGCTCAAACATTTTGAAATTCTCTTCCCAAAGATTGGGAGCAAGAATACCATACTCCGAGTTGTCCATATCTTTAATTAAATACACAACCATCAAAGACTGGCTGGAGTTGAAATAGATCACCAATGGCAATAATACTAACACCGCCAAATGGTAGTGCACTACCTTTGACGTCTTTAAGTTTATTGTTTATTTGAACATTGAACATAGCATTACCCACCATGGATATTTCATCTAGGAATATAAGCTTTACTCCACCAATCTTGCATCTTAGAGTATTAAGATTACCTGAGTCAAGACGTTTGTAGTTCTTTAGATTCTGACATGAAGGTACTCGAAGAGTGGTGTGTATTGTGTTTCCTTTGATATTATATGCTGCTTTCCCAGTAGGTGCTAGTAATAAGACCTTAACTTCACTAAAGTTAACACCAGCTCTAGTGTTGTAATACTTCAAGGCTGCCTGATATAAGGCTTTAGTTAGATGTGGTTCTCTTCTTGGTATTACTTGTCCTTTTTTTAGAAGGTTGATCATTATCATCATCATTAACATCATCAATAGATGTTTCTTGTAGAAGATCATCAGTATCTAATTTATCTGATTCTTTTATGTATGGGTTTCCACATGAGTCATACCAGGCAGCCCAGTCTGCAAGGGTAAGGTGTTCAAGGCTGGGAGGCCGTTTAGTATATCGTTTTAATAAACCACTGGTGTATATCTCTTCACAATCATCATCCATGTCTTTGATATCATCAATTGGTTTTAAAAGCTGAACTCTTTCCTCTGGAGGAGATGTGTTAATAAATAGAATTTGTCGAGAAGCCTTTCTCATTGGAAGTTGCAAGACAATATAAACAGCTTCTTGTGCACTAATTTCAACATTGTTTAAAAACTTACTGCCAATATCTCTAACTTGTTGTTTTATGTCAGAATTTCCCTTCCTTGCTTCAGTACATGCTTGTCGTAAGAGTTCACTCATTCCTTTTTGAGCCTTTGAGATATAATTTACAATGTACACAGCACATGCATATACATCTAACACATACTGGATGTCCATATTTGCTCTCCATGCACTAAGGCAAGCAGGATTATAATTATTAATTCTTAATTCATCTGGATTTCTTTTTAAAAAGACAGTTGGTGTGTTGAGTGATGATCTTATAGCTAGTAAATAATTCTCCTCATGCCCAGTCACATTTAAATCATGTAGGAGCTGATCAAATGTAATATTTTGACCTTCTTTCATCTCATTCAAACATTTTTTGATAGATTTCCATGCATCTTTGTGTGATTTTACTTCATTTTGAGGTAAATCAGTGTCCAAAGGATGTATAATCTCTGTTTGTCTCATAGGCGGTTGTGGGTAATTGAATCTGCAATCTTTTTTTTTTTTTTTTTACAACAGTGTCGATATTTAATGTACAGAGTGCTCCAAATACATCACCTTGTTATATAGCATCTGACAAGATTCAGGTACAATCTCTAATTGTTTTTTTTTTTAATTTTAATTTTAATTTTTTATTATTTTTTATTATATTTCTTTATTATTTGAAGATATCACTATTTTTTACAATTTCTTGGTAATGCTATAGCTATATATGTATATGAATAAGTTATACAGTATTATAACAATTTTTAAAGAATAATATAAATTGATTTATATAAATTTCTCCCATTTTTTTAAATGTATATCGAGTTTGTTATTATTTTTCGCGATGCGCGCTTCCATTTGAATCGTTCTTTTAACTAATCTTACAAAGAGTTCTAGAAAAGGGTATATGTTATTTAAACGACAGTGAAAAATAGTTTTTTTACCTAGAATTATCAGATGATTTAATAGTAAGAACTGTTCATCAATTTCGTATAACCCAAATAGGATATGTTGTGCTTCTTTTATATTAAAGACTATGTCACATCTTTCCAACCATTCGCTCACTCTTGACCAAAAGTTTCGTACATAAATACAATGGCAAAAAAGATGTTCTAAAGTTTCTTCTTCTTCCAGGCAAAAGGAACAGATAGAAGAGTCACAATAGCCAAACTTTTTTAACCTAACATTGGTACTAACAATTCTGTGAAGGATTTTATATTGAAATTCTCTGGTGCTAGTGTCTAAAGCAACTTTGAAAGGCAAGGCGTAAATTTCCTTCCAATTAAGGGTAAGATTTGAAAATAGAACGTTGTATCTATCTTGTGCTGTAGGTTTTTGGTGAAGACTAGATGTCAAGATTTTGTAAAAAAAATTTAGAGTTTGTTTTATCAATATCAATTTCCTTGGAATTAAACTTAACTTTAAGGTTTCGTTTTGTCACGGGCTCTTCGAGATCGTAACTGTTTATTGCTATTATTGATTTTGACCAGTCAGGTGGCAAAGCATTGATTAAGGCGAACCAATCTAGAAAGTTATTCGATTTAAGGCCTCTTTCCTTCAAGTTGTTCCAAGACCAGAATTTTCCGTTCGGTTTTACCATGTCTCTGCAGTTAAATATTCCAATTTTTATGTATTCCAGAAAGTAGCATGACTTATTATTGATTCTTATGTTATCATTATTCCAAATAATTTGATCTAAAGTATTCTTAGGTTCTACAATGATATGATTAGAGAAGGGTAGAGCGGTAGACCACAGTGTTAAGCATTCTTTATAAAAGGGTGATAATGTTAACAATCTGAGGGTGTTTGTCTTGAAGTAGGCTATCTAAAATTAACATCCAAGGCTGTTTATCCTCGCAAACACAGTATCGTTTTAAAAAAGAGAGTTTTTGTGCGTTGATAAGGGATTCCAAATCTAACATTTTTAAACCTCCTTGCTCGTAATCTTGAATCAATACACGTCTTTTTACTTTATCTTTTCCTTTCCAAATAAAATTATAAATAACTGTATTAGCTTCTTTTATTATTTCTTTCGAATTGGGTAGCTGTGAAGCACGATAGATGAATTTTGATAGAGCAAAGGTTTTAACAATCTGAACTCTACCTAATATCGTTAAATTTCTCCAATTCCAAAAATTAAGAGTTTTTCGTACAGATTTTACAATCGAACTTAAATTTAACTTTAAAATTTAATTTAATTTATCATTCTTATCATAAGAAAAATAGATGCCGAGAATTTTAATTGGTTGATCTAACTTATCGATTCCTAAATTGGTTATTTTCGATGAACCATCACCGAGATTCAATGCTTCTAATTTGCTTCGATTCACTTTTAAGCCTGAAGATTTCCCAAAGCGTTCTAATATTTCCATTAAAAGAGTATAAGAGTCTTTGTCACGAAGAAAAACAGTTAGGTCATCTGCAAAAAGAGAAAGCTTGATTTCCTCCTCCTGAAACTTAAAACCTTTGATATTCTTGTTATTTCTCAAATAAATGGCTAATAATTCAAGTGCTATGATAAATAGATAGGGAGATAAAGGATCCCCCTGTCTTACCCCTCTTTCTACCTCAAAAAAGTTTGTGGCAAATCCATTATTTATAACACAGCTTCCTATGTTGTGATACATAGTGTCAACCCACTTTATAAAACTTTCACCAAAATTAAAAGCTCGTAAAGATGCTCTTAAAAAATTCCAAGATAGCGTGTCGAAGGCTTTTTCGAAGTCAATAGCTATTAATAAACCAGACAAATTATGTTCCTTAGTATAATACATTACGTCATTAATTAATCGCACATTATCCGCTATTACTCTTCCTTTAACGTACGCGTTTTGATCCCTATGAATTATATGAGGAAGTACTGGTTCCAGTCTTAATGCAAGAGCTTTGGTAGCTATTTTCACATCAACGTTGAGTAGCGAGATAGGTCTCCAATTTGTTAAATAAGTTTTGTCTCTGTCTTTTTTCTCAATAAGTTTGATAACTGCCTGTTTCTGAGAGTTAGAGAGTTCTCCTTTTTCGTAGGATTCGTTCAAACTTTCCACAACTAAATTACCCACCAACTGCCAAAAGCATTTGTAAAATTCAGCACTTAGTCCGTCGTTGCCGGGAGTTTTGTTAGTCTTAAAAGTTTGCAAGGATTTAAAACATTCGGAATTTGAGAGTCTACCTTCACATAAGATTTTTAATTCATTTGTTAATTTTGGAATATTTGAGCTGTTGCAGAATTAAGCCAGATCGTTATTATCATATCCAGGATCACTATATAGTCTTGAGTAGTAATTATTTAACTCCTTCATAATCAGATCGGGATTACTTGTAGTTTTACTATTAGTATCCCCCAAGTGAATCTTCCTTACGCACGATTTGCTTCGATTGCGGTTTTCTAAGTTTAGAAAAAACTTGTTACTCTTTTCGCCCTTTTCATACCATTTTGTGCGGGAGCGGATAATTGTCCCCTGTGCAATATAATCAAAGTAGGATTCATATTCAGCTTTCGATAACTCAAGGTCTTCATGATTCTTTTGCGAAGGCAACTCCTCGAAATTTTTAGTGCGTACTTTTAATTTCTTTTCTAATTCCGTGATTTTTTTCCGTCGTTCCTTTGCTTTTTCTTTACTATAACTAATTGTAACTTGCCTAATCTTGTACTTTATTAAGTCCCATAATAATCTTTTGTCCGTGATCTCTTGAAATTCTTCAAGCCATTTTGGAAAAAGACCGGAAATCAATTCATGGTATTCTGCATCATCGGCTAGAGACGTGTTAAATTTCCAGAATGACGGTCCGAAGTTGTATTCTTCAATACTCTTAATTCTTAATGTAATTGCTGAATGGTCTGACCTAATGGACGGTATAATGTCCACGGAATGAATATCTTCCTGGAGGCAATCACTGATCAACCAAAAATCTAGCCTTCTTTGTATAACAGGTTTTTTTTGTCGCCATGTATATCGAGAGCTATTTGGATTTCGTATTCTCCAAATGTCGATTAGATCGAGGTTCGCCATCATATCCTTTACCAACTTGACGGACACCTCCTTCAATTTAGGATTGCCACCGTGACAGTCAAAATCAATGTCAAAGCACATGTTAAAATCACCTCCTATTATTACTGCCCTATTTGAATCATAATCATTTAATTTACTAGCTAAAGTTTGGTAAAAGTCTTCTTGTTGTTTTTTCACATCTGGGGCATATATGTTTACCAACAAAATAGGGAAACCCTGCACTATTGCATCAAGAATAATATACCGACCATTGGGATCGGTTAATACATTTGAGCATTCAAATTCTAATTCTTTGTTAATAAGAATTAACGTACCTCTACTGTGATTCGTTCCGTGAGAAAAATATACCTTGCCATTCCATTGTGCTTTCCAGACATTTTCAATCTCCTCTGTACTATAAGTTTCTTGCATGAAGACTATGTCAGAATTTTTGTGGTCCAACCACGAAAGAATCGCTTGTCTTTTACTAGAACGAAGGCCTCGGACATTTAATGAGAGAAGAGAGCAGTTATCTAATTTCATTGTAGAGCTTATTTATTGAACCTATCGCTCTAATACTGCATTGTTTTTCTCTTTTGTTATAGCCTTTTTTAAACAACAAATCTATCTGAAAGCTTATTAGTAATTCCCAAGAGTCAAAAGTAACTTGTATCTTAATTATTATGCGCATAAGTGATATATTTAAGTTAGGAAAAAGGAAAAAAAGTGAAAAAGCGAAGATAACTTAGTAAAATTCTAAGCTCAGGTAGTAAATTAAAGTCCTAATTAATTATAGGTCTGTAAACGGTTTTCAGTTAAATCTTCTAAAGCTCTAGCTACCTTAATGAAAATAAAGTGGCCGTTGTAAATCTTAATCACGTTGTTTTTAGACATGCAGTTTAAGTCTTTAACTTTAAATCAAGAAATCAAAAAAAAAGAGAAACGACTTTGTCCGTCAATATATAGTTCGTCTGGTTTACTTTTACTAAAGTATGCAGACTTGCCCTCCTGTTTAGCTTGCTTAAACTTCGGGAGCAGCTTCTTTCTTGTCGCCTGAATCGCTTTGGGAAAATCTTTGAACACTGACATGTTTGAACCCTTTAGTCGATAGGCATGTTTCAGTACTTCTACTGTATCCTGGTAGCGTAGAAACCTGGCTATTATTGGCTTCGTACTGTTTCTGCTTTTTCCTAGGCGGTGAATTCTCTGGAATTCGATGCTATCGACATTGGACATTTGCAACTTTTCCTTGAGAACTTGACGTACCACTTCTTCTGTATTTTCGTGGTCGACTAAGGGAATACCGGTAAAGATTAAGTTTTCTCTCCTGGAGTAGGCTTCCAAGTAATCAATTTTTTTCCTCAAATCAAATATGTCTTCGCCACACTGATTAATCTCTGTGCACCGGTCTCTTTCTTGTTCTTCCAGATCCGTGGTGGCTGCTTCTATTCTTTGCTGTCTTTCTTCTTTTGCATCCACTCTCTTGTCAAGATTGCTAAACCGACTTTCGATTGATTCGATATTCTCTGAGATTCTGGCTAGGGTATTCTCCATTTTATCTAACTTCCCAAGTTTCTCGAGGATCACCTTCATGTTTGAACTCATTTCGGCCGCCATGTCGAGCGCCTGAAAGACTTCGCCTTCGTCTTCGTCTTCGTCATCCGTGTTCGTGTTCTTTCTCGTTTTCTTCTCAATAGGTGATTTAGAAGAACTGTTAGTAGAGTTGCTGCTCTGTCTTTCTTTTCTTTTGCCCTTGTTTTTTACCATTATATCTACGAGTAGCGACGAGCTTCGCAGACCGTGTCTTACCTCCACGACATCTCGGTCCCAGTCTCCTGAATCTGCATTCAGTTTTTGATTTCTTACGACAAGTATGGGAATGTCGATGGACTTGTCTGTTCACAAGTTTCAGCAATTCAGGATTGTGTGTTGGCTTTTCACAAGTAATTATTTTATCAATATATGATGTCACTTGTTGATCACTATCTACACCAAAGTGTGGGAAGCTGGACCTAACTGTCTTATCATTGCAAATAGGTCTTTCTTAGCTTTTTCAAAATATGGAGGTGAACCTCTTAGTGCTCTTAGGAATTTAAATCCCTCATCATGATAGATTAAGCTGTCTAATGCTCCTTGCTGTTTTAATTGCCCTTATTTTATACATTTGTTATTTCCCTTGCATTTTCTGAGAGCAATTTGAGATTTTCCCAAAAGAATTTTCATTTGTAGCTTTTTTGTTTTAAAGAATATATTTTCAACACACATTGCTGCTCTGCGATCTGATCGACTTAGTTCAGATTTACAAATATCACTGTAATGCACTTTTCTTATTCTTTGCTTATTTTCTGGTCTTTTTTCTCCAATAAAAATTCCAGGATATGCTAATTCTTCAGAGTATGTATCTCTAAATACACTTAATGGCCTATTGCCTTCTGCTGGTGCAACATTAAGAATATGTTGCCGTTCATTGTTTTCTAAGAAATCTGTTGATGTAAGTAAGGTATCAGTAACACCTGCTGGTATTTCTGCTTCATCTTCACTCCATTCATTGTCATTATTCAATTCAGAAGTATGTGCAGGTTTGCTATGCACATTACTTGGTGTAGACGTTTGGTCATGATCATTGTTAGTGACATCATTTTCATCCTGTGAAGTATCCTGATTGAATTTGACTATCCAGTATTGGTTAAATTCAATACCTTCTTCTTTATACAGACTACTATTATTCATCAACCAAAGTGCAGCTTCAATAACTTTATGTGGTCTTACATTTAATGATAATGCAGAACTTTTATACTGCAGTTTTCGTTTCAAATTAACTTTAATCGTTCCAGTTTCATTTGGTAACCTTGGTAACATACTGACAGTATCAGTGACATCTGCAGGTACATTGACTATATTACCATGTATTTTGAGTTGCTTTCCTCTAGGAGCTTGCATAAGTTTTTGAAAAGCAATTCTTGGTGCTATTAGTCTACATTCTAACTCATTCAGATCAACGAATGCTGGTTTCTGTGGAAATATCATTCCATTTACAACAGCACATGGTGGAACTTTGTTTTTAACTAAGTGGTTATGACATGTGTTACATACCCATTCAATATTATCAACACTCACTTTATTAGAAAGGTGTTTACCAATGTCAGGATTGGACTTTCTAAGTCGATACACATTGCGCACACTATGTTTATACCATAGTTGATCACAAGAGGTACATATATAAACTGGACCGTTAGAGACTATTTTGTGAAACTTTGTAATCAAAATTTGCAGTACATTTTGATTGTTCTTTGATGCTCTATAATTTTTCATGTATTTGGATTTTTTTCCTTTTTCTTGATGAGAATGTTTAGATGCTCTATAGTTATTCTGATAAGTATTACGTTTTGCTTTTTCTTCAACAGGATGTTTAGATGCTCTATAGTTTTTCATGTATGCATTTTGTTTTGCTTTTTTCTCAACAGAATGTTTTGAAGCTCTATACATGTAGTTCTTCTTGTAAGTATTGCAGTTTGCTTTGTAATATATTGCTTATGAATATTATGAGTGACACTTGGTATAATACTCATTGTATGTGATTAGTAATCGGAGATTAAAGAAGACGTTGTTGACGACACACGTTTCTTAGTGCTCTCTCCAGTATTCTAGAAGAGAATAACACATGGTGTCAGAACTTTAAGAACCCAAAACACAGCTCAGTGAGCAATTTAATTCTTCAGTGAAGATGAACGAACTCCAAATAAGAGGTCCCGGTGAGATGGACTTCACGAGCCAGCACAACGTCTCAGAAACGTGGAGACGTTGGAAGCGAGGGATGGAGTATTACCTAGCAGCAACATGCAAGGTGAAGAACGAAGCAGAGAAAGTCGCAATCTTCATGTGCATGATCGGCAGGGACGGCCAAGAGATAAAGGATACATTCGAGTTTGAAGTCGACGAAGACGGGTCAGAAGTAGTGTCTACTGCGATTCTCTTCAACAAGTTTGAGGCACATTGTAAGCCGAGAAAGAATCTGGTGGTCGATCGACATCGCTTCTTAACTAGGGATCAAGCATCCGGTGAGTCAATCGATCAGTACGTTACAGAGTTAAGAACTCTCGCTGCTGCATGCGAGTGGGGAGAACTGAAAGATGATTTGATATGTAGCCGCATCGTGAGTGGAATTTCATCGCGAACCGTTCGTGAGAGATTACTACGCGAATCGCAGTTGAGCCTCAAGAGAGCAGTCGAAATTTGTCGAGTGGCTGAGCTATCCAAAGAGCAATTGAAATTGTTTGGCAGTGAAGCAAATGTGAGTCAGGTAAAGCATCGAGCATCGAACCGACCTCAGCACAAAGGCAGCGCCGATAAGCCACAGGAAACAAAGAAATTTACACAACGCCAACAAGACAACACACGTGCTGTGTGCGGAAATTGTGGCTCAAATCATCCGAAAGGACAGTGTCCAGCATTCGGAAAGAAGTGCAACAAATGTAAGAGACTAAACCACTACGCAAAGATGTGCCGTTCGAGCAAGAATGTAAACTCCATTCAACAAGATGAGGGTAACGAAGATCATTTATTTTTAGAAAGCGTCAGCGTTACCGTGGAATCTATTGATCGCAACCGACAATCGGAAGCCGAACATGTGAAATTGACATTAAACAATCAAGAAATTTGTCTGAAACTAGATACTGGTGCCGAAGTTAACGTGATTCCCTATTCAGCCTACAGGAAGATTGCAGAAACTTCCAAGATAGATCTGAGAAAGCCAAAAGCTCGATTAAGCGCCTACAACGGTGAGGACATCCCAGTCAAAGCTGTTTGCACGCTACAATCCAAACATAAAGGCATCACGCGAAATCTGGAATTTTTCATTACAAGCATAGAGAGCGAACCAGTTCTCAGTATCTCTGCATGCAAAGAACTCGGTCTGATAAAGTTTATTAGTGCCGTTGACCGCGACGAGAACACAGAGACTTTCGCGGCAAGGATCAGAGAAGAGTACAAAGACGTATTTACAGGAATCGGATGTCTGGAGCGTCCATATCATATCGTATTGGATCCAGAGGTTCAACCAGTAATCAACCCCCCGAGACGAGTGCCGTATGGCCTACAGGACCGAGTGAAGGCAGCGCTGGATGAAATGTGCAATCAAGGCATCATTGTTCCAGTGGATCAGCCGACAGATTGGGTCAATTCAATGGTTGCTGTTGAAAAGAAGAACACCGACAAGTTGAGAATTTGCATAGATCCTCGCCCATTGAATAAGGCAATCAAGCGTGAGCACTATCATCTTCCCACGATAGAAGAGATAACAACAAGGCTAAGTGGAGCAAAATTCTTCTCAACCTTAGACGCCAGATCAGGATTTTGGCAGATTCCTTTGGACGACGAGAGCTCTACTTTAACTACGTTTGCGACGCCTTACGGCAGATACCGTTTTACCCGAATGCCTTTCGGTATTCACAGTGCTCAAGAAGTGTTTCATAAGAGATTACATGAGTTGTTTCAAGACTTATCAGGAGTCGAAACCGACATCGATGACATCCTCGTTTGGGGACGCACACGAGAGGAACACGACGAAAGGCTAGAGAAAACGCTACAGAGAGCAAGAGAGAGCAATCTGAAGCTCAACCCCGACAAGTGTAAGATTCGACGTTCTGAAGTTTTGTATATTGGACATGTACTTACGACTGACGGAGTAAAGCCAGATGTTTCCAAACTGGAGGCAATCACCAGTATGCCGACTCCCGAGGACAAACACGGCATCCAGCGACTACTTGGGATGGTGAATTATGTGGCAAAGTTCTTGCCAAATATATAAGAAGTCACATCACCCTTACGCGAGCTTCTAAAGAAAGATGTTGCCTGGCACTGGACCGAGCGCCATGAACAGTCGTTCAACGACATCAAGAAACTTCTGACGGAGACGAGTAAAGGAGTGTTGAAGTATTATGACCCCAAGCAGCCAGTTGGTCTACAAGTAGATGCATGTAAGTCTGGACTAGGAGCTGTACTGATGCAGGGCGGCTCACCGATCGCATACGCTTCTCGTTCGCTTACGGAAACTGAATGCAAGTACGCGCAGATCGAGAAAGAGTTGTTAGCAGTGGTATTTGGATGTGAACGTTTCCATCAATATATTTACGCCAAGGAAGTGACAGTGGAAACAGACCACAGACCGCTGGTCTCCATTATCACCAAATCGCTCGACAAGGCACCAGCAAGGTTACAGCGCATGCTACTTCGACTACAACGTTACAACATCGACCTCCAGTACAAGCCTGGAAAGGAACTCTATACTGCAGATACGCTCTCGAGGGCACACCTTCCAACTACAGGTGACGAGGACGAAGATCTTGTACTGTACGTCCACAACATGACAGCAAATCTACCAGTTAGCGACAAGAAGTTAGTTGAACTACTTCGAGAAACAGCCAACGATAAGATAATGGTCAAGTTGATCGAGACGATTCAAGAAGGATGGCCAAAACACAGGCAAAATACATCAAAACAAGTACGTGAATATTGGCCAATCAAAGACGAGCTCCATGTTAGCGATGGTCTTATTTTCAAAGGCGAAAGTATTGTTGTACCTCAAGCGTTGCGGAAAGATGTTCTAGCACAGATCCACGAAGGACATCTCGGTATCGAGAGAAGCAAGCAACGAGCCCGAGAGTTGGTGTTCTGGCCCGGAATGAGTAAGCAGATCGAGGACACCGTAGCAAACTGTTCAATCTGCCAAGAGCTCAGAAACAGCAACACCAAAGAACCGATGATACCACACGAGATCCCGCAATACCCTTGGCAGATCGCAGCCACGGATCTATTTACATGGAATGGCGGCAATTACATCGTAGTTGTCGATTATTACAGCCGTTACTGGGAAGTTTCATCGCTACACAACACGACGAGTACATCTGTCATCGAGAAAGTTAAAGCAGTTCTTCGCGAGACACGGCATACCAGAGACACTCAAGTCGGACAACGGGCCACAGTATAGCTCTGCCGAATTTGCCAAGTTTGCAGCTGTCTGGAAATTCTCACACGTTACGTCAAGTCCCAAGTATCCACAGTCGAATGGTCTTGCGGAGAAAACTGTGCAGACTGTCAAGAGGACGCTAGAGAAGGCCAAACGTGATGGGAAGGATCCATACCTTGCCATGCTTGAACAGCGCAACACACCAGTGGGAAACTACAAGTCACCCGCACAACTGTCTATGGCTAGGCGACTACGCTCTATTCTGCCATGCACCACAAGTCATCTGTTGCCAGAAACAACCAGTCATCAGGAGACGATGGTCAGATTTCAGAAGAAACAGGCTGAACAAAAAGCCAACTACGACAGGTCAGCCACCCCATTGCCATCACTCCATACAGGAGAGACGGTTCGAATCCAACGAGACGGCGATTGGAAACCTGCAAAGGTGATCGAGGTAGCCGACACACCACGAAGCTACAGGGTGGAGACCCCTGATGGAGCCGTCTACCGTCGAAATAGAAAGCACCTACACCAAGACAAGTCAGCCTCTCCAAAAGTCGATACAGGCGAGACTGACACGCAGCAAAGGGACGAACAATCTACAGGAGTCGAACGAGCTACAGGAGTGTCAGAGTTACAGGACGAAGGACATCACACACGGTCAGGAAGATTGATCAAGAAACCGACGAGATTAGGTTTTGACGATTGAACATTAGTCGAACTGATTTCACATGTTGTTGTTGTTAATTTACGCTTCCCAAATAATAGAAACATTATTTTTCTTTTAGGGAGAGTTGTAATATATTGCTTATGAATATTATGAGTGACACTTGGTATAATACTCATTGTATGTGATTAGTAATCGGAGATTAAAGAAGACGTTGTTGACGACACACGTTTCTTAGTGCTCTCTCCAGTATTCTAGAAGAGAATAACACACTCAACAGAATTTCTTAGATGCTCTATAATTTTTCTTAGATATTCTATTTTTCTCTCTCTGTTCATCGGAGTGTTTTGCTTTGTAATACTTCATATCAGCATTATTTGTCTCTGTGCCATTGTTTGGAGTGGCTTTTTTAGCTGATCTGTATTCCCTCAAATACTGCTTTCTTTTATCATTCCTATCTTGAACTTTTTCTGATTTTCTCTTTTTACTAAATTCTGTGATGGCACATGTATCGGTTTTTCTTTTAAGATGGTTCTGATGTAATTGAAGATATATGGGATTTTGCTGAGATGCATCACTGCAAATTTCATTTGAGCTTGTTTGTGATGTAGCTGGCAAAGTTGATACATAATGTGTCTCTCCTATATGTCCAAGATATATAGTCCTATGATTGGGTATCAAATCAACACCTTGAACTAAAGTGATCTCTGCAAAATTCTTATTGGATTCTACAACATTAATCTTTAAATTCATAGAATCAGCAACTGCTTGTATAATAATATTATCAGCCCATGTTCCTTGCATAGACATATTTGATAGATATTGAATCCATGAGGTAGAAGTATTGCTTTCAATAAACCGTTCAGGATTCTCTCTTAAATACTGAATACCAGCTGTTCTTATTTCTGAATGATGGCTTGAATCACCATATAACAGATGAGATACAGACTTAAAAAAGCAATCACCTCCTCCACCAACATCTAGTGGTCTTATTTGATGACGAAGTAATCTATAGTCTAGTAAGAAATTAGACCTTTCGAAAGGCCTCAAGCTAAATGAAGAATTAGTATTGTTGTGTACAGGACCTGGGTTTAGTTCAATATCACCAGACAGTAATAGTTTTCTCTGAAATAAATAGCCATTGCAGTTTAAAGACTGAGTGACAGTTGATACAGAATAGTCTTGAGAAAATATACGTGTACCTTTTAGCTTAATATGGCTAAATAGACTTCTTCAAATAAATTTTGCTAATAAAGAAATGGCTGAAAAAGCAGTCCTGTCTTACTGTATACCTGATGTATGATAGTTTGTAGTTTGTAGCAATACTATATAAAACAGATGAAATAGGAGTGGTCTTCTTGATTATAGACTTAATTTTATTTCTTGATTTTCGATTCTTAAATGAGCGCATTATCTTTTGAGGGTTCTCTATCTGTTCGAGTGACAGCACGTTTTTTAACTAATTTAGAACGTGATCGAGATCGCGTATCATTATCAACATATGCATACAGTAATGATGAAGTATATTGATCACTTAAGCTTGTAAAATTTTGCTTTGCATTACAATCGGAATTACAATTATAATTATTGATATGATCATAACTAGACACAGCTTCAATAGAAAGTGGTTTGTCTTTACAATTACAGTCGATAATCTGCACTGCAGGTATTTGTCTGGGATCTTCGTCAATACGAAAGGATCTGATAAGGTCAATCATCCCTTGAAAGGGCCAATACATCCTCTTACGAGGCAAATTATTTCCCTCACGGGGCCAATATATCCTCTTACGAGGCCAATAATTCCCCTTGCGGGGCTCATAATTCTCCTCACGGAGCTCAATTGTCCCATTTCTGTGCTCCATAGTTCCCAAATAGTAATGGCTTGTCCTTCTGAAGGGGTTATCAATCGAGAAACATCGTAGTTGGAGTCGTTCTGGAGATCGATGGCGGGTAACAAACAAACACGGCCGTTTGGTATTGACCTTTCGGCTACAAAATCTGTCCAAAACGTCAGAATATCTGAAAGATTCTCGGTAAAAACAAATCTTACACAATCTATTTAAGCTGTGTCTAATGATCTGAGGAAAAAAGTAAGAAAACATGGCATAAAGTCGCTTTATACTTACCACGTTATGCACAAAATTGATTCTCCTGCACGCGAGAAGAGGATCAGAGTTCAGTGTTTTTCCAGTCACATGGACGTCACGTGAAATGAAATCCTTGGCAGAAAATGTTGGTGTTCTTATTGGATCCGCGATTCAATGCTTGAAGTCGAGAAGACATCACGAAGAGTTACGAAGATCATGGGTATTTCTTCGTAATCTTTCGAGTCAGTTCGTACACAACGAATTTTCTTCCGAGCATAGAACAAACTTTCTTTTGTTACAAGGACACTTACACTCTTACAAGGCATAGACTCCATGTCTGTTATTATGCATGTGTCATGTGATAGGTAGACACTGGGACTTGCGTAATTAGATTCTTACATGAAGTATTTTCAGGGATATATGATAGCATAGTGTCTATTGCTCCATTGAGCAGTAGACACAAAAATTGATTAATCGGCTCACATATCTCAACAATCGAAAGATAACAATTAAACAAATCAGTGGAAGGAATTTAAATTAATGACTCTGAGATTCAAGCTGCAGACTTTTCGCAGCCTTTTTCTGGCTGTTCTTAATTTGACTGTCCACGTTGACCAGCAGACTGTTTACTCTTTCGATTGTGTCCATAGCCTTGTTGCACATCTCTTTATGTGCTTCTTGCATTTCTCTTGCAACTTCCCTGTCACTTTTTCTCTTCTTTTTGCTTGGCTTTTTCTCGGCTCTTTCGCAGTCGCTATCCGAGGAGGACGCTGCAAATTCTTTACTCAATTTACTTTGCAACTTTCTCTGGCATGGAGTCCCTTTTGAAGCGTACCTCATCTGCTTCTGTGCATTTCTGTTTGCTCCTCTGCATATATTGGCGTAGAGGATGTTGCCGAAGTGGAAGGAAGTGGGGACACCAGGGCCTTCTTGACGATATTAAGAGTTATTGCCTGAGAAACCTGGGAGGAGTGAAAGATGGGGGTTGGCCGATTTGCTTTAATTTTGCACCATTTGTTCTCTATCCAAAACGATTAAGATCTGTGCTATTTAGACTATTTTCCGTTATTTGGTTCCGAAGTTTGACCACCCCTCCGACGAGCCCTAGGGTCGCCTAAAATAAACATGACATTTCGGGGTCAGTAAAATGCACTTCTCAACCTAGTTTGGAATTGAAACTAATTGTATGAGTCCTTTGACATCTAAACAACAATGTTCCAGGTAAATATTGGGAATTCGAAAAAAAAATTTTTTTAGACGGTCCAACTTTCCTCTTGCGCGCTAAAATATCCGCTGCTAATTTATGACCATTTTTAAAACGGATTTTCTCAAAAGTGCGGCACTTTTTTTCATACTTTAAGCGTATCCTGGACCTCGTGTTTAAGGGAGTGAATTATTTTTTGTAAACAAAGTCGAGACGGCCTCTGTCTCTTCGAGTTACGTACTCATGAAACCACGTTTTTGTGTCTACTGCTTTTTCAGAAGCAGTAGACAATATGTCATCGTGTTGGTCGGAAAATATCAGTATTTTCTTTTTTTCTGGTCAAGGACAGCATATATTTTTCTGCTGGCATTTCCAAAACTTCAATCCTAGAATGGAAATAAATGAAAACATTCAGTACTGGTACTTTCAATGATCATGGCGATATACATGTAACATGATTCCAAATTAAAACTGAACTTTACATTTAATACTACAAAGACACAATATTTAATGTGCCTTTAGTATCACTAGTTCATATTAAAAAAACATTTAGATTGTTATTACAACATGACTCTGGACTACCTAGTGACATGATGAATGGCAGTCACAATCCATTATTACTCACTTCGAAAGGAAATACCACGAATACAAATAAAATAGCCATCACATTTACCTTTAGTTCCCTCTTCATCATCTATTGGAAGACCATTTCCTGATACCAGAATTACATCGCTGCCCAATTTGGCTTTTATTGTTTCAGTTACAAAAGTAACATTTGCTGTTTCCTCTTTAACTGCAATATAAGTTTGCATTTTTTCTTCAAATGAGATAACTGTTTGGAGTTTTTTTCATTACTGCCACAATAACCTTTATTGGGATGCTTGGCCCTCCAACTGATGACTTGTTGCTTCCCTTCTTGAGGAAGGGTCTTGTTTTGGTAGTGGTGTTAATTCCTGATGTCGAAGGCTGAGAATATGTGTATGAAATACAGCTTGCTGTGGCTTGATTGCTTTCAAGGTCCTTGCTCTCACCCATAGCGGTGAAAGAAGTTCCACCCATAAACTGTGTTAAGTCAAACCTTCCTGTTTCTGATGGCCATGCTGTGGTGTCATCCTATTCATCTTTCAGATACAGTGTTTCTTCTTTCACCTATTTTTGAAATTTTGAAATTATTAAAGAATGACTTATCACTAGTTGCTTAAATTTTAAACTTGATAAATCTATACAAATAAAAGTCTTTTTTTCAAGTGCATGGTATCCGAATCCTTCAATTTGATTTGTTCGTTGAGCAGGTTGTATTTTCATATCTCTGCCCTAGTTCCATGGTATCCATTTTGTAGGTGCTTGATAATTTTTTGTTGAGGGAAAAATAAATAATTTATTTACCAACTTTAGGTCAGTCCCTAATAGTGAAGAGCTGTGCCCTCAGTCTTAAAAGTGCTTCAGACAACACTTTCAAGACCTTGGACACTGTTTTTCATTATGCAGACCGACCTAAAGTTGGTAAATAACCTACGCATGTATATCTTCATCATCATCATAATAGTAAGACTTTATTTATTGAGAATAATGCGCAAGACTTGATAACACAGACTCGTCTTTACACCAATCATCAGGTATCCCCTTTATCCCCTGGGGGGAACCCCAGGCAAATACATGTTTGGGGGACTTTTAGGTATGTTTGAATGCTTATTTCTCCCTGGAGGAGGGAAAAATGAGGGAGCTTTTGTTGGAGTTTCAGAGAACTTGCGGATGACAGTAAAAACGGCTGCAAAAGGAGACTGTACTCTAGGAGGGACATGCCCTCGCCTAGCAGCGGGAAGTGAACAACTACGACAGACAGTTTTGCAAAGTCCTTTCCTTTGTCCGGGGTCCCCCCTCCAGGGGATAACCGATTATAGGTGCATACTAAGTAACACTAAACAGTTTCAAACTGATAAACTTGTAGTACTGTAAAATCTACTTAACTAAAAATGAATATAAAAATTACATGTGAATAAAAAGTATTACAATTATAGTACATGCGCAGTTGAAACATTTTTATCGTCACAGGAAGCCCGAGTAAATACCTCTTATCAACCGAGCGCGAGGTCTGTATGGGAAGCAATGGACCGAGTTTTTTCTCACGGCCTTATGGCCCAAGCGCATAGCGCGCGGGCCATAAAAAGTGGGGGGAAACGAGGATCCATAACTTCCCATACGGAACGAGCAAGCGAGGTTAATAAGATATTTATTAAAAGTTTTTCCTTACTTTTCTGTTTTCAGCGGGCCATACGGGAAGTTACGGCCCGCTAATTGACAAATAAGAGCGCGCGTAGTAACTGTGCTATTTAATAATACAATTTATGAACCCGATTGTCGAAAATCTAATGCAACTCAAATACCCGATAATCTTTGTACTTTTTTACACAGTGAACACCGATTTCCGTAAAAGTTGTATACAAAATTGTTTTTCTGCATGGTTTGAATGAATGGTTCTAGTGAAAACTTTTATCGTAGAATGTTCTTGTTAGGCTGGGATGTTCATTCTTATCTCTTGATTGACAGTTATGTTTTGGCGTGTAGCCGTTACCATACAAAATTGTTCTGATGTACGCTCTTCGGAGCGAAATTAAGTAATACTGCCGTGGGAAACATATTTTTTCTATTGGCTAAGGTTTTCATTCTCATTTCTTGATTGACAGTTGTGGTTTGTCGCGAAAAAGCCAGCTTGGAGTTTTACTCAAAAATACCAAATCAAAGCCTAGATTTCTCTTGAGAACGCTAAGAAAAAACAAAGGAAAGGTTAGAATCGAGACTCGAATGAAAGATATGAAAGGTTTTTGTTCCTTGCTTTTTTGAAATGGAATGCACGTGCCGAGCTTATTTTTAAGCTAAATCGGACCAGAATCGAAAAACCCCTCTTGTGTTTGCGTTTTAGTTATTTTTCGAAGTTTAGATTTGACCATTATAACTAAAGGCAACAAACAGCTTACAACTGTGTCATATAGTATCAGTGATAACAAGCGTGAAGGTGAACCCACGGCGTAACTCAAATACCGTATACATGTACATGATAAAATTTTGTCCTAGGGAAAAACTACTCACCTGAAAAGCGGTACTCAATCGGCGAAGTGATACCTCCTGAGAACTTATGCATATATGTAAATCTTTCCCCTCCCTTTTCAAATCAAATGTTTTTGCAGCCATCTTCACATGTATTGCACACAGACCTCTGGCTTCAAGTCATGTCGAAGCTCTTTATATCCCAAAAATATTTGTGTGCGGTGTTTTTGGCCTGCGGTTGCTAATACTTATCATGTTTTCGCGCCAAAATAGTGACTGACTCGTTGGAAAGTGAATGGACAATATATCCAACAAGCCTATATTGCTTCAAAAGCAATGATGTTTCGGCCCGTTATAAAATATGCAGACGTTTTTGGGGGACGGGAAAATTGTCTCCACTAACCACGCGGTTTAGGATTTTTTTCTTGTGTTATAAAAGTACTGTTCTATTGAATTTTTAGAGGCAATTTCTCTTGTATGCTTCGTTTCCCTGTCCTTTTGAAACTGAAGTGAAATCACATTGGAATACGTTTGTGAAAGTGTTCACCGTTCGCGGCGCGGCACGCTGAAAAGCATTAACGACGCCTTTAATTTGATCGTAAAGATATAAGTGCTGTTTCGGACCAATCAGAGAGAGCCGTTCTCACGGTAATTTGCACATCCTCAGTTTTCTTTCGTATTGAGATGATAAGAAAGCCGCATATGATTGCATGTGATCCAAAACTATGACAGCTAATTGACAGGCAGTGCTGGTAGTATAATGCTAATGAGAAACCAAATACAGTAGCAAAAATTACATTGAACAGTTAGTTTACCGCGAAAGAAAAACGTATGATGAGATAAGTGAACTTCTCCAAAAGCGCTTCCCAAATGAAAGAGGCTTCAGTGAACGATCTGTAAGACGATTCTGCAAAGAAAATGGGATATTGAAAAGATATGGGATTGATAATGCAGCTTTAGATGTCATGGTCAAAGAGGTAGTGAGTAAGGTAACTATTAATATTCTGACTAATATCTAGTTGCTTTATTAGTGGTCCAGGTTTCTGAGATACATGTATATAAACAAATGCCTGCCTGTCTTCAGTGATTATTTTGGCATAGATTATATTTAGCATAATAGTAATGCACCAGTCAAGTGAACCCCCCCCCCCCCCCGGGCATTGGCGGGGCTCGAGTATTGGCGGGGAAAAGCGGGGACTTTCACTTCAAATTCACTAGCTTTTAGTTCCCCGGGAGGCGGGGAATACACTTCATTTCATCTCTTAGCCTTCCAGAGTGGGGAATAGGCGGAGGATTCACGACTCACATTTTCACTTGACTGTATGCAAATGTATGGTGTATGCAAATGTATAAAATCCCTTTCCCCTTCTCCCATGGGCCTTTTAATAGCCCACTACCCAAAAGTTGTATTTAATACTAGGTTGGTCCAACCTGGGGAAGAAAAATGGTAACAGGCTATCTGCGACAAAGATCAGTTTATGCTGGTGAAAGACGTGTTGGAAAGTCTCTCTCTAAAGTGGCTGCAGAGTATCACAAACAAAGACAAAATAGAGCAGAACAGCAAACAAATTCTGTACCTTACAGTGACTGACCAGAATGAAAAACTTGTCATGTATGGAGTGGTTCATGTGTGTGCAGTAGATGGATACAGTGGGATGATTGTTAGCCATGCATTAATGCCTGTCAAAAATAACCTCCTCATATATGATCATATATACAGGTTGGTAACATTATGATTTACATATATAATATGAGCTTACATGAAGTTAAATAGTCAACAAGTGGCAACCTGTTTACAGCTATTTATAGATAGTTGTCAGTTTCATTAATAAATATTTCCATGTCCTATTTTAGGCAATCGGTGCTCACTTATGGACTGTGGGATCAACTGATCAACTGAGAGTTGATAAAGGCAGATAATTTGCTCTGATGCTCTTTATACAAGATGCATTAAGTGAACACAGGACAAACTCCAGACGGCTTCCATATATTCAATCAACCTCCCTCTAAAGAAGTATGGTGATTGAAATTGTATTATTATTTTTTTATTTATTTTTAATTATTTTTAATTTTTTTAATAATGTTTATTGATTTTTCCAACAATATTCATATATACACAAAACATACACTACAAAACACAACAGAAGGGGAAAAAAACATTAATTACACATTATTATTATAAGAAAAAGAAAAAGATAATTTACAATTAATTTACAATTTTAAAAGTCTCAAAAGGAAATATGTTTTGTTTTGTTTGTTTTTTGTTTGTTCTTTTCCTTTTAATTAGTTAAGTAATTAATTGTGTAATTTTATTAAAGTTTGTTTATGTCCGTGCACCAAGAAAATTTCTGATTTTTTCATACTTTTGGAGATGCGAAGTCAACCGGGATTGCTTCTCTGCAATATTGTATTCTATCTTTTCATATTGCTTTAGAGCTAACTGAAAATCACTAAGTAAAGGGATCTTGCCCCTATTTCTTGTAGTATAAAGAATTATCTTAAAGACCAAAAAGAGGAAATTTTGGAAATATCTCCGTCAAAACCTAACATCACGTTTTTCAGACTTAGATCTGGTAAGTTTAATTGTATCGATTTTAACCAGTCTCTACAGTTAACTCAAGCATGTTAAGGCAGGGTCTTTTTCCGATCCTTGGAAAATCACATTTTCTGTTATATCTGCTTCCAATTTAAACCTATTAAATTGAAGTTTGGTCCTAAAGTGACATTTAGGTTGCTTACATTTTAAGTTAGACATTTTTGACATTCCATGGTCACGTGACCTTAAGGCTATGAAAACAGATATTTGCAAACGGGGTGATGGTTGTTTTGTATTTTCAAAACATTTTTATGTGAAACAGTTAAGTTCAAAGAGCTAAATGAGAATCTGTTTGGAACGGATGACTATAGTTTTTAATTAACGATAAAATTATAATAATAGAAATAATGAACTTAGTCACGTGACCTGTTTTATGGATTATCTCGTTAGCAAAATAGGAAAAACATCCATTCCAAACGGAACCTTGTTATGCACCTTAAATGCAACAATATTACACCAAAAGATTTCAGAAATAAATCACAACCATCACCCCGTTTGCATATATCTGTTTTCATAGCCTTAAGGTCACGTGACCATGGAATGTCAAAAATGTCTAACTTAAAATGTTAAGCAACCTAAATGTCACTTTAGGACCAAACTTCAATTTAATAGGTTTAAACTGGAAGAAGATATTTGAAAACATAGAAAGTGTAAAAAGACCCTGCCTTAACATGCTTGAGAATATAAAAATTCTTAGTTTTTTCACATTATGAAAAGAAATGTTCAATGGTTTCTTCTTGCTCATAACAGAAACTACAATTTGGAGATTCTACTAGTTTGAACATAAAAAGTTTTTGGTTCAAATAGAGACAATTGTTTAATAACTTAAACTGAAACGCTCTTAGTTTTACATCAATTGTGGTTTTGTAAATTCTTGAATAAACTGCTGACCACTCAATGTCCGGCGCATTAAGTTTCTGGGAGATATGATTTTGAGCGGTAGGTTTTTTGAATTTTCTTTTAATAAAACTCCAATAAATTATTTTGGCTGATACCTTACTAATAGGCACATGTTTGTCAGATATTTCAATGTGTCTAACCTTCGTTTCTACAATAATCTTTTTTGGCTCTTCTCGAAGTGTATTTTTCCACTTAATTGGAATAGCGTCAATAATTCCTCTCCATGTTAAGTAATCCTTATCATTCCACCAATTCTCCCTCATTCTTGTCCACATTGGACCATCTCCACTTTCCCACACGTGGTGAATAAACCTAATGCCCTGATTATATAAATTATTGATTCTGCCAACTTCAATATGAAGATTAATAAACTTGACAGAGAAAAGTTCCTGGTGCAAACTTGGCGATTCTCTTCCGTCAATCAAACACATTTGGTGAGACTACCAATTACAACCAAGGAGTTTGGCTCAATAACATTCGTACGATTGAGAGATAAAAGTGCCTTTGCAATTATTATAACTCCAAAAGACAAACAGAAATAATTTTGTAAGTATTTCCATTTCATTTTGAGGAACATTTGCACTGCTAAATTTGATTGAAACTGACAACCGTTAGTCCTAATTAGCCTCGCAGAACTTCAAAGTTGCGTTCGACACCAAATGAGCAAGTATTTTATTCTAACTAATATATCCTCTAGTTATCAGATCGACAAAAGTAAATAGGAACGAGACATTTATATTCCTACCAGTTTAATCTCTCAAACAACCGAATGTTTATTGAGTCAAGCGCCTTGGTTGTAATCGGTAGTCTCGCCAAATGTGTTTGATTGACGGAATGGAGAATCGCCAAACTCGCACCAGGAACTTTTCTCTGTCGGGCGCGTAGTAATGAAATCGGTGGTAAACCATATTAGTTGCATTAAAATGTCTTCTGCCTTTAATACTTTGCTACTACTAACCTCTTCCCAAGCTTTCACAATTTCTACATAAACTTTTGGGAGTGATGGCAGTACTTTGCACAATTGCAAAAAGTCAAAATTTTCTCCTAAAATATCTAGACCTCCTATTTTGCCAAAGTACAAACAAGCAAACAGTTTCCAATAACCTGCATCACTATTCAAAAGTTTTAAAACCCAGCAAACGCGGTTGGACTGAATAATTCCTTGAATGTCAGGCAGACGGATTCCACCTTCGATATAATCTCCTATTAACGTACTATACTTAATTTTTGTTTTCTTCCTACTCCAAAGAAACGAAACTATTTCATTTTCAATCTTTTTGAGATATGTATAGGGGGGTATTTATTTTTTATTCATGAACAAATGTCTATGTAATCTACTGATTTACTTGCTCAGACTACAATAGATTCATTTCTACATGTATACCACAAGTCCTCTATTTAGTGCCATTTAGTGCTGGGCATGTCTAAATAGTGCCACCTACATAACACTGTTACTATATATAAACATAATATGAATGCTTTCACTGGGCCAGCTTGTGATAAATGTCAATAATAATAATATTAAACTTTTTTTAATGTGGTCCAAGTACATGATGTTTGGCAACAATATTTTAATTTGCTTCACAAAAAATAACTATTTGAAGTTAAATATATCCTTGCAATTATGTTTTCCATCATAGAACCATAGAATTGAACATATATGGGTTGAGATGAACATGAGAGTAAACTATCCTGTAAAGAGAGCATCGAACTCAATGGTTGATGATGAATCACTAGACATGGAAGATGGCACTACCAAGTTTTCTGTCTCCTGGGTAACCATGAGGGTCTGTCATGCTGGCTGTCGTCAAGTTATTGATGCATGGAATTCACACTATGTTCCAGGTACACACAAAGGTTAGTTCTTGCTTTCCTCATTTTCTGATGCTAATCTTTATTTTTTGTTTTTTCATAAAATAAGCAAGAGGTATACCCAAGGAGCTGCAGGCAAATAAGGACAAAACAAAGAAAGTTCCCCAACATCTCCTTCCAAGTGCTGAACAGGCAGGGAAATTGTATGAAGAGAACGGTGGGCAACTTACATATTGGTCTGATTTTGGGGAAGATCCCTTGACTTCGACAGCATCACAATCAGCACGTCAAACTCACTTTGAAACATCTTTTCCAGATTTTAATGTTATTTTTCAGACATTATGCAATGGAGAATCGACGATGTTTCAAAATTGCGGTAAAGATGTTTAGATATCTAAGCATTCAATGCTGTTAATTGTTGGAAATAAAGTTATATTCAGTGTCATATACTTGTGTTGTATTATATAAGACATGACGTACACATGCGTGACCAAGAAACCCTTGATATCAAAAGCAACGTGTATTGCTCGCCTACTTTTTGGTCGCCATTTTAAATTTATGTACGTAAAGATTCTGGGAATGAGTCAAGATACCATTTCTCCCCTCCTCTAGTCGATCATGTTTTGTCAATTTTCTAATTTTCAATTTTTCTTGGTATGAAAATTGGTGAATTGTTTCCACACAATTAAGATATGGTAAGAAAATGGTTGGTCGTTCAATTAAAGAAACAAAATGACATGGGCTGATATGGATTTTGATGAGATGAAGATTAGAACATGTTAGAAAATCGAGCGAAAATCGATTTTAGGACGAATGAATATTAAAAGTTAAGAAATTGAGATCTCTTTTCCATGATTTCCAATTTTCTACAGAAATTGAATGGACGGAAGGTACACGGACCGACCATGGTCACAAATAACAAGAATAATTTATTATATTTGTAATAATAATAAAATAATGATACAAATACAAAGATCTGTGGCAACAAAAGGGTTGCGCTACATCCCATTCATTGGTGACATCGATAGCAAGGCGTACTCAGCAGTATGTGCAGCTCAACCATATGGACCCAGTGTTTTTATCCCAAAAGAAGAATGTGTTTCGCATGTAACTAAAAGGATGGGAACTGGATTGAGAGCATTGTTAAGAGATTACAAGGGTATGTAGCAATGATAATAATATTAATAACAACAATAATATAATAATAATAACAGCAACAACAATAATAATCATCATAATAATCATCACCATTATCATCATGATAATAGGTTGATTTCATTCTGCGAAACTAACTAGTTACGTATTTTATACTCAGGGAAAAAGTTGTCGGATGGATCTGAGTGGATCTGGGCGTTTGACGCTTGGAGGGGTGAATCTCATCCAAGGATTTTACGGGCAGGCAATTCATCACAACAAACACGATACCAAAGCAATGGCCAAAGCTGTCCGTACAATACTAAAGCACTATAGCAGTTCTGAGGGAAATCGTATGCACGAAGACTGCCCTCCAGGCAGTTCGTCCTGGTGTTCGTATCAGAGAGATTTGGACGCTGGGACAGATCTGCACAGAGAAATCCACAACCCGTTACCGCCAACAGTTGTCGAAGTCATACAGCCGCTCTTTGAACGCTGGGGTGATGAAGCCTTTCTGGTTGGCTGCGAAAAGTGCTATACCCAAAACAACAACGAATCGCTGCATCACGTCATCTGGGGTATGGCACCCAAAGACGCGTACAACTTTCCATATGAAATTGATGTTGCGATCACCCTTGGCATGCTACAACTCAATCATGGTTTCACCCATACCTATAAGGAACTTCTTACAAGACTGGAATTAGACATGCCATCACAAATGCGCGCGTCATGGGAGAAAATCGATCAAGCTGCCTATCGTAGTTCAGATAAAATAATGACAAAGAGAAGGAAGAAAAGAAGCAAAAAACTAATAAAGCAAGATGCGTTTGTTCGTAAAGAAGGAGTCATGTACAAATCACAGGTGGTTCACGAAGGCAAATCAAAAATGAAACAAACAAAGAACAAGAAATAGCATTTTTTCATTTTATTGTGTATAAGTTGTATGCAGTATAAAATAGTTACAGCTGTGGGATTTCCATTGCGGTACAAAATTCACTGATTGATACTTGAAGGCCATGCTGTAAAAATAAATATAAGAAATTAGTTTTAAAATATTTTTATGACCTTACATACTCTACTAAATTGTCTCTTGTACATACATGTACATGTATATATATTTTATTTTATATTTGTAGTATATCGTGTCAACATTTGATATTATAATTTCTTAATTTCTTAATACCTCTCTTTGTTCTGCTTTTATATCCCCTGGTGCTAAATATCTTATATATGTTAACACTGATTGCGGAAATCAATATTCCGGTGGTCCGATGTTGTTTCTCTGTAGTAAAAAAAATGATGATGCTCAAAACGTATTGTGTAAGTGGTTTATTTTATCACAAAAACCATAGTTGACTACACTCGCCATAATGCATGTGCCCAACAACAATAATGAATATATCTGTTTCTTCTCGCCAGTCTTCCCCTTCGAATTTGAATAAGCAAGCTGGTTTCTAGATGTTCGGCAAAGTGTGTGCCATCAAATCTATAATAAGATTGTCAAAACCGATGCCATGATATGAATTTATTTGATATACGGTAGGACCACAATAATAATAATAATAATAATAATAATTATTATTATTACAAGCGTAGGCATCGGCTGATTCTTACCTGAAGGACCTCATTTCCCCAAGCATGTGTTCCTTAGTGTCAGGGCTAGATTCGTCACTGGACGTCATTGCGGTTTGCTGGCCACGTGCTCTCCTTACTCTGGGCATACTTTGATTTGATTTATAATCGTAAATATCTGATCATTCAAGGCAAAAATTATTTCAAGCATCTATGATAATCGATTTTGAAATGAAAAATGTAAACGGATATACCAACCTCAACTACCAATTACGAACAAAGAACAATTGTGTACTTGCAATGTACGTAATTTCCCGCAAGCGTGAAATGATTAGGCAACAAGCACGAGCACGTTGTGTGACTGGAAAACTGATACTCTGGTCACTATCTGGTCACAATCTGTCAGTGAGTAATTAGATCCCATTGTCATGGTATGGACTAATCTACTTATGTAAACAGAGGCACATTAACCTTCTTTCGGCTTTATCTCAAAAGACGAAATGCCAACAAATAGACTCACCTTTGGAGTTCCTGGACAAAGTGATTTTATCGGATTTATTTGAAACTTCGTAAAAACCATGTCTAATAATTGATCTTCAAAACAGTATCTCCGATTTTTGATATTTTATTTCTTTCAAAAGTTATGCTTCGATATAAACAGAAGTTACTAGTTGTGACAGTGATATCTACTAAGCACGTAGAGGTGTTTATCTTCGATGGCCGACAAATTTTGGCTGTCAAGGAACTTATTTTCTCTGCGTAGGTGAAATTGCGGTCTTGAAGCAATATTTCACTTACAGTTATCTCTTAAAAATTCATCTTTCTTAATATTCTATGTTTATTAAGCTTTAACAAAATGTATACTTTGTCGGGGTTAAAATTCTTAGTTTTGGAGCTAGAGCGTGTTGAACGAAAGTCGGTCATTTGGGGTAGGATGATACTTTAAAACCAGGAGCCCATTACTAGGAGCCTCCATCTGTAATGCTTTGGTGAGACGGCGTAGTCGTTTTTCAGGTTATTTTTAGAACGGCTTTCCCGCGAAAAATTATGCCGGTTTCCGGTATCAAAATGGCGTCGTTCATTTCTTAATAAACGTTCCTCTTGTTATATCCTTATTTCAAATGCCAGTTTGGATTTTCCTTTAAACCTTTTACCCACAGTTCTTTGTTGGTAAAGGTCAAGCAATTTCGCGTAGCGTTGGAATTCATGAATATTATATTAATGGGGATTTTCGGCGGTCTATTTGTTTGGTTCTGTAGTCCTACAGAGATGAAAATGTCGCTCAAAAGTATCTTAAATAATAAGTAGCTTCTTTACGCATGGTTTTCCAAATATGAAGCGCTCTTTAGGAGAAGATGAAGGTCCACAAAGTATAAAAAGGAGAGAAAGGAGATTGATATCCGAGTCACAAGAACAGTCTAGCGCTCAACTTCGTTCAACTGACGTTCGAGAAAAACTAAGACAATCCATAGCCAAGAAACAAGCTTCACAATTATCAGACAAAGAAAATCTGGAACACGGCAAAGTAGCTCTAGAATCTGCTGGTTTTAAGTGCGAAATTGTAAATATTACTACAAATAACTCGCCGTTTTTAGACGATGAAGGAAGTCCAAACGAGCGTCACGTCCCACTGCAAGTGCTAATAATCCACGCTTCAAAAGTTTACAGCCACCACTATAAAACAGGCCCATTTCAACCAGTAAGGCTTGTAGTATACACTGATGGTAGTTGGAAGATACAATGTCAAATTTACGACTACATCGAAGTATCTTCTGGCAAGCTTGACAAATTAGATCCTACGAAACTAGTTGTTATCGCTTCAACTGAGCTCTCCCCTCACCATGTACTTTGTCCTGGTATTTTAAAACAAGGTGATGAAGTCGAGTCCGAGGTAGGGTATTTCCCAAAAAGCCTGAGAAAAGTTTCCTCAGTTAACACTGTCCATTCATCGAAATGTAAAGTATGGCATGTACCATCAAGAAAGCAGCAAAAGAAATGGACCTCGTCTTCAGATCCCAGATGGAGTCGACTGTGCACCGAGTGTTGTGAGTCTCGAACTTACATCAAATGCAGATCAAAGAAAAGGGAATGTCTAGGCGGGAAACGGTTTGAACGCCAGCGTCCTAACAGTAATTACCCATGGAAGTTTCTCTCGCCTACAAGCAAAACTACGCGCACCAAAAACGTCCGACAACAACGTTCACGTTTGAAAAAGCAAGTAAATAAGCTTTACAAGCGCACTAAGATAGAACTCCCAGAAAACCAGTCTGAAGAACTGTGCAAACTGATCGACACAATAGAGGTATCAAACGAGGGGAAAACTGAGCTGGAAAACATCAGAAAAGAAGGCAACAAAACCGAAAACGAAAAGGGATTGAAGGCTGGCGACACTCTGATGGAAGTGTGGAAAAAGGATCGTGAAAGTTTTTTCAAAGATCAACGCAAAAATGGTAAGATTAAATAATGTTTTGTTGTCTTTAATTGCGCTCAATCTTATAGAGGCAATTTATTTTCTTTTTCTTGAAATAATATGTTCTTATTAATCGTAACTCATAGAAGGTTAAGCCTATATGTAGGGGGTAAGGGCCTCTGAATATAGTAGTAATTGTGACTATCAAAAGACCAACAATGTTTTATTTTTCTGTTAGTGACGTCAAAAAAGGGCAATAGATGGTCTCTGGCAACCATAAGAATAGGTACGTCATTTCGTTTTCACATTTGTTTCTTACCTTTATTAAATATAACTTCAGTCATTTTGATTTAATTTTCCTCTTGCACTGAATTCTTTAGCTCTTTCAGTATTTAATCGCTGCCCTTCTGCTTATGAGGATTTGCAAAAGCTACGTATACTTCAGCTTCCTTGTGCCAAGGTTTTGAAAAAAGTGCTGAAAGAAGGATCTGAAAACCCAGGAGTCGATGAAACATACCTTATTGCTCAGAGTGAAAATTTTACAGCCTATCAAGACCAAAGGGAAATTGAGGGGTTTCCACGCCCACTAGGAATAGGAGTCATGATGTGGGACGAGGTGAAGGTAAGAAGATATCACACAATCTAAAGACCTGACACAGGATTCAACTTTTCCCCACAATTAACATTTTTTGCAACATTGCACCACACAATTATACAGAGTTTCAGTATGTTCAGTTGGTATGTCCTTCCCTGTAACAACTGCAGACTGTGTACAACAGTTGCAGGTCTAGGATCAAGTCTTATTTCTGCAACATTGTGTACAATCTTGCAGAGATAGACACAAGACACAAGGTGCATTAAGGCCTTTTAAAATAGTAGATGGATTTTTAAAGTTGATAGGTACATTTATAGTTACTGTATATTTTATTGGCGATACAGGTTCAGATGAAAGTAGCATGGAACTTGAAGGGTGGTGGTATAAGTGGCTTTACTCTGTCAGAAGATGAGGTCCAGAGCTTACATGATGTCTACAGTGCAGCAGCAAATGTTTCAAGTGCAAAGAAGGCTAAGTACATCCTGCAGTTTCTTTGGAGGGACCTCACCTCAAGTTATGATTTGATTGGGCCATACTTCCCAGTGGAGAATTCAATTGATTCCAACACTTTACAGGAGCTGTTTGTGATAACTCTGAAGGCCTTAAGTAGCTATGGCTTTAGAGGGGGACGCCAGGGCAGTAATGCCTGCACAATAATTGCCGTCAAATTTGGTTCATATGTTTTTAGTCATAGATTAGATATTTCATTATTATGGAAAACCTTGCCCCAGCCATGGGTAGGTTCCATGGTAAATACTATTTGTGAAGGCAATGCCTTATATGATACACTATATGGTGATAGTAATGTTCTCTTAGATGTTGACGATGTAGTTCATTCATCAGGTACAGAATGTCAAGTACAATCTTGTGATCAGTTATTTGGTTTTAATAATCTTAACAACTTTTCTGACCTAGTAACACATATTGAAGGTGTACAACAGTCAATGGCTGCTGATAGCTATGGAGTGATAATAGCATGTGGCAAATCTGTTGGTTTGCTTATAAAAAGAAATGGTCTATGTGCACTAATTGACAGTCACAGACACATGTCTGGTAATTGTGGTGCAAAAATAATTATGACTAGATCACCTAGAGTTTTGATAAATGAATACATCAGTATGCAATGTGCTGAAAATTGTATTGTAAATATTGGTACACTAACATGGGTAGTGTATTCTGTGTAATCTAATTGATGAAGAACCTACTATGATTTATTAAGAAAAATACATTTATAGTTCTAATCAGCGGATGATATTTAAATATGATTGGAGTGTTTTAGACTGTAAGTTTTGGTGAGGCTATGATTTAAGTTCTCAATTCATATAGGAACTACAATATGATTTACGAACCATGATTTACACTAGAATACAAATATCTCACCATATTAACACAAGAAAAAAATATTCAAATGTATCAACATTAACAATTCTTACAATAGTTTTGGCAGTATGCAACAATATGCAACAGCTGCACATAAATGTAAATAATAAAGTTGTCTTAAAATACTTAACTTATAAGTCTACACGGTCCATTACTTCCTTTTAGTCTGAAGTGCATATGATTTGAGTTTTGGTCGTAGCATTTCATCGGCGTCAACCACCTTCCCCTGCACCTTTAAGTCTCTCTCTCCTTTAGCATTTAAATATTCATTTATTCTGGTGTTTACCAGCTTCGAGACCAAGCTTGAGAAAATTCCAGAAATTAATTTGTAATTAACATCAGTCTCAGGATCAACAATGGCTCCAATTGCCAACTTGAATTCTTCTTCAAGATCAGGGTTTTTTGATACAACGTCTTGACAAACCCCAGGGAAATTTTTGTGATACTTTCGAAGATTTCTATCGTTTGCAAATTCTCTGACTTCCATGTCTACACTTTGCAAGAACTGCAATAGCGTGGGTACAGGGAAAGTTAAATTGCCCTCGTCCGGGTTAATTAAACTAGTTGAAATATTCGACTTATCCTGCATAACTAGCATTTACAAGATCTCCAGCTCTTGCTTGAAAACTTTTTTCCGTTCCTCAGTAATTTCTCCTCTGCCTTTTGCTCCGATAATTGTCTCTTTTCTCAGCTTGATCATGCGGCATAGAGCAGCCCCACAGTATCGATTAAGTGTATCCTCAGTCTCTTCAGCTATGGCTGTATTACTTGCTGTGGGAGATGCTCCCTCTTTTTCGCTTCTAATGCGATCATGTATTACAACATAAACAAGTTCGTGAATGCAGCTTATAACTGCATAGGCGTCCTCTGTGCTCACATCGAGTCCCTGTAAACATCTATCAAGAATTGTTCTTTCTTGAGATGTTCGATCTGATTGGAAATTTCCCAGCGTTTTCATCCAAGCTACCGAAAGTGCAGCCTTTCGAAATCCTTTCGGGCTGTCTTTCATACATTTCTTGATTAAGAACGAAAATTTTCGACAAAACCCTATAATGATAAGCTGAAAGTTCTGCCTTTGTGAATCATCGAACAAATGCTGCACAAACACTTCGCGTCCATGTCTAAATTGGACTCTTTGAGAAACCAACAACTTTTCACGTACTTCCTGCTCGATCTTTTCGATTTCATCTTGTGTAACCATGAATTCGGCTAATCTGTTGACTTCTTCATCATTCAAGACGCCAGCTTCTTTCTTTTTGTTTGTGTTTCTAGTATTGCTTCGAGGTTTTTTTGGTGTGGCTTTTTTGCCAGTCGATTGTCTCTTAGCTTTTGAACATTTTCCTTCCGTGCCTTCCTCGCTGCTTTCTGTTGAAGTTTCGGCTTCGAAAGATTCAAAACTATTGTCACTTGATTCTGAATTTGTGCTTGAACTCGCAGAATAAGAAGAATCCGACGTCTCGCGTTGGTCCGCCATTTTGTTTATGAATGAGGATTAATTATGCAAAAATGATTGGCTGAAAGATTCTTCGCGGGAAAAGCTGTTCTAAAAATATCCTGAAAAACGACTACGCCGTCTCATAGAGGCAATACTGAAGATGGAGGCTCCTAGTAATGGGCTCCTGTTAAAACCAAACAAAAGCATTTTTACCTTTTTACCCTCATCTTTCTTAATATTCTATGTTTATTAAGCTTTAAGAAAATGTATACTTTGTCGGGGTTAAAATTCTTAGTTTTGGAGCTAGAGCGTGTTGTACGAAAGTCGGTCATTTGGGGTAGGATGATACTTTAAAACCAAATAAAAGCATTTTTACCTTTATAATAACTGTCGGTAAATTTCGTACTCCCGACTTCTGAAGTCAGCCAACACTCAGGGAACTGTATTCTTTCAAGGTTTTATTTCACTCTTTTGCTTGCATTACAACTATCGCCAATAAAGTTTGTTGTACTATCCTTCCTTATTGATTGCATGATTTTCAAATGGATCGTCCTATTTTTACCCCATGAAATAATTTTATTCTCTACGCTTACAATTAGCCATTAACAAAACGAACAGGGGACTGGGAACGAGTTTATTAGAATTAATGCAATTACAAAATTACAAATTACAGCATGTTAAAATTAGCATCTGTGCAAAGTTTGATGTGATTTGAGCGAATTCTGTCGGAATTATAAGCTTTTGAAATTGTGTTGTCCATTATTTTACAGTGAATGTATGGTTCGGATGGACAGCGTCAAAAATTTACAGAGTTTGTATGGGAAAATAGACATATTTGGTGCCCTCTAGCATCATCAATATTAAGCCGAAGTTCACCAAACTTTCCAGACTAGCTAAGTTTGATCTGCTCTCTCAGAAAATGATGCCAAATTTGCTAGTTTCTTATTCAATTAGTTGTACGGACTTGGTCCCAGTCCCCTGCTCATTTTGTTAATGGCTAATACAAGTAGCTCAAAGTATCTCCTATAGAAAACGGGTTTTCAATATGTGCGAAACCTTTGATTTGCTTGAGTCTCTGCTGGTTGAATGTTATAAAGATAAACTTTTAAATGCCGAAGAGATTTCTCTGGGCAAATGTTTACGCTTAAAGCTAGAGCTCTTGAAAGTTGGCTAATATTTCCGGTTTGTGACCTCCAAAGGTCATCAATCGAGTCATGTTGGCGTCGTTTCTTGGCATATAAAAGTGTCTAAAACGCTAAATGATCTTGATAATAATATGCAAGTACATAGTTAAAAATAATTATAACCTTTTTGTATCAATTGGATTGCATCTTGAGAAGTTTTGTCTGTCTTTTTGTATACGTCGTTCGTGATTTCCAATCACTACAACTTTCAACAATAAACTTTATATCCTGGGTGGCCGAGATAAGCATACAATAAGCACACACTGATTTTTGTACAGAAACACTGTACTTCTACGAATTCTTTCAAAACAAAATAGCTTAGCTTTATAGAACACAAATCAAATCGGCAAGACTACCACGTACTGCCGATGTAAATCATTAATTTATGCCAATTTAATACACTTTGCTAATTACAGACATTCCACAGATTGATAAGTAGTACAAAGAATAAGCCTGCACAAGTCAGTTATGATTTTGTTTCATGGGCCGGATGATGAAGTTAAGCTAATATTATGTCGCACAGGAATATTTTCAAAGGCTGATAACTAAATTCCGAGGACTTACCGGCGCCATGCAAAACGGGTGGAGTAGGGGAGCTACAACCATTGGAAAGGAAAAAGGTGGACAAAAGGAGACCGGTCGAGGACTATGGAAGAAGACCGAGTCTTGTACTTGATCAGCATGTTGAACTAAAACGTTTATTTTCGAAGTAACGCAGTACAGTAGAACCACACTATCTCGACCTTAAAACGGTTCTAATTAGCGGGTTAATTAGCGGGTTTGAGTTAACGGTGTAAATTTGACCCGAGCGACGGGAAAATTGAGTTTGAGTTAACCGAAATCAGTTAGTGTGCTTCCACTGTATATATTTTGTATATCTGACTATAATCTCTGTCTCATGATAAATGTGTTTGCTGCCGGATCCTTATTAGATCTTATTACAACTGAGAGAATGGAGAGATATTTTGAAGGATACAGTGACGTGCGAAGAAGAAGTCGATGCACTTGCTATGCATGCAGTTAAGGAAAACAAAACTCGCGGCGGTATGCGACATTACTTCTGTAACCAGTATGATTTTTATTCGTCATCATTCCCATCTATCCATCCATTCGTCCGTCCGTCCTTTCTTCTTTCTTGCATCATTGCTTCCCTTGCTCGCTCCCTCTCTTATTTCCCTGATAAGAGAGGGAGGGATGAAGGGAAGGATGCAAGAAAGAAGAAAGGACGGACTGACGAATTGGTGGATGGATGAGAAGGATGGCGAGAGGAAGGAAAGGGAGTGGGAAGGAGGAAGGCGGACCAGAGATGAGGGAGGGAATCAGAGAAATATATGAGTATACTACTTATTATTATTATTGTTATCATTATTATCATCATTATCATTATTATCATTATTATCATTATTATTATTATTATTATATATGTATTTGAAGACTCAATGTAGTAGTAACACATGTATACTCATATACGATATTTGCTAGAAGGTCCCCGTGGTTCCTTTTCTTTTTCAAGCTTTCATAAGCGACCACTCAGGGTCTGATTCGTATTAGTCATGGTTATATTGTTTGCACTGTAGTATAATACTCCAGTTTCGCGTTGTTTAGAGATGGCCGCTGTCCTTGACAAAAGACGCATTTGACTGTTTCATGTCAACATTTTTTCGTGTTCTTGTTGATATTTGTGAATAATTTACACTGACTCGAGGCTAACCCTGTACAAATGCGTCTGATATCAATAAGTACAGCGGTTTTACAACGGGATCTGTGAACGCGAACAGGGACTATTCAATAATTACCAATACCTAGAGTGATTCCAATAAACCCGGGCATTACTAACTTCACCAATACACACTATTAGACACTCACTCTTTTGTTTTCTTTGCATCTAATGACACTGACAGCTACATGTAATTAGTAGTGCCTGGGTTTATTGGAGTCACTCTAAAATGAAGGGGCTGGTACGAAAATGGCTAAATGACTTTTTGATGGTCTAATTAATGAAAATAAATTTCTACTTGTTCTTGAGAGAATAAATTCAATTTTTCAATTTGTCATCAGTACACAGAACATGAGTTTACATACCTAAAGTTAACATAATATTGTAGGCTGCGTAGCCAGCCACGGTCAAATACTATTTCTCTGATTTATATAGAGACAACAGAACACGCCATACAGCTACGTAGATCTTCTTTTATATCAGAGGCCTTTCGGCTTAACAGCCCTCGCCAGTGATACAGTGATATGACTAAGAAAGCGTGGCAGCGAACACCTAGATCTAAATTGGGATCCCTGTGCGTAGTGCACAGGAATCCACTCTATTGAGGCCCTCAGGCTCCCCTGTGCGTAATTTGTTTATCCATGCTGTTTCTTCGTCCAATAAGTTATTAGGTGATGTATGACTTATCACAGTAAATTTGAAACACTTATTAAACTCGGATCCATGTTGGGCGAGATGGCAATATAGCGCTGAAGCTTTGCTATTACGATGACCTGTTATTCTATCACGTAGCATCTGTGTAGTGTTGCCTACATATTGTATATGACAGTAGATGCATGTAGCCAGATACACCACACACCTGGAAGTACAAGTGGCCCTGCACCGTACACTGTATGTACGACCGTCACTGGTGCTAGTAAAGGTGTCAGAGGAAGTGGTTAAACCACATGAAGCACACCTGTTACTTCCACAAGGGTGGGTACCTAGCCCTTCTCCTGGTACAGATAGTGAGAAATGTTTCCGCTTATACAAAATATCTTTAAGATTAGGAGCTCTCCGTGAGCACAGCATGACTTTGGCTCCTAACGTTTGCCAAGATGGTGACTTGTCTAATATTTTAGACCGTTTCTTAATAAAATCCCCTGTTTCCCTGGAACCCGGACCATAGGTAACTACCCAGGGAACAATGACCTTCTCTTCATTGCTACGAGCATTATAGCCTAATGTACGTGGCATTTGCGCGACCTTATTAAGTATCTGTTTGACAAAGCTAACATTAAAACCGCTGTTAACAAAAGCTTCGGCAAGATCATCAAGCCTTAATTTAAACACCTCATCGTCAGACACAATGCGTCTAATTCTTATACCCTGTGAATAAATCACAGCACTAAAGGTATGTCTAGGATGACACGAGTCAGGTGACAGATATCTACGCGCGTCAGTGGGCTTTATGAATAAATCAGTCGAGGGAATCCCATGCTGATTGAAGCTAATTAATATATCTAGGAATTCAACCTGATTATCTATTCTACTGGTAAATGTAAGCCCATACAGATTATTGGTAGTTGTATTCAACCAATCAACCCAATCCTTAAATGATTCATTGTCCCCTAACCACCTCCCTCCTAAGTCATCAATAAAGCGCATGACTCCATTCAGCCCGGGTGGACGAGCCTGTGAGTCTAATACATTATTATACACTACATTGCTGAGCACGTACGTCATTTCTCTGATTGCCTTTGCTGATTTAGAGGTCTTTTCTAAAACTGGTTTGCTATCCTCTGTGTGTGTAAGTGGGCCATGGGTGCATTGGCCATCTTCCCATTCGTGTTCACCACACACATGGTGGATCACACCAATCCAGACATCCTACAAAACAATAAAGAACATGTATGAAAACATACTTCATATACACCTAAATAAAAAAGACTGCTTCCGTACTTTACAGTTTCCTCATTTCTAGACAAAACTCTAAAAGTATCTATATTTAGCTAAGCAGAAATACATGTAATAGTAATGAGGCAAGAGGGGACATATAGTAATGCTCTGCAGGCAATGAAATATAATGCATGGTTCGTGAAAGCAATATTTTATGATTCTTTTATGAATTGGATGACTACTACTAATACTGTATACAGTATGTGGTTCTAATTGTGAACGGTTCTAATTGTGAACAATGTTCAGTTAATGTGTACCCTGGATAGCAGAGGCTATTATTTTTTCTCTCGAGCCATAAGCACTCTCGTAGAGTTTAGAGAGAGATAATATTTTCACAATTAGAACCACATACTGTACATACATGGCCCCAGATTTAAAATGCATATTTGCCAGCATAGAGTGCATGTCATATAGCACTATTTATATTTGGTTTGATTCGGCGAAATATCAGGGCAAGTTAGGTTGAGCCGTGTTTCATTGCAGTCAGCCATGTTTTGGATGAGGATGATTGTTTCAAAACACAAACTAATTAGCATATTGTTGGCACACGTCCATGAGTTTGAGAAGTGGCGAGAAAAATTCATGGGATATCAACAGTAGATCTCGCTTCTGATTGGCTAACTGATTTTATCACACTTGATACTGTTACACAAAATATTACACAAAATATCATTCTGTATTGACCTATCCACATGTATGTTATGCATTTGTTGTATTTTGTATGTAGATTACATGGCATCAAGATTACCTTCAGTAGTTCAGGACTGCCTTTGGACATCTCTGCACAATGCCAAAAGTGATTCCTTATGGGTTCTATCCAATGGGGAACATTTTCACAACCCTTGACTTTGCTTGCCTTTCATAATAAGCAAGAAGAAATTTAGCAATGATGTAGTAGACATGCGATATTAGCACATAAAAGTGAATACACACTTGTAAACTTGTGGCCCTCACATTACAAGAATACAAGTAAACCATGTATTTTGAATGCTATAAGGGATATAGCTATCTATACTGCATAGCAATATAATTATGGGACAAATGAAAGGAAATTAGTTTCAGCTTGAGAAGGGTGGTTGGTTGGTTTGAGATAACTAAATACTGTTTGAGGTTTTGCTGGATAATTTAAGTACTACACTAAGTACTGCTATATATATATTTACCGCTGTCAGTTTAGCTGTGAGTTTGCAGGACTTGTGCCAGATGTCAAGGGACTGGACTAAGTGCATGAGCTCATTTGGGTGTAAGGCTAAAAAGTAGAATAATTTAATTTAATAAATATATTTCAAATGTGACTTTTCAGATAACATACATGTACATTTTTACATTATAGATTATTAATGAAAGTAACCTTTAAGATCTCTAATAAGCTTCATAATGGTTGCAGAGGCATCAGTTGTTAGTTCAGATAAATGAAGCTTGACCATCATTCTCTCTAGCAGTCGTTTGAGAGCCATCTTCTCCATTGTCGTAGATGCACCTCCAGCCTCTCGCTTGTCCACTACTGTTATGTCAATGATGGTGTTCAGAAAGTGATCCATGATTGTGTAAACACAATATTTAGCGCTAAACCCAGGCGAGTCCATTCTACCGTCTCCTGATAGAATCATCATCTCCTTTTCATATACACTCCAAATGCTATCTTTCATTTGTTCCCACAAGTCATTAACAGAAGGAACAATGTACAATGACTGTAAACGAGTAAAAGTAGATGCAGACACAAGGCTACAGTTCATAGCTTTCATCATCAAGTCAATCTTATCGAAGTTGTTCCCAGAAATTAATACAGCTGCACTGGTTACCATTGGTGTAACAAAGAGTTTCTGATTTCTCTTCAAAGCCAAGATCGATGACGAGTTCCAGGAACCACTATGACCATTGGAGCAAGAGTACTTTGCAGTCATTACACCTCCCTCGTAAGCATGCTCTGTCATAACTCTTTGCAACTCACAGTCACTCACTTGGCATTTTCCATTTATCAGTTCTTGAACTTTTCTCGTTTCAACAATCACCCTTTCATATTTGAACATATCGATGTACTTCATCAGAGAGTCATCTTTACATTCCTTTAATTCTTCGAAAGTTTCTGACAACTTATTTTTTATCCCTTGTATGTATTCATCATGTGTAAGGGGAAGAGGGCCAAACTCTGGTTCAATGTCACCTGTTTCCTGGTCTAATGTTGGCAGGCTGTCCATTTCTTCGCATATTTCTAATGCAGTGAGAGTGGCTGAATCACTTTCAAGATGTGTAGATTGATTCCTGTGTTGAAATGAATAAACCTCTAATTAACCAAGTGTGAGGTATGTACTGTAAGTGACATGTACATGTATTGACCATAATTTAGAAATGGTATGGACGATTATATAGTGATTTTTGCATCCAAATAAAATGTATTGTATTTCTGGTCAAAATATACATATTGTTAGAGAAAAAGGTTTGACAATGAGATTATGTTTTAACGGTCTAGAAGTAAAGTCATTTTCCTATGGCACAGAGTGTAATACTGTCACGGTACGGAATCGAAGACATTGTATTCAACCAATCACAGTGTGAAAAATCATCACTCGACCAATCAGAATGCTTGGATTCCACACGATCATAGCACGATACCATCACTGCACGGCACAAACTGTATCATAACTACATTGTACTTCCCATTCATACGAAAACAACTCTATACCTATTACTTACTCGGATGACTGATCTTGAAAGCTGAATTCTTCACTCCTGCCATCTTGGTCACTTGAGTCGTCATCTAGGTCAGGCTCACTGATGCTGAAAAAGGTACATCGTACATATTTCAAAAAAACATACATCATAACATCTGAGCAGATACATCTACATACATCTACAAATGTATAATGCTCTTGATATATGAATACATATTATTGCTATTATAATAAGATCAAGGTCTGGAATTACACAGTAAATTTCTACTTTGAGCAATAATGAGCTTTATACATGTATCTAAAACCTCTTGGCCTGTAAAATGGAAATTGATTTGCAATTAAATACTGTATACCTTGAACTATCACTTGCAGTGTCACCATCTTTATCACTATCGCCACGATCCAACGGATTTCCTTCATAAACTCCACTACTGATGTTGATGTGGCGAAGGCTTTGCCACACGGAGCAGTTTGCACTTGGAGTAGTTGTACTAGAAATATTTTGAAGGCTGATACTTTGTGTTGATTCAGTACTTGTACCGGTGATATTGACACTGAAACATTCAATAAACATGACTTCAGTATTCCCACTTATTACAAGAACATTTATGATCAAATACTACTTACAAAGTACTTGAATGTGCACTTTCTTCCAAGACAGGGGACAAACCAAGGTTGAGTTCCTGAGCACGAGAACGTGTGCCTGGTGTTGACCAAAGTTGTCTACGTGATGTACCTGATATGTTGAACACAACATTCAAATAATGAAAAATCGACGAATAGATAGAACTTATCTGAAATATCATTTTATATTTCATACCTTCCTGGGTTTGTGGAATCTTTCTTGGCGGGCTTGAATCATCTGCACCGGCACTCTCAGTCTCCCTCCGGCTGTCAACTCGGTGAAGAAGCAATTCCATAAATTCACTATTTGAGAGCCCAGTGAAACCCAAAGCTTCCTTCCTTAGGTGCCATAGCTGAAATGTTGAGGCTCTGAGGATGATTCTTTTTATCCCCTCGGGTCTTTTGGGCCGTCCCATTCGACTTGGTTGTTTGCCCGACATCTTCGAAGAAAGAGCTTGCGATCGAAACCGATAAATACTGACCGAAACTCGAGAAAACTCGAAAAGGAACAGGAACCTAAACTAGTACTTTAAAGTGTAAAAAACTCGATGGTGACTTGAGATTGAAGACGGATTGTAACAGTATATTGAATTTTGACTTTCGAGAGCATGTAAAATGGCGTTTGGGCGCGCAGTGCATTGTAGGTGAGCATGCTCCTTTAAGAACAATAGCCCAAGAACCATGAACAATAGCCATTGTATTTCTACTACTTATAAGTCTACATAATACGTCCATTTGAACTTGAAAATGATGTATGTTGACATCGAAACGTCGTTCGTTCCTATTATTAATCTTTATTATTAAATGTCTATCAAAAAGGTCTTTAATTCGAATCCAGTAATTGTAAAAATATAGAAGTTACAGTTGCTGGAACTGAAATCAGGAGAGAAGTTGCTAAGCTAGGCCGAAAATGAACTTTGTACTTGCCTTCCTTTGCCTCACAAAGTGGTTGCAAATAAGTGTATCAAAATGTAAATATTAGGATTTTAGATTTGAGTTCCAATCTTTAATCTGTTACAGCCTTGTATTTGATGAACAAACTTTTGTTTTTATTTTCTACAATCAGCTTTGGGCTAGATCCTTGGAGCAAGCAAAATTGCTATATAGATCAGCAGATCCAGGTTCACAACAAGCAATCATTGGCAGAACTGTTGGAGGAATGCAGAATTTTCACCTGAATGACAATGTCTGCTGCAAAACTGCTGAGATATGCAGTGTGGATGTAAATGATGTTAGCAAAGCAGCCTTTTCTTGTCGAAGATTATGGAAGCCACTTCATGGCTATGAAGGTTTACTTTACCGAGAAAATAAATTTGCTGTTGTAATAAGTTTGAATGGTGAGGGAGAGGTCATTGGAAAGATTCAGAAAATATACACAGTTGCTATTGAAGAAGCTTACAAGACATTTATCACACTTCAAGTATACAGCCGTGTGAATTGCAATGAAGATAGAATCCACAATTGGCGACAAAATAGATGACACTCTTAGATAATAAATTGTCTTTTACGGTGAATTTAACAGAATAAGCCCCGTATGGGGATTTATAATTGTTCCATCCCCCCTCCCCTATTCAATGTTGAAGTAGACAATGTTCCGCCCAAAAAAAAATTCTGAGAAAATCCACATTGAACAAAGGAGGCAGGGGGGGAGGGGGGGGGGGGTTAAAAAGCCATTTTGGAGACATATAACAAGGGGGGTGTCATTCAATTCTGTCGCTGATTGCAGCTTGTGACAGTGTCTCCTCATTTTGCAACAGTGCCGTTAGCTAATCTGAGTAGAAAGTTGATGCTGTATCCTTCAGACGATATTGGCTTGGACCCCCAACATTTCATTGTTGTAGATTTCATGAGGCGCATATTTCCTGTTTCTGCTGACCAAGTTGTAGTACCATAGTACCCAGTACCCAGTACTCAATGACGTGGTGGAAGTTCAAGGTGACAGAGAAGTGTGGAAAGCCAAAGTTGTTGATTTTTCTGTTGAGTGTCATATTATTGGAGGAGCTTTCTTCATTCATACACAAAATGACATATGTAAGTGACGTCACTGACACCTCTAAAGATTCATAAAAATGTATTACTTCGCATCGGAATTTTTGAGAAAAAAACGAACCAGTAATTGTATAGGTCTTTGAGATTATTTCAGTGAAGTTTCAGCTAAATCAGACTTTGAACGATTTACGTACTAGTCCCCCTTTAAAGGTACGAAGAGTTATGATGCCACCATTCAGATTTAGAATTGCACTTTTGAGGTCCACAGGGGTGGATTGGGCTTTTTCCCTGCTGCTGTCAATAAACTAAAAAGGAAAAAGGAAAAGAATACGTTTGACAATATTCAATAACATTGAATAAATATGGCATTTGTTCATTGAAATGTCAAACTGTGATATTTTTTGTGAAGTGGCACACTTCTGCGCGCCTCACTGATACCTCCTGAATCTCAATTGGCGGGGCATCTGGCCTCTGTCCATCCACAAGTGATCGCGCCAGCGCTTCTCTTCAATAAATCTAGGGTCTTGTTTTTTTGGGGGGAGGACTTCCTTCACCAATTGTTATTTCCTGTTTTTGGAGGTCAGTTAGTAGCATTTGGACAGCATGACTAAATTCGTAATTCTGGTTCCTGTTCTCTAAAACGCGATGTACTTCTAAAAATATGTCTGTGGTTGATTGTAATGATTGTGTTTTTAACCATTCCAAAGCTTCCTCTGAGTCGGTAACGGTAGGACGGAGACATAATGGAAATACTATTCCTGGTTCATGCGGGTGATAAATCTTGCAGCTAACGGAACTTGAGTTGCGCCTATTATGCTGAAGGGACTATTTTCTTTAAGGTACACGCCCAGGCTATTTTTGGAACAACAACCTACTGATTGCATAACCTATATAATATCCAAAAAATATATTTTGTTTTCTGTTTCAAATGACATTAATTTTCTATCGCGATCCAAATTTTGGTGTTTTTACCGGAAGTCAACTCCGAAAACTGCGAAAGGGACTGGGTCGGTTACTAGGTAAGGCTTAATATGCGACAAACCAGCGGTTTCCACCAAGGAGGCGTGCCTTCCTTCTCCCGTGTTCCTGTAAGAAAGATGTCGAACGAAGTCACCAAAGAGGCTGCCTTTGAAGCCTTCAAAGCAGAGTTTTCACGAAATGTATATGCCGTAGAGCTAGTATATTGTATTTTATTTATGTTTGCTTTTAACCAATTGTATTTCCCACAGTTTTGAGCCACCAGAAGGACTCATGCGCCTTCTCCGCGAATTGGCTTTGAAGGCGGGAGAATCCAAAGAAGAAGGTCGAGCCATGCTTTATAGAAGGCTCTGGAGCCATAGTGTCTGCAAGACAGAGAAATGGGCCTCACAAAAGTTTGAGTGGCCTCTGTCTATTGTCGGATGGATTACACTAGCAGCATCCAGAGCACGACGCTGACACTCCAACTGATATGTCAACTGATGGTACTTCATGTCAGGGGGTTCTTTGTTTTGTATGGCTTACCGCTGCATTGTAGTTCTTCATCTTCATCACAGTTCCCACAAGAGCAAACAGTGTTTGGGTGAAAACCACAGGTCTCCCCATCACCCCACTTATCTTGGCAGTGGTATTTCCCAAGAGCCCTCATTCGTCGTGCATATTCTGCTGGGTCATTGCACTGCTGAAGACATCAGAAGTGATTGACACGGGCATTTGTCAAAAAAATAATATTTAAGGCATCCACAACTCGCCTTGTGCCTGTTACCAAGTGTAACAGTTACCACTGATGGAAATAAATCCTTTTCTACCCTTATTACAGTAGCAGAGAATTGGTTTGTTTTGGCTGCTTCCTTCAGATTGTTGTAGTGGGCACGTCCCACATGGCCACCACACTTATACACGTTCGCCTCAGGGAACTGCTGCATGACTGATTTGGCTGCACTTAAATCACCGTCTTGCCATACAACCTCTACCTGGCAACCTTCATCACTGGCCTCCTTGTAGCATTCATCAGCAAGAAACCATTCCATTAACTTTGATGTTCCCTCATACAGTTCCTCATCCACAACATCATCCTTGCCACGCATGCACTTGTGCCCATACCATAACAAAGCACCAGTCAAATAGTTTTTGATTATGAATGATCCATTTTTACTGAAATGTCCTCTAATATGCCATACACCGTCTGATGTCACCACTGCTCTAGACCAACTTCCCAGTTTTTCATCGTCCAATTGTCTCATCTATTCCTTTGTCTCTTCACGCATTTCATCAAGGATGTCAGTGATATGTGGGTACACAAGTTTGATGACCTCATAATATTGGTTCTTTGAAATGCAGGAAATTCCAAGACACTGTCTGAGAGTTCTAGAAAACTAGTGCTAGGCCTACCACTGTCCTTTTAGATCCTTCTACCACGGCTGAGCCTTGGAAATTGATAATTCTGTTATGACAACCATTGCAGCAGAATATCATATTCAATGTGGCTCCACTTTTGATGGCACCAGAATACCTGTTGACACACATATTAATATTTAGCATACACCAAGCTACGTACGTCCTGCATAAATTGATGCTGTTATAAATATATTGAGTAGTCAAGGATCTATCTGATGATGTGCAACTGGGGCTAAGTGTGTCTAACAGAAATTGTTTTCAAAGCAAAAAACATATGGAGTAAAAGCAAAACAAATCAATGGTAATCAATCTTCGAAGTATTAAACAAAAACAACTCAAAATAAACAGTGCTAAAGGAAAAAGGAAAGTATAAATATCCACAAGATCTAGGAGATCAAGTGATCATGTGTGTGTGATTTTCTGTAAATCTACAGAGTAGTTTATACTGTATTTCTAACGAATAACTAATCAAAGTAACCACTGTTCTACAGAATATAAATACATATTACTTACCATGACAATCTTTAGTTGAACAAATTGAGGTTTCATTGACTTGATTTATCAAATCACGGACTTGAGTCGACTCACAGACGAAAATCCTTCTCTCAAGCTCGATATCGTCCGTTTGTTGTTCACACTTCATTCCACTCGGTTCTTCGTCTGGGACGTATTCTGATTCGCTTGAATCGTTTGCGTTGATATCTTCTTCAGAACTTGGATGTCCAATTAAACAATCTTTTAAATTTCTCGATGCAAGCACAGCCTCACAGCCTCTTTTAATTTTTGTAAACAGTCTTTCCAGGACTTTCAAACGATACGCGTCTTTGTTTACCAGATTGATAAACTCCAATTTGCAGGAAGCACAAATTTCCTTCTACTTCCCACCCCAAGTCCCCTTTTAGCAGCTGATTTTGCCCATCTCTTTCTTCTAATTCGTTTCCATTGAGCTTTCGTTAATTTCTTTGCTTTCTTCTCGGACGGCGCCATGTTGTATCTGACACTTGATCAGTTGATGGATCAGATTTCAAACACACCAACCAACCCAAACAAACGAAACCTCCTGACTGGGTAGGGGAGGGGAAAACAGTTATTACCAACCAGCGGTAATAAAAATGGTGACAGAAGTATTCTGACGATAATACAGCAATTGCTCTTCATTTTCGATCTCTTAATCTTCTTGACTTCCACTGAAGCAGACCTAGAGGTCTTAGCATTATCCGATGACAGTTTTACTAGTAATCCTCTTTGACTTGCGAACCTCTTAAACGCTTGTTAATATGAAGCAATTGTCAAGTTCTCGGTAATCTCTAGATGAATAGTACGTGTCGTTGCACATGTGAATAAGCAAACATATGCCTTACATGTTGTAGTGTCCTTTGACGACTTCTTTACATACAAAGGTCCTGCAAAATCCACGCCGGTGTTCATAAATGGCGGTCCATCGCCTACACGATCTACTGGTAGGTCTGGTGTACGTCTAGGTGAAAACGGTTTTCCTTCGTACCTCTTGCACAGAACACATCGTGTTATGACTCTCTTCACCGCTTCCCTTCCCCTCAGTACCCAGTGTGTTTCTCTGAGAGAATTCAAGGTGTCTCTTATTCCATTGTGATGAACATGTTCATGTCTTTCCTTGATCAACAGCTCTGTACATCTATGATGTGATGGTAGCAAAACAGGTTTCTTGCTGTTCTCTGGCATCATTGCATTACTGATCCTACTATCCTTTTTCAGTTCCTATAGACTGGCAAACGTGAGAGGGTTATTCTTATGTATGGGGTCGCGGAATTTTGACTTAGGTTGATCTTCTGTGTTCAAATTTACAAGCCTTTCTTTGACGAACTCTTCCATCTGAGACTTCCCTGCTCACAGAGTCTCCTTTTCTCCCTGGGAAGAGAAGAGGAAGAAAGAAGACTCTGCCCCCATCCGTTGAATTCTCTGATCTAACCGCCGTCCACTGTTGTGGACGGGGAAACTGGTTTAAAAACCGGTTTTTTGAATAATAATTGTTTTGCGCATGACTAGAATAAAGTCTGCTGGCATATTTTGGAGTCCGCCAATATAAACGGTTGAATTTTCCAAATATTTGACTGTTTGCCAACGGCCAACGGGATATGGTAAATCTCTTATTTATCAAGCGGCAATTCGAGTGGCAATGAAGAATCGGCAAGTCGTCGATCATGTTTTGATTGTGTAATCGTCCCTGATTTCTGATCAGATGAAATCGTACGAAAAGTTCGGATTAAAGTGCAGTACAAAAATTCAAGATCAGTCCGAAGGGTCGTCCGAAGGTATTGGTGAACCAAGAGACCATAATACTAGATATGAGTCCTGAAACACTTCAAAAGTGGCATCGTAAAATCAAAACAAGAATTTTGACCTTTGATTTGTTGATTTCACGTCTTCGCGTCGCGAATAGCGTCGTCTGGTATCAATCAATGTCACCCGTTGCTTAGGAATAGTAGCGCATGTGCAACATAGAATTCAACGGATGGGGGCAGAGTCTTCTTTTCTTCCTCTTCTCTTCCCCGGGAGAAAAGGAGACTGTCAGCAGGGAAATCTGAGACTGGCCTAACTTGCGAGCATCAATCAATGACTCTTTAATCTCGGAAGTTGCGAGATCTTTGGTGGCAATGCTTTACAATGTCTTATCATTTGTCACAGAAATTACAGTAAATCTCTTCAATGTTAAGTGCAATGCATCCTCTGCAGCATTGTCTAGTTCCTGTCTTCCTTTCGTACCTTCTTTATGAACAAGGCTCTCATACATATTTAAATGGCAGACGTTTCCGCAGCAATGTGTGATCGCAAATTGTATGACAGTGCCCATCTGCTAAGTGCAGTAGGTGTTTTCGTAATTCCGACAATCCCTCCACCTTTCTTTCCTGTAGCATTTTAATGCTAAAAAAAGCCATTCCTGGGCTTGATCTGGGCTGACTTGATTGAAATTTGCCGCCGAACGTTTAACTACAAAGTTGCCTCTTCGAAATTCCTCTAGGACTTCTTCTGGGAGTTGATTCATTTCTGCTATGTAGATGGTCCGCCATTTAGCATAATTACTATGGTCGTACCTCATGAAGAAAGGTAGCATGCACCTAAAGGAAAATAAATGTAAGTCCCAAAGACCATCACGCTGCATGCGCTCTTGTGAACATTAGCAAAGTAGATAGCAGAATGTAAAGTTAACATTTGTTGATGATCGTTCCTTTACGAACTCATTCTTCACTTCTTGGATGTGAAAGAAGTTAGAATAGCTGATGTTATGAATTCATCGAGATATTTAATGTTGTTTTATATGATAAAGTATACAAACATTTCTTACTTGGCAGTTTTTAGTGTTGCAATGAGTTCGTCAATGTTCTCGTCCCGCGAGAGTGCGGTAATCTTTTCCATGAATTCCACATCTTTGTACTTGATGAATTCTGTCAAAGTGGGTAAAAAGAGTCTCCATAGTGCTTGGAATGTGAACTTGTGACTGCGCATACCCTTGTTATAAGCCTTACACGCCATTGCGTGCTCAGCTGAGATTCGTCCTAGAATTCCTACCTCAATACAACCCATGCCTCAAAGAGTCCAGAGTCCCTTGTGTGCTGTCCAATAACTTTTAGAAAGTTCATTGATATATGCAGTCCCCCTAATCGTGGGATCAGTTTGTCCTTGTAGTCTGGAATGTACCACTTTAACTCCATCATTTTGTAATACAAAGCTTGATCTACTGTTAAGACTGTATATTGCTGACCAAGATCAGCTGAAATGCACATACAACGTCTTACAACTGTATTCAATGTGTCTAGCTCGTGCGCAGGCGCCTGAATTATAGGCATATACCCAACAGTAGTTATCTCATGGCTTTCTTTACTAATTGACTGGTTGAATGCTGATCAACTAGGACGAACTGTTTGCACTTGACGCACTTCAAGAAATGCCATATCAATAGCGCGTGCTTCTTGAGCAATATCACAGACGTCTTCTTGTACTGTATGCCATTCTGTTTTAACAGGCTCTGTAAAGACTGGAATGCTTTTACCCTCCACAATATTGACTACACAAAGTCTTTCCATTGCTTTGGAAATGTTGAGAGTGTTTTTTTTTCTGATGTCGCAATTCACTGAGTTGTGCATCTTGTGCAGGGCCTCTTGGGCTGCACGAAACGTGTTCTTACCATCCAAAGTAGAATCATTGATATCGATGTTATCAGCTGTGAAATGAGTAAAGGTTCCAGGAGAAAGGTTCGGCGGAACAACAGAACCATTTTCTTCATTCATTGTGTTTTCAGCCAGAGAACTATCAAGTTTTAAAATTTGTTCATAACTTAATATGTGTCCTGCTCGATGATAAAGTTCCACCAACATCTTGGAACGTGTTACTTGGTGAAGAGTACTTCCAAGACCGATATGTTTGGGCGTCCATGCTTAACATTTGTGTTTGACGTTTTTGTATCTTTTTGTTATGTTCATTGTTGTCGCCATCAAGAATCTTTTGTCCTCCTAACAGCACATGTATCTTCTTGCGGTTGATAGTTAGGCATGGTTAACATTTCGTCGACATTAGCGCCACTGTAGTATTGTTCGGTAAGGATATCAAGGGAGTACTTATGTGGAACCAAAAGCGGCTCTCTTTCGAACTTACTTCGCTGTAATGGCTGAACAAATTCAAATAAACTTCCAACATTTTCAAGAAGCTTTTCCTTAAAAGAAGTTCTACGACTAACAAAGCACTGTGGAATTTCAGTCCCATATTCTTTCGTGAGCTCTTCATAGCGCTGCCAAACATCTGAAAGTTGAAGATTCTAATTCTTTTCAGCGGCATAGCGAAGTTCATTGAAAATAAATATAATCGAAGTTCAGTGTCTTGTGTCTGCTGTTGTTTCGTTTTCGAAGTGCTATATTTATAAGTACTTAAGCACTTTTTGTGGTACTTCCCAATTAGGTCACTAATTCCTGCCAAGCGCATTATCATTATGCTGTGGAGGTGGGCAACGCTAAGGATTGCATTGCTCACACTGAAAGAAGTAACAGAAAATAACTGATCTTTTGGTTTTGAATCTTGACAAAATATACACAAAGTCCAAACCATAGAAGATACAGAACTCCTTGACCTATTACAGTGTCGGAAATTTCCTCTGAATACTTTCTTCGCTTAGAATTATTGCTGCTACTGCATCAGTCAAACGCTCAATTTTGCCTTTATATGTAAACTCAGAGTAACACTTCCTAAGCCAGACAAGAACAGGTGCAGACAGAGAGGATTGTGTTACACCGGAAATACGCTCGATTGCTTCTTGGTATTTAAGGTCTTTGAGGTCATACCTGGCCTTGGCGGCGTCCTGTAATCTATTTAAGCCTCTTGTGGTACCTTTTTGAAGATCATCTGCACTTTCACTTAAGCAAATTACGCATATATTTTTTTCAAGATGCTCTCCTTTACGTTTTACACTGTCTGACGCCATTTTGATTTTGATTTTAACCGCTGACCAAATAAAATACGAACTATATATTTTTGTTGTATGTCTTTATTTTTTTATTTATTTTGAAAACAGATATCAAGGATAATTATAAACAAATAAAGCACTCATAAAAGTTCTAAAACTTTTATCTAAAACTTTTATCTGGGAAGACATTGTGATCAATATACATATTAACTGAAATAAAATATCTGGTGACTCCACTACTGACTGTTTCATTCACGTGACCGGTCACGTGATGTACCAATTCCACTCGACATAAATCAGACATAAATGCCCGTACCTTCACGATACAGGGTTCCGTCCTCCAGTCTATATCTTGATGGTGCTCAAGTATTTTTTTCTGTGGTATATCAATGTAAATATTTTGACTTCAGCTGGATTGTTTCAACGACATATTAAACAATTGTCTTTGCACAAGCAATGTGACATTTTGAGCTCGCTCGAGTGACACCAAAATAACATTTTAGAGGATCTATAGTGTCAGCCTCGTTTTCATGCAAGGATGGTCATGTGATCACGTGATTACCTTCTAAAAAGCTCATATTATTTTTCCTTACATCGGATAACATAGAGCCTCGTTTTCATGCTAAGCTATATAGGTGCAATTTTTAAACCTCCATTAAACCACTCGGTGCAAGTTTCAGGCTTGGCACCAAAGTTTTTCTTGTTGTCTAGGGTCCCCACATCTAGACTAGTGGCTTGCTTTCATCACAAAATTCGCACGGGAGTTTATTTCATGACATTTGCTGCCCGACTACTCAGTCAACATAAAACACGTTAAAATTGTGCAAAAGAAGACAGTGTGTCTTTTGTCCTTTGTCCTAAACAGGGTCCTAAAATAGAGGGTGTTGTCCTAGACAGGGTAGGTATTTATGATTTCTTTGTCCTAAACAGGGTCAGAGTTTCAAACCGTCAGCGGCACCCCTATACATGTGTCAAGTCATGGGGGCCCCCCCCCCCCCCCCCTGGGATACAGGTATATATGTTATGGCAATTCCATAAAGTATGACATGTACAAGAATTCATAATGATTATTGATATATTGTTATGACAGTTCTGCAGTATTATGTGCATTCTAAAATACATCGGTCAAAAGCCAATCACCTTTAATCATACAGAAAGTCTCTGTATTGACCATTTGGAGATGGATAGGTGCCTCTGATTTTACTGAGAACACAGGAGGGTAACGGAACCCTTACCCGCCTTACTAACCACTCCCAGCACCACCTAACAAACTGCCTGTATGCTGTGTATCAATACTTCCTGTAAATAAAAACAACTGATTACTCTAACATGTCTCCTATTCACTCCTTATGGAGCAAACATTAATTTGTATTCACTGTTCAGTACATTATTTATAATAATGATTAAGGCGATCTCTGGTTTAAAGGTTTTTAATGTAGGAGCTTTCGGCTTCGAGACTGAAACCTTTAAGACTACTGAACTGCGGTTCAAAGACATAAAGTATATACAAAGCGACATAGGAAGAATAATGGATGGAATGTAACACTAATGGTAAACAATAATAAATGGATCTTATTGTTGTAATAAGATAGAGTATTGTCTCGGGAGTAGTTTAGAGGTATTGTCCGCTTCATTGGTCAAGGCAGTGTGCCAAGACTCTAGAGTCTTGCGTATCCTATAATTGCCTTTGTCAATAATCGTTCCATTGCCAAAATCAATTGAGTGATCCTTCGACCAGGCGTGTCTTGAAATGTTGGATCCTTTTGACGCTTGTTTGACGTTCCTGATGTGCTCGTTTCTTCTGGTAGAAAAACTTCTGCCAGTTTCTCCTATATAGCTCCAAGAGCAGTTGGCACAGGGAATCTTGTATACTACATCAGTCTGGAGTTCGATGGGTGGTCTTGATTTAGGAGAAGGGAATTCCTGTTGGAGATTCTTGACAGGTTTGCTGACGACTCGGATGTCATTTTTCCGTAGTAGTCTTGTGAGCGGTTCAGTTAATCCACTGATGTATGGAAGACAGGCGAAGCCAGAGCTTGTATTAACAGGTGGATCAATTCGATTGAAGAACATGCCAACCAATTCCTCTGGTGAGGGGGTGGGTTGTTCTGGGCGTGGTCTCTTTTTTAAGATGAAGGTAGGCGGATATCCTTTAACTTTCAAGGCGTCCGTGAAATATGAGATCTCTTTAGATTTTCCCTCTGTTGTACTAGGGAGGTTAGATGCACGGTGTAGAAGAGTGGATGTAGTGCTAATTTTGTGGTTCTTCTCGTGATGGGAATTAAAGTCCAGGTGTCTGTCGGAATGGGTAGATTTCCGGTACACATCAATAATTATGGTGCCATTTCTTCTGCTAACCAAGGTGTCTAGGAAGGCGATCTGACCGTTGTTCTCTTTTTCGATGGTGAAGGATATCTTAGGGTCAATGGAGTTTAAAGTGTCATGGAATGCTGATACAAAACTTGTTTTTATAATGACGAAGCTGTCGTCTACGTAGCGTTTCCAGACCTTAGGTAGGACTAAAGCAGATGATATGACTGCTTCTTCGATCACCTCCATACATAGATTGGCAACTACAGACTAACAGGGCTACCCATGGCACAGCCGTGAATCTGTTTACAGGTACAGTCCTTGTACACAAAATAATTGTTGGAGAGGACAAACTCGAGAAGAAAGATGATTTCATCTGTGGTGATTTCATCTGTGACTAGTTAGTTATCTGGAGAAGTATTACAATGTACGGGTGTTGCTACGTAGCACGCAGTTGATGTAATATATTCATAAAAATATAATGAATAACACATAAAACAATAGATAGAACGACAATAGAATACAATAGATTCTATGAATATATTACATCAACTGAGTGCTACTTAGTTTTTCCCTACAATGTACATGTATACACATGTAAATTAAAATAATATTACCTAAATGGCTGACTCAAATTCTGACTTCATCAAGAAAGGTTGAGTGCTACAATTAATTAGAATAGTTACTCAATAGTTTTATTTTTTAATATGATTTCACGGATATCATTTAGTGCTTACATGTACTTACTCATTTTCGCCATCATGGTTAAGATTGCCATGTTCTTGTCGGTACTGGTAATATACGGTGTCTAGAACATATCTGTCTAGACACACTGATTGAAATCCTGGATGTAGAGTGATACAAATTATTTGCTCAGGATTTTTCTCTATAAATTGTTGTACGGAATGTAAGCCATCAATAAGGCGTGCACCAACACAAGAAAAACAAACAAGGGGACAGATGCCAATACCAGACGACCCTAAACATTGAACGCAAACATGTTTGCAACTGAAACCGCGTGCCGCGACAATCTGGAATTTCCTGACCAGTTAACATGCAGACTCGCTGCGACAATCTGGAATTTCCCGACCAGTTCACATGCAGACTCACTGCGACAATCTGGAATTTCCCGACCAGTTACCATGCGGACTCACGTGCCGCGACCATCTGGAATTTCCCGACCAGTTCACATGCAGACTCACTGCGACAATCTGGAATTTCCCGACCAGTTACCATGCGGACTCACGTGCCGCGACCATCTGGAATTTCCCAACCAGTTCACATGCAGACTCGCTGCGACAATCTGGAATTTCCCGACCAGTTGGCATGCGGGCTCACCGCGACAATCTGTAATTTACCGATACGCTAACATGGGGACACACCGCTGCTACCTGGAATTTCCGACTAGTTGACGTATAACAACAATAACACTAATAAAAATGATAAGAATAAGAATAAAAATACATAAATAACCATAACGAGAATAATAGTAGTGATGATGATAATAATATAACATGTACATATACATGGTACTAAAAAATTAAAATTAAAATTGAAACTGGTGGACTGAAATACCAAGCGGAACTAAGGGAGAATTGAGAACATGCCTAAAATCCTAGCCGGTAAATACGAGCACGGGAAATAAACCAAGAAAATAGAACACAGTTGAAGGGAAGGCAAAATTGCACTGCGTGCGACTAGAATGCGGATGACGCATGGCAAACATTCCTTAGTGCAAGCGAGAAAGTGTACACAATGGCAACTAATTATGAAGGCATATGGAAGCGGGCAAAACACGCCAAGGCGACAAGAATCTACGAAGAGGTATGCAAATGCGAATAGCCCACCCTTAAACGAAGTAAAATAACCAGAAAACGACGATGTAAACCCACAGAGAACCGGGCGAAGACAGTGGCGAAAAGTGACGAAGCAGACTAGAGAGCGGGGAATACGAAAAGTGAGCAAGAACCACCCCGAATAGCAACGAGGACAAATACCAAGGACAACGGCGTAGAGCACGAAAATAAAATGAAATGATGACTAACAACCTACGTCTAAGTATTCCCGGATAGAAAGAAACCAGAGCCGGAGCACGAGGGTCCGGTTAAGCGGCTGGGGAAGAAGCTTGAGGGTTTTCGTCTTGCGAACTGCCCAAAGCCACGGATATTGCCGCGCGAAGGCCGGCAGGCCTAGGGACTTGGACTTCTTCGACAGTTTTTGAAGCCATGACACAACAAGCAGCAATATATCGTTCAACACCGGAGCCACGAAGCGACGAAGAACTGTGTCGCTCTCAACGCTTACTATCGAGTGACGAGGTGGCATGGTTACTCAGCCATTATATATGCCGCGGAAGACCGCTGAGCATAGTATGGATTCTTACCAGTTTGTATTCCCAACTCTGTTTATATTTTCAGCCGCTTGTTGAGGTCGTCTCGGCCTGTCAACATTAGCCGGACGTCTAGGTTCAAACCGATAAGGCTGAATCGCTAGATGTTCAAACTCCTGAACTAATTCCTCCTCCTCACTATCTACCAAGTTTTCTCTGAAAGAACTCACTTCTGACAGAGTTTACAAGCTTTCAGTTTCATCGTCGCTCTCATGCTCGCTAAAATCACCTTGCGTCGCCATTTTGAAATACTGTTGTGTTCCACTAGTGACGTCATTACGGGAATGTCGTAATGACTTTTCGTAATGCATGAAAAGTGCTTTTTTGCGATGTTCTTAAAGCTTTTGAAACGGAATTCGTTTCCAAGATAACTGAATACAATTGCTTTAACTATAGTTTCTCTTTGGTGGGAATAATTTTTAAAATAACTCATTCGTCTCTGTGCCGTCGAACCTGTACAAAAGCTTTGTTCGTTCATTTTCGTCTAAATACTGCAGCACATCTTCAAGCTGATAAGGAGAGAAATCCTCAGATGTTTCAACAGTATCTGTATCCATTCCGTTGTTCTTTAAAGTTGATTTGACATGGAGCAGGGCATCGTATATATCGCTGATCTTGAGGAAGCCATCAGGTGGAAGTGGTAAATGAAACAGATGTGAGCTTAAAACTCGTAGAACATGTTCAAGCCTTAGCTGTGAGCTATCAATAAATTTGATAGGGCTTAAGAAGCTTTTCAAGCGGTCGTTGCTCTCAATTTCTTCCAGTCAATAAAGTAGAATGTCTAAAATATAACTGAGTGGCATAGAAGTTAAAGGTCATCTCAAGGTCATCTTTTCTCTAGTCTCTTCATCCCCATATAGTCGTAACTGAAACCGTCTGTTGACCTGCATTAGTGCTGTTGGACTAAATTGCTTTTTGAGACTCACAACTACTGCAACTTTACTTCCTGCCCATGACATTCTTGTACCATCACTTCCGTCATCTACAATCGATTTCTCAAAAAAAAGTTGGTATTTGGAATAATTACATCTTGAGATTCATGGCAGTCGTGATGTGGAAGTGCCTGTAATATGGATGTAGAAACGGCTCTCTTATTTCCGGCCTTGAAAACGTCGTCTTCACTTTCTTTCACCGATCTCCACGTCTCCTCGACATTAATAAAATTCAGCCACACTCCTTGCGCTCTGAAAGACTCCTTTTTACCAAGTAAAACAGTATTCTTGTTGTCGGTGCTATTAATAACGGAGTAACATCGAAATTGTGGGAAATTAGGATTGAAGCGAAAAATATTAAATTGGTTCATTTTCTATGAATGCCCTTGCGTCTTGTATATTAATTGTGGAGGGTCCAATTCCCAAGGTTGGGACTTTCGCATATTTTATCGATGCTTCACCAACATAGTCTTTACTTGTTTTGTGCCCCTTATGTGGCGCAAGGCAACGTCTTTTAAGAGTTTTTTCAGACACTTGGTCCCATCACTCTTTTGCAGCAATTTCATTGTAAATACCAGTCACTTTTTTTTCCAGTCATTCTTTTGTTTGTGATATCTTTTATACTATTTGTATAATATACATCATAGTGTCTTCTTTGATGTGTAAGAATTCCCGAATCGCTTTCCATACTTGCTCTATCAACGATTTCCTCGAGCACATCAGACTGGACATCTTTGCATGGACGATGGGCTAAGTCTGACTTTTCCATTTTTATCAAGTCATAGCCGCCCATTTTCGTGAAATTCCTTTTGGCATGTGCCTTATTTGGATGCCTACTTTTGGTAATGGCATATGCGTCGGCCCATAACTCCGAGAAGAGAGTCTTTGCACAGTTAACTTTTTCAATATTTTTCCTCAACGCAGAGGCCTCCACATTAAGGTTTTTACGCAGGAAAGTTTCAGAAAAACTGTCTTCTTGCAATAACACTATTGCCACTTTGATTCTTCATTTTTGAGAAGTTTTAAAGATTTGTTCATATCTTCCACATTAGGCATTACTAAAGTAGGATCGAAACGTTTCTTTCTTGTGTATTGAAATATATTTGCTGACTTGAAGGCACAGTTTGGTTGCAGTATTTTTCATTTTTAAGTAAAGTGATAGTCAAATGTTAAAAGTCAAAAGTGATAGTCAAATTATATATATGGGAGGGAGGGGGTATGTGTATTATATATATCGGAGGGGAGGGGGTATGTGTATTAGTTTTAGGTATTTTATAGTTTATTAGCTCAATCGAGGGCCACGAGTTTGTTAGTATTTATACTATTTAGTGTTCCCCTCTTTAAATAAAGTTTCTATCTATCTATCTATCTATCCATCCATCCATCCATCCATCCATCCATCCATCCATCTATCTATCTATCTATCTATCTATCTATTTATCTATCTAAATGTCGCTTTAATGAGGGCGAGGTACTTTTTGGAGGGTCTAGAATGTATACTGGAGCGGCATATTTTCCAGTTAGAAGCATCCGTTTCGAATGCTTCATCCACATTCTTGTTTTCGAATTGTCTGTTATTCCAAGAATATCGGAGGTTTCCTCGGCTGCCGCAGGCGCCTTTATATGCAGCCCGAAAAAGTCCTCTATCGGTTGTAAAGCGCTATATATTGAAATGCGCTATATAAGAACCAATTTATTAGTAGTATTATTATCATCATATTTTCTTTTACGTGTGATAGCGTCTTTATAAGTTTGACTCGATCATTTAAAAATGTGTTATACTTTTAGGACGCAAAATGTTCTTTTTCAACTGTGCTTTGAAAGAGGAAACACTTTTTATACAATGAGAGCTCCAAAAGCCTTCTTTTACACGCCAGACTTGCAGTTTCTTGAGGCGATTTTCCTTCTCCGACTTTTTTCGTGAGTTGCTGTTGTTCTTGTGGGAGGTAGCACCAGCAGGTCCTCGTTTTGAGTCACCCACTGGGCTCTCTGTAGAAGTTGGCTTGTCGCTGTTTTCTTGTTGGTGGAGGTAGCGCCAGGGGATCCTCGTCTTGAGTCAGCCACTGGGTTCTCTGTAGAAGTTGTCTTGTCTTGTTGCTGTTGTTTTTCTCTTTTTTTGGTGGAGGTAGCGAGTTCTCGTCTTGAGTTACCCACTGGGCCCTCTGAAGTTGGTTTACCGCTGTTGTTCTTATTGGTGTTCGTGGAGGCAGCTGTATGTAAAACTGATTTGGTTTCTTGGCTGAATGAAGCAGTCACGTCAATACTTCCCCTACCTACCCAACTGATGATCTGCACTCTGAGCAAGTCTGAATGTTGTGTTGGTCTCTGTATCATCTTGGCGGTGTTACAAAACTGCTGGTGTGGATTTTTGGTTGTAATCATTGTCTTCCAAACATTGGGATTCTTGCAAGCAGCCCAAGCAGTAATGACTGGGACAAAACCGCAAATGCTTCCACAAGTTTGTAATGGAAACCCTTTGTAACGTTTTTCGGAGTACTGATATCTGCCAAGGCCGTTCGGTTTGTGTAGCATCCTTGGAAAAGGAGGATACTTGATCATTTTCTTACCTTGAACCAAAGAGATCATAAAAGCACAAATAAACTTTATAAAGGAAAATACGAAAAAGATTCCAATTTAAATACACTTGTAATTTCCAATTGTAGTTATATTTGTTCTTGGTATTCAGGTATTTAAACAAATACGTTACATGTGTACTTGTTTCGGTCTTGTCTAGCTAAACTGTAAGGATTAAGTACTTACATATTATTTCGGCAATGTTATTGCGAATAGTGATGTGTTCCCAAATTGTGCTCATGATGACCTACCTGAAACAGAAATAAGGTCACTCAAGTGGCTACAACCAGACACAGAAGCATTCAAGGCACTAGAAAAAATAATATTGGACAATAATTTAATCAAAGACATTGCAAAATGTTCAAAACATGGTCAAACATCTGTAGTGGAGGGTCATCACAGTTTAGTAAACCAGTTTGCCCCAAAGATGTTTCATATCTCATATGATGGTATGAGGAGCAGATTGTATCTTGCAGCCTTACATTACAATGAAAACAGTTCAAGACCCCAAAAGAAACATTTACAAAATGAAGAGCAGTACAACATTATTTACCCCAAGTACAAGAAAGGTGGTCATATGGGTACTCATAAGTTTAACCCATGCAGTTGCAAATGGTCAGCGTGTGATGCACAGAGTTGCCAATCCACCACCATTATGCTCAGCCTTCACTCGGCCAGATAATGACCAAGCTGTTGCAGACATACAACAAGATTTGTAATTTTAGTGGTTATACTTAACCTGTGAAATAAAAACCAAAAATTCTCAGTAGACACCAAATATATGAAAACCATTTTAGGCTAACCTGGAAAAATCTAGGTTGTTATATGAAGCTTTTTACTGTATTTCACAGGTTAAGTAAAATCACTCTACAAGTTATGATATCATAATATTAATTAATTTCTTTGAAATAATGATTGTCAAATCTTATGATGAATCCAGAATTTGTACTACTCTATATTCATTATCTACTATGGTTAAATAAATATATATATAAAAACAAGTGCTCAAATGAAGCATAATTCTAACAATTCACAAACAACTAATCTAAGAATCAGGCAATGCACTCTTAATCTACTCAGATCTATTTAAACTAATTGAAAACAAAATGAGAGAAAATCCTTGTGGTAACTGTTTCAAAACAGGCTGATGCCAAAAAGCTAATACTAGACCTATTTAGCTTGTATGCAAATTGCCCATTTCAAACCATGTGATGTAAACATGATATTCTCTGGAGAATTAGTCTTATATTTCTGAAATGTATTCGTTCTTATTGAAAGGACTAATTCTCCAGAGAACACCATGTTTACATCACATGATTTGAAATGGGCAATTTACATACGAAGCTAAAGAGGTCTATTATGACACCATACATAATCGTAGTTACAACTAAATATAGACAAAATAAACTTGCAATAGAAGTTCTTATAATTCTGGTAGCATGAAACCTGTAAATTCAAAGTATTCTTCTAACCCTGCACATGATGGAATAACTTTACGAATATTTTTTCCAACAAATCCATGGACCCATCTGATGTACTGCCTATAGGCAATGTGCCTGTACTTCTTGTGATCAGGGCCTTCATAGGCATTAGTATAGTGCTGTTTGTAGGACAACCATGCAACTTGCAAAACAAAAGGGTTCAAACATATGGCTTGGAATCCAGGAAGATTTGTAATACAGTCAAACATGTTATCTTGTCTGTAATAGTCGATGTTGTCATGCAGTTTGTTAAAGGTTCCTTCGCATTCACGACAGCAAACACACTCCCTATCGGTTTCCATTCGCTGACAGTTTTCACAAGAACACCTTTGTAGATAAAGAGAAACGACAAGAAAACGAGTACAAAGCTAGACAGATTTTATAAATGTAATGCACTCGAAAACAGACACATGTACACATAGATTTCAAAACGAAAATATTTCATATCTAAAATCATTCATTCTGGAGGTTATAAAATCAATTTATGAGCTAAAGTGTACATGTTACGTAAAGTTAAAGTTGTACCAGACTCGGTGATCTCTACGATGAACTCCATCAATCGCATCATCTTCGACTTCATCCGTAGACATTTGCTCAATTTCAATTTCGTTTGCATCATAATGGGGTTCAAAACTGTATGGTTTTATACTGTTTGTGTCGACTTCGAAACACCCTTCATTAGAACTGGACGATGTGTCAGTATCACTATCACTACTATCATAACTGCTCGCCATGTCGCTCGCCATATTGATCGTGTTCTGGCTGTGACGCCACAGCTTAATGATTAAAAACGTATGACCGGGCTTCCTGTGGTAAGGAAAAACGCGCCAAATCGATCTAAATATTACCTTTTTTTTTCAACAAAATTGTTTTTATTTTTTGTCGACTGAGCAGTATGAAAACTAATTGCTTTCCGATTTTAACGGAAAATGTCCAAAAATCATTAAAGTCATTAAAGTCCATACAAAGACTGATGGGTAAGTGCACGTCTTTTTCCTTGGCTTTTCCTGGTGCGAAGTTCTACATCAGAGAAATGGCTGCAGCTAAGGCAGGACGTGGGACTGAAGTAACCTTTTCTCCGGCTCTCAGAGAGGAGATAGAGTTTTGGAGATTCACTGGGATAGTTGTATTCCATGGAGGCAAGAAAAGCATGTTTCCCTCTGTATGTCGACCGACGCCTCGGCGTATTGTTGGGCAGCTACCATTCATTTGGAGTCAGGAGATATCAAGCACGAAAAACTAGATTTAAGCTACTTTAAACTTTGCTTAAAGCTGCTTAAAGTTCTTAGTTCAACTTTAAGCTGCATTTAAGCATAATTAAAGCTGTGTAAAGTTCAGCTTTAAGCAATCCAGGCATAAAGTGAACGTAAAGATAGCGTAAAGTCCATTGTGAACTTTACGGTAGATTTACGCTAAACTTAAATAGAACTTAAACTTGCCTTTAAGCTGGATTTACAGGTTCACTTAAATATGGCATAAAGTCATGTTTACACCAGATTTACGTGGCCATTAAGTCGAACGTAAATCAGTCTTTAGAATGATCTCTCTCTCCAATAACTTATGTAATTCGTGAAAGATATTCATGACAATGGCCACATAAGTATTTTCGATTTCGTGATCCGCATGTTGTTGGATTCATTGATTAGCACAGACTTAATCGATAAGAAATCAGGCACGGCTTTCTCCTTTTGAAGGTATAATATTTCTGATAGAACAAAATCACAAGAAAAGTTCAGTGCTGCTCACCGCGGGAGAATCGGGCGCTTTTTGCTCACATAAATTTGCATTGTGGCGGCAATAATTCCACCAATGAGTGACTTGATTTTCTAGTTCAGCCAATGGTATTGCTCTCCTGAGGCCCGTGTAACGTAAGCGTGTCACATTACGCTCGATCAACTGTCACTGCTGTTTGATCGTTGTTGCTGGTAGTTTGTCGATTTCTTCACGATTTTCAAGAATGGCTGAAGCTAACATCCCGGATAAATACGTGGATCTGCTGTAAAGGTCCATAGAGGAGAACAAGAAGCTACAACTAGCTATCGTAAAGCAAGAAGAAGGACTGATCAAGAAAGATCCTCAAAGATATGGCCTCTTGAATAAACGAATACAGGTCGTTTCGCACAGACGAGATTACACATGTACAGACGTAGAGAAGCGATCGAGAACCAACCGAAGAAAGACACACAATATCTATGTTCCTTTAACATGTCCACATGTCGGGTAAGTAAAGTGTTACTTGCAACCTTCGGGTAAAATAATGTTTCTCTATATTACGAATTTGAGTGCTATACCAGTATAGTGATATGACTCGATCATGAGTGAAGTTACATGCATAACTCGATGCTGCTGGCGTATATTTAGTGTCTGGAAGAATCCTAACACTTTCTCAGTTATTTTCACTTGAGAAAGTTATGTTTTGAATCGTATTTTTGACGATATACCTTCGTGGTAACCTTCGTTGCTAAAAGGTGCGAAATGTCAACACAATGCCATGTGCTCTCGAGTGACGCTTCATTTATTCATAAATAATCATATGTATTTCTGCTTTTGTTTTAGAAATCATTCAGAGAGTGTTACACGGCACTGAAAGGTCCTCATCCCCGAATACACTAGCTCGGATGAGAGTGACTTATCGAAAGATGAAGATGGAAATATATATCGCTTTGTTACTTTGAATACAATAAAATATCTCAGTCATTAAAAAAATGCAGTGGTTCATTGTTCACGGTGCTTTATGGTAGATCATATTATAATGATCTATATATATGATTTCACTCACAAATAGTCTGGATAAGAATCCCTGGATAAATACAACGCAAATAATTATATTCAACATTTCAGTCCATGGGTTTACGTAAGCTTTAAGTGATATTTATTCTTACCTTAAAGTGATCTTTATAGACCTTTAAGTGAACTTTATGGAGTATTTAAGTTGTGTTTAAACAAACTTTAAGTCACATTTAAGTCATGGAAATATCAGCTTAAAGATAGTGTTTCATTAAGGGAGGTTTAAGTCAATGCGTAAAGTTCACTTAAAGTTCAACTTTACGAAAAGTAAAGGTGGCGTAAAGGAGCTTAAATCCTTGGTTTAAGTCACCTTTAAGGTGTCTTTAATCTTGTTTAAATCTGATTTTTCATGCTGTGAAGGTGATTATTGGACTGATGATTCGCTGAATGAACATATAAATGTGAAGGAAATGCATGCCGTTTTAACTGGCCGTCTCTTTAAGAACCTCTCAGTCGTTTTCGCTTCTAAAATAAATCTCTCCCAAACTCTAGCTAATGAAAGACTATATCAAGGTTATTACTAAAACGGGTTTGGTTTGCTTCAAAATATTTTGATTTTATTTTATTTTATTTTTTGAAATGATTCCGTCTGAGAGCTGGTCAAGAGGTCAAATTTGCATGCAATTGTGCACTTCTTTACGGCGCTGTACAAACTTCGCATTATCCAGCGAAACTTTTTATATCATGTTGTAGATAAATGTATCTAGTTTGTCTAGAGGTAAAGCGTTATTCAATCGGTTCAGCCGTTTGTGAGAAAATTAGTTGACAATTAACCCCACTAAGATCTAACTGAACGGCGGCTCAAAATTACCCAACTTTACTCGATTATTTTGCAAAAGTGGGACCTCACTGGACTCTCTCATCGACACAGTCGGATTGAACATTATTTCATGTACACAAATCTGTAAAAACCTGTGTACGTTATGGATATTTCAAAAGTTACGACAATTTCAGTTGGTGCATGTTAGACGATTTACGAATTTTAATTAGGTGCAATATCTTATCCATATGAAGTTGAAAATACCTTACCTTCTTCCTAAATCGCTCATATTTCCCATTTTACCCATGCTTGACTTCATTCCAGGTCAACATTTCCAAATACTTTAGCATTTCGGAACAGGCCAACCAATTCGATATAACTTCAAACTGACGGCAAAGTTCTGAGCTCAGCGCTAGATGAGTCAGCTAGAGCTTCACTTTAAGACCATAATTTTCCATTCTGAGATCAGTTACGCTATTGATTATGTTATGAAATGATCCCTGAACACCAAGCGATCCACTGCTAGAAGGCGAAAACTTCCCAGAGTGCAATGATGCACTAGGACACAACAAGAAATGTCAAAAACAATAGCAATAGTCGATCGGAGGACCATCATGATATGAAACAAGAAGTTTAAAAAATTTGAATACACACTCCAAAAGCAAAAAAATATGTTTAACATTGAAGTTAGATTCTATTTCTAAAAAGTATCATACTATACTTCAACATTAAGATAATTCAGAAAGTCCCATGGATGTCATATCTATGACGGCTAGAATACTGATGCCAGGGGCGGATCTAGAAATTTTGAAAGAGGGGTGCACCACTAAGGGGCCGTAAGGCTCCTTCTTCTAGGGGGTGTGGTACCCTGGTTACCAGAGGCCGAGAGGGGGCCAGGAGAGATTGGGAGAGAGAGAGAGAGGGAAGGAGGCCTCTGGTCACACGAGTCGCCAGCCTCACTTTCGTGAATACGGAATTGTGAACTCGTCATTTCATTGGACAGTATTGTAATTCAAAAGAAACAGTATTGTGATTGGTTAGTAGCCATAACCTGTATCAAAACCGGTTTCAGCAAAGCCCAAGTTACCATGGAAACCAGAGAAAGTCACGTCACAGATGAAATATGGCGTCTGAAGTGAGTGATGATGAACTTCTCTTAATACACGAATGGAGAAAAGCTATCGAAGAAAACATCAAGAGCTTTCCTAATATCCTTAAGAGTGTATCCATGAGTGGACCAGGCAGTCGTGACACATGACATCTCTCTGATCTCAATGAAACTAAACCAGAAGAAAGCGCTCACCTGAAAACTCATACTGCCAAAGTATGACATTTTTTGATTATTTCAGGGGGGAGTTAGACCACCCCCCCCTCGTTTCTGCAGGGGAAGGACTGAATTTCCATAGCAAAATAATACCTACTTCACACACCTCTCTTTCCCTCCATTTACAATCAATTCAGTTCTTACTTCCCCTGAGGAATAAATGGTCCTTTAGCAGCTTACAGAGGAGACTACAGTCGCGTGACTATAATACCTGTCAATTGGGATCTGTCAATCAATATACTGTCACACAACTGATTTGTGTGAAGTCAAAAACCCAAATATTTGACCTCAAATATCTCCAATGAGAAACCTTGTGCAAACCCCAAAACACTTTTCTGTGTTAGATCTACCCTTCAACTAAGAATAACTGAAATAAAATGTTTGGGATATATTTTAGTCTTGGTACAATGTGTCACAGCAGGAGTCAACCCAAACAGTAAAATTGTTACCTACTTACAGCGAAAAGCTCGCAACTTACATCCCATAATCAATAAACTAACTCTTTTTCCATGCTTAATCTCGTTTATTAACAACCACTTTCCTTGTACAATACTCAAATATGAGTTATTATTTGAAAGAACAGCAGTCGCTGTTGCAATATCAACTCTAAATTGCACAAACGATTAGATGCAACAATGAGTATTTTGTAATCATTCGATCCTATGTCATTTCAATACAAAAACATTATTGCTGAGTGAATAAGACTTACATATGTTGCTCACCGACGTACGTTCCTTGGTCTCTGCCGTCCAAATCAATAAGATCGCAATTGTTGACCTCACACGTTTCTGGTTGAAAAGAATGCCATTACATCTTCTGAACATTTTGTTGTCAACCGTCTAATGTTGAAGGCCGAGCTTCGTTTAAGTACTCATTTAGCTTTGTCTTGGTAGTACAAATACAATTCCTACATCTTTACTACAGTTTTGCGAAGATTTACGACATTTCTTTCCTGACAAACTTGCGCTGCACTGGATTGCGTGACCAGTATTTGGTCAGCGGTATCTCACATATACAGGTAGCCCATGACACAAAAATAAAGGAAATGGCCGTTTTCGCATGGAAATGATATATAAAAATCAAGGAATGTTTTTGTTTTATTCCCATTTTGAATCATTGGTTATAGTTTGTTTTGAAATAATAATAATATAATAATGTATTACTTATAGAGCCCTATTTGGGAACATGAGAACATGACAAAAAGTATGATCGATTTTAGATTTTACAACATTTGTCAAATTTCTCGCGCGCTGATTGGATAAGAGACTTTAGAGAGCTTCAGATTCGACTACGAGTACAGGGCCGGACACACGGTGCAGCATTGCGCGCAATTGCACGCAACACGTATTGTTGCAGCGTGTGTCCACCTCTGCAACATGTTTGCAACATGTTGCGCGCAATGTTGCAGAAGTAGAATCGAGTCCTACTTCTGCAACATTGCGAGCAACAAATTACGTCATATTAGCGCGCTAGTCATTTGCGCGCAACATGTTGCAGAGGCACAGGCTGCCCAACCATTCCTTTTAAGGCTACTAAATAATTCAATAAAATGATATTTGCGACTTTTTTTGATGGGTTTCCTGTGGTAGATTGCACGCGCGCAATATATACGTAGATATGTTGGGTTCCCTGTGTTGAGTACCGTATAATGTTGGGCTCCCTGTGCGCATCCCGCGCGTCCCGCAATAGCAAAAATAACACTGATCTTTAATTATTTCTTATCACAACAACAAGAACAATTATTAAAGGAGATGTTATTTTCTAGATTTAAAAGACCGAAATATTTAGTCAAAATGTCTCACTCAAAACTCGTACTCTAGACAACGAGTTTTGCGAGAAATCTCGTCGAAGTCGAAACGATGACGACGAGCTCGAGATTTTCAAGCTGGCGTGACAATGTCACGGCTTTACGCATGCGCACTAATCGTAACGGCGAAAAATCGTAGTCGTACTCGTAGTCGTACTCGTAGTCGAATCTGAAGCTCTCTAATACTCCAGTTTCGCGTTGTTTAGAGATGACCGCTGTCCTTGACAAAAGACGAATTTGTACAGGCTTAGCCTCGATTCAGAAAACAGTCCGTGCAATTCAAAAATGATTCTATTGTTTTATGTCAACATTTTTTCGTGTTCTTGTTGATATTTGTGAATAATCTACACTGACTCGAGGCTAACCCTGTACAAATACGTCTGATGTCAATAAGTACAGCGGTTTTACAACGGGATCTGTGAACGCGAAAAGGGAATATTTGTCGATAAGAGGACAGACGCATGGAATGACGTTACGCTCGCGCACGGAACCAGCGCGCTCTTGAATCAGATTTTCCTTCAAATCTATTTGTCGTTTTGGGAGCCTTTTCCGCTTTCCTGAGTAAATATTGTTGTAAAAAGAACAAATCGAAGTCGCTTTTCTATGGTCTGTTTAACAAATCGAAGTCGCTTTTCTATGGTCTGTTTAACAGATGGAAGTCGCTTTTCTATGGTCTGTTTAACAGATCGAAGTCGCATTTCTGTACTCTTATCGACCATAGAAATCACATCAGAAAATGATCAAAACTCAAGTGGAACCATAGGGGCAGCCCAACCATTGCTTTTGAGGCTACTAAATAATTCAATAAAATGATATTTGCGTCTTTTTTTGATGGATTTCCTGTGGTAGAGAGCGCGCGCGCATTACGTATTATATTGGGCTTCCTGTGTTGAGTAAGGTATAATGTTGGGCTTCCTGTGTGCATCCCGCGCGTCCCGCAGTATATGTGTATACACATTGCTGCGGGCGCATCCTGCAGGACGTACACAGGGATACCAACAGGGATCCCTGTATGACGGGGATCCCAACCTTACTCAACACAGAAAGCCCAATATAAGACGTATTGCGCGCGCGCTCTACCACAGGAAACCCATAAAAAGACACGCGCATACAAAAATATTGTTATTAATAATTAGTTGCCTCAAACACAATGGTTGGGCTGCCTGTGGTGGAACCACGAGCGTAGCGATCGTTTCTGAGGCTAGTTATAATTATTAAAAACATATATTTGCATGCGCGCGTCTTTTTTGATGGGTTCCTGTGGGTAGAGCTCGCGCGCGCGATACGTATTATATTGGGTTCCCTGTGCATAGAAATACATGTTGGGATCCCTGTGTACGCCCTGCGAGACGGGCCCGCAGCAATGTGTACATTGCTGCGGGCGCGTTCCTCAGGACGCACACAGGGATCCCAACATAGGACGTTACTCAGCACAGGGAGCTCGACATATACATGCGCTCGCGCGCTCTACCACTGCGAACCCATCAAAAAAGACGCAAATATCATTTAATTTCATTATTTAGTAGCCTCAAAAGGAATGATTGGGCTGCCTGTGGTTTCACTGCAAAGTTTTGATCATTTTCTGACGTCATTTCTATGGTCGATAAGAGTACAGACCATAGAAAAGCGACTTTGATTTTTTAAATTTTTTCCTGTGTTTATTTTTTAAATGAAAATTATATCGGCTACCTAAAATAATACATATTTACATTTACAATCAACTCTCGCCTTGAGGACACCTTGCTAAAATGCGGACACTCAATCACGGACAACAAACAGTTCTCGGACTAAGCGAAACGTACTAAAATTAACTCTCGTTATTGCTGGTTTGCAATCAATCACCTGAAAGACGCAGCACATGTTGGTGGTACAAACAAGAGGAGTTAATGAGGAATGCTTTGTTATCGGGCACCAACATAGCTGCCATGACGTAACGCGCAAACCAGCAATTGCGGACACCACATGGACCCAGGGTTGTCCCTATGACAGAGTTGACTCATGCACTTGACTCATGCCCCAGGGGGGGGGGGGGGGGGGGGGGTATACTCCCTTTGATCGGGGTGATCGGCGGTCCTTTTAAGGTTGAAAATATTTCCTGTGTGTACCTTTTAGGGTTACGACTCAAAAGTCAGTTACGTAACAACTATATATGGTCGTACCTATTAGGGGTCGAAATGAACATGACTTCAAGAGCTCTTTTGATTTCTGCATACCTTTTAGGGGTCGTTTTCAAAACCGACCGCCCATCACCGATCACCCCTGCCACGGACAAAGGGAGTATACCCCCCCCCCCCCCCCCCCCCCCCCCCCAGGGACAACCCTGGGACCATGTGGTGTCCGCAATAGCGAGAGTTAACATTTTAGTACGTTTGGCTTAGTCCGAGGACTGTTTGTTTTCCGTGATTGAGTGTCCGCATTTTAGTGAGGTGTCCTCAAGGCGAGAGTTGATTGTCAATGTAAATATGTATTCTTTTAGGTAGCCGATATGCATTTTCATTTAACAAATAAACACAGGAAAAAATTATAAAATCGATCCATACTTTTTGTCATGTTCGATTTTTTTTGTCTTGTTCAAATCAAATATTGTTACTCAGCTAGAATAGCTTATCAGTTACCCTGAGTGCCATTATTTACCTTATTTTAGTTAATTAAATTGAAAATAATAATTGTAAAAAAGGAAAAAAAGGTAGGAAATAATATTTTTTTTGTTGATGTTGTTGTTCAAATCATTGGGAAAACGAATTCTTCCCATTGATGGTTTTTTGAATGAATGGGAAAAACAAAACTATAACCAATGATTCAAAATGGGAATAAAACAAAAACATTCCTTGATTTTATATATCATTTCCATGCGAAAACGGCCATTTCCTTTATTTTTGTGTCATGGGCTACCTGTATATGTGAGATACCGCTGACCAAATACTGGTCACGCAATCCAGTGCAGCGCAAGTTTGTCAGGAAAGAAATGTCGTAAATCTTCGCAAAACTGTAGTAAAGATGTAGGAATTGTATTTGTACTACCAAGACAAAGCTAAATGAGTACTTAAACGAAGCTCGGCCTTCAACATTAGACGGTTGACAACAAAATGTTCAGAAGACTGTAATGGCATTCTTTTCAACCAGAAACGTGTGAGGTCAACAATTGCGATCTTATTGATTTGGACGGCAGAGACCAAGGAACGTACGTCGGTGAGCAACATATGTAAGTCTTATTCACTCAGCAATAATGTTTTTGTATTGAAATGACATAGGATCGAATGATTACAAAATACTCATTGTTGCATCTAATCGTTTGTGCAATTTAGAGTTGATATTGCAACAGCGACTGCTGTTCTTTCAAATAATAACTCATATTTGAGTATTGTACAAGGAAAGTGGTTGTTAATAAACGAGATTAAGCATGGAAAAAGAGTTAGTTTATTGATTATGGGATGTAAGTTGCGAGCTTTTCGCTGTAAGTAGGTAACAATTTTACTGTTTGGGTTGACTCCTGCTGTGACACATTGTACCAAGACTAAAATATATCCCAAACATTTTATTTCAGTTATTCTTAGTTGAAGGGTAGATCTAACACAGAAAAGTGTTTTGGGGTTTGCACAAGGTTTCTCATTGGAGATATTTGAGGTCAAATATTTGGGTTTTTGACTTCACACAAATCAGTTGTGTGACAGTATATTGATTGACAGACCCCAATTGACAGGTATTATAGTCACGCGACTGTAGTCTCCTCTGTAAGCTGCTAAAGGACCATTTATTCCTCAGGGGAAGTAAGAACTGAATTGATTGTAAATGGAGGGAAAGAGAGGTGTGTGAAGTAGGTATTATTTTGCTATGGAAATTCAGTCCTTCCCCTGCAGAAACGAGGGGGGGTGGTCTAACTCCCCCCTGAAATAATCAAAAAATGTCATACTTTGGCAGTATGAGTTTTCAGGTGAGGGCTTTCTTCTGGTTTAGTTTCATTGAGATCAGAGAGATGTCATGTGTCACGACTGCCTGGTCCACTCATGGATACACTCTTAAATTGAAACCAGTACAAGAGGAAGCTTTATTGAGTTTTATTAGAAGAAGAGATGTTCTGGCAGTCCTTCCCACACGCAGTGGCAAATCTTTGATATTTCAAGTTGTTCCCGGTATTGTTCGATACATGAACGAGAAGGGTTTCTCTTACCCTCAAAATCCGATAATTGTGGTAGTTTGCCCACTGAGCGCGTTGTTAGCTTCTCATATGAAAGACCTGGAAAACTATGGAATTTCTGCCTGTTCTTTGACCGATGAACACATAGAAGATGATGTTAAAGCTGGCAAGTTTTCTGTGGTGTTCGCAAATCCGGAGTCGCTAATTGACAACAAGAAATGGCGTGATATGCTTCAATCCAGCGTATATCAAGAAAATTGTTTTGGGCTTGTAACAGACGAAGCTCACGTTGTTCCGAAGTGGTAAGTAAGTTAAACGAAAATCCAAAAATTAGAGTTAATAACAGGATTGGCTTTTTAAACACACAGTAATCATTTTAATATTTTAATATGACTATAAAAATTTAATTTTCCAGTGAATCACTGAATGTTATACCTGTGAAACCATACATGTATGTGTGATACAAAAGTATTTACTAGCTAGATGAGATACCACTTTGGTATCTTTCAAATATTTATGATCAGCATTAGTAGATCATACAGTAGTACAAGCTCTTAAATAAATCTATAGGCAACAACAACAACCACTGTTCATATTTGATTAGTTTGAAATCCACTACATTACATTATTCTTACTTTCTAATTCAAAGGGGTAAGGGGATTGCAAAGGAAAGAAAAGCTGCGTTTAGACAGTGCTTCTTCCGTCTTGGTGAGATTCGTTCCCTCCTTCCTGTTGGTTCACCAGTGGTAGCCCTTACTGCCACAGCCACAGCAGAGGTAAGAAAAGAGACGATAGAAGGGCTTGCAATGAAGCCCAATGTCCACCAATTCACTGTGAGTCCAGATCGTGCAAACATTTATCTATACAAGGCAAAAGTAAACACAAGTCTTGACTGTTTTAAATGGTTATTTACAGCACTGCAGAAGGAGAACATAAACACTCCCAGGACAATAGTTTAAAGTAAATCCCAAAAACATTGTGGAAGACTGTTTCGTCACTTCAAATATGAGCTGGGTGAAAGTGCATATTACCCAGATGGTTCTAAACAAATTTCAAATAATTCTTTAATTGGCATGTATCATGCCAATACCCTTGAATAACACAATGAAAGAGTTGCAGATTCTCTGTTTGATGCACATGGAAACTGCAGAGTTGTGTTTGCAACGACAGCACTTGGCATGGGCGTCAACCTTAAAGACATTCGCCAAGTTATTCATTATGGCCCACCCCGTGAGATGGATGATTTTGTGCAGGAAATAGGAAGGGCAGGTCGAGATGGAATGCCTGCAAAGTATCTCCTTTTTAAGAGTGGATGCCAGTAAGGATCGAGACTAATTCTTCAACTCAAAAAATTCGAATTTAATTTTCTTTCACCATATCATTCCTTTCGATGACCTATTTTAGGGAAAAATACTAAAAAGTTCCAGCGATTTTTATTTTAGGAGAAATTTCCAGTTTTTAAAAACCCGTCTGTCGACCGAAAATTTTCGGCTAAATAATAAGCCAAATTTGAACAGTCGGTGTGTGTTCGCCTCTAGCTCTACAACAATGAGATTCAGTACACTGAATAAACGTTTCATGGTCTTTTCTACTACATAATTTATTTTTCTGTAACTTCTGTAGTTGTTTTTCAAATTTGGTTTTAATAAGGTATACTGAGCGCCATAAACGGAACGTTGAAATATAGGCAATGTTTGAAATACGAAAAAGGAATCTGGTACATCAATTTTTGAAGAAAACGCCATGTCCCAGGAAAGCTTCACGTTTGCTCTTTCAGTTTAGAAAGTTTCCAGCTTGGGAATTCAATGTAGCATTTTTGGGAAATAAAACTATTAGGCTTGGGACTGCCAAAATTAGCATAATTTTCGTCGTGTGGCGGACATTTTTGTCGTTAAAACACAAAACTTAATTCCAAAACACGACTATCTTGCACTTTTAGTTGATCGCTGCCAACTGATAACAATCTTGGAGTTAATAAGAGTTATTTTCAACCATATTTGATCTATTTCAGCCACATAAGCTCCTAAAATAGTGACAATTAGCATATTCATTGCTCAAATATAAACACCGTTTCCGAAAATTGTGGTTCTTCACTCTAAAATGCTTAGAGTTTGCTCCAAATAAGATTTACAAACAATTGCACTGATTTCTAGTTCAAACTGGCGCTTTATCATGAAGAGTTCGGATATTTTGACACGATGCTCCACTTTGTTGACAAGCCAATTATGTAACGCAATGTAGCTGCTGCAAGTCACGCTACTGCCCTTCGAATAAAATTTTTGCGGCATGAAATAATAGTTTTAATCATAAAATATAATACTAAACAGAATTCATACTTGCTTGAATGGGTGGAATTTCGTATAAACGTTGTTTAAACAAAATTCGTATTTTGCTGTAATCTGATCGACAATCTATGCTAATTTTAACTTTTGCGAGAGTTATTTACGACTATCGAAACACAAACATTGTTGAAAATCATTCCTATTGACTCGAACATTGTTTTCCATCAGCAGCAATCAACTAAAAATGCAAGATAGCCGTGTTTTGGCGTTAGGTTTTGTGTTTGGATGACAAAAATGTTCGCCACAGGACGAAAATTATGCTAATTTTGGCAGTCCCAAGCATAATAGTTTTATTTCTCAAAAATGCTACATTGAATTCCCAAGCTTGAAACTTTCTAAACTGATAGAACAAACGTGAAGTTTTCCTGGGGCATGGCGTTTTCATCAAACATTTATGTACCAGATTCCTTTTTCGTACCTCAAACATTACCTATATTTCAACGTTCCGTTCATGGCGCTCAGTATACCTTATTAAAACCAAATTTGAAAAATAACTACAGAAGCTGCAGAACAATAAATTACACAGTAGAAAAGATCAAGAAACGTTTATTAAGTGTGCTTAATGTCATTGTTGTAGTTCTAGAGGTGAATACACACCGACTGTTCAAAGTTGGCTTATAATTTAGCCAAAAAAATTAAGTAGACAGACGGGTTTTTAAAAACTGGAAATTTCTCCTAAAATAAAAATCGCTGGAACTTTTTAGTATTTTTCCCTAAAATAGGTCATCGAAAGGAATGATATGGCGAAAGAAAATTAAATTCGAATTTTTTGAGTTGAAGAATTAGTCTCGATCCTTACTGGCATCCACTCTTAACTCGTGGATTGCGAAGCATGTTAACAGTTCGGTTCCAAATTAAGCTCTGTGCTAAACGTGGCGTCAACATAGCTTGTACATATGCCTGGAGTTGAAGAGCAGCAAGAGCATATTTTGTGTGGTTGTATGCTCTGTATAACAGCATGGCAAATTTCCAACATCTGATTGTACGTTCCCCATCTCCCTCTTTGATAGAGTCGTCAAAGTTCCTGAGGAATAGACCCATACTGAGTCTTAACTTGGCATAGTCAAAGATGTCATCTTTATCTTCATCGCTTGTATGTTTTGAGTTTTGGTCTGTTTCATTTGAGTTGAATTTTTCTTTTGATTGCTCATCCATACCTGTTTGCTCATTTGGGTGTTGGTTTCGTACATGGTTGTCCCTGGCCTTTGAATATCTGTATTGCTTGCCACAGATGTTGCAGAAAAATATGGAGACTGGTTGAGGTTGATTACATTCTGCTATGTTGCTCCTGATATCTTCATGTTGCCTCTGTTGATCAGCCATTACAAATTGGAGCAGCATTGCTTCCATATGCTTATGTAACCACACTCGCTTTCTTTGTTTTGAGGCATCAAGAATGTTGGAGGAATAAAAGATTGAGGTAGGGTATCCAAGTATTCCATACTGAAGTACTTCATGGTTGCAGCTGTTATGTGTGCATCTGTTTCCAGGTTAACAAAGTCTTTGCAGTGGTTGAGATTGTCTAGTACATTAGTTGTCCTGGCATTGACATTGTTCACTAGATTCATGTTGGAGCACATGGTTCCAATGTCATTTCCAGATCCAGGTTTAAAAAAGATGTCGTACAAAATCTACACAAAGACACAAATTAAAAATAATATTTAACATAAATACACTAAGCTAAGCAGCATGAAAGAAAGTACTAGAAGGAGAGAAAGATTGAAAGAAATAGTTTTATAAAAATTGACTAGAGTTAAATAAATAAAAATGATGTGTTGTACCTGATACAGTATACGAACAGCATGCCAATCTTCAACTTTAGACAAAAAGCCTTCTAAGCGTTCAAACTGCGTGTCCCCATCATAATAAGTAATTATTGGATGAGGTTGAGCATGATATCGTAAATAATGAAGACCGAGGTCTGTGTTATCTGCCGAAGCCGTAGGCTGAGTAACACAGACCCGAGGTCTTGATAATTTACGATATGCGAAAACCGAATTCAATAATATTATTGTTTTATTAAACATTTTGTATTTAAGTGAGAACACAATTATAATCAGTTAAATAAATGCTGCCATGGCCGGGCATTGACACTGCAAACGTACCACTCTTTATGACCTTGAATGAACTTGACAGGATAAATCAATTATCTGTAGCAGATAATACATGTAGATTTATCCTGTCAAGTTCACAGGCTATCAAGAATGAACTGCATGCTCTCAGCCAATCAGATGCGAGATATATATACCTGACATCTTCAACATTTCCATAGAATATTGGTGTGGTATATGCCAAACAGCCAAGTTCTTAAAACTTTGCAAAGCGGGAATTCTTGTAACAACTACTCTGGTAACCAGTGGAATCAGGTCATGAAGGAAGTCCATGTTGACTTGTGGTGAAGGAAGAAAATCTTATATTTTCAACTTCTAGAACAGATTTGATTGGTGTGTCATTTGACAAATGATTCCCATCTACTCGGTTCAGCACCCCATTTAAATGAAACCAGTGAATACTGTTATTTTGGTTAAGACTTGACATATGTTTTACTTTAATAAGAAAGTCCACATTGTCCCCTGTTATTTGATAGCCAGATGACAGTTTTGTCAGGACTTTTTCTTTCAGGTAGCCTTCATTATTAATATGCTGTACAACTTTAGAAAAAGCATCATCATTAAACTTTCCTTCAATCCTAGCTTTTACTTGTTCTTTAAGGGATGCATCACTAAAATCGCATGCAGGTACACAGTCAGTAAAGGTAGAATGAGCACTGGATTTTCCAACCGTACCAACAGCTTGAGCTGAATCTTGTTTCTGGGCTGTAGTATATGTATGAATATATGAGCTGGCACCAGATTCAGCATCACTTGTTTCCTTGTTGTAGATTTCAAATATAGCATTTGCACTTGCCTCCATTTCATAACTTTCTTTCAGGTGTTTCTTCCATTCTTGGATCTTTTCATCAAAATCTATTCCAAATTCATCAAGTTTCTTTAATGTCCTCCAATGACTCATGCAAAGGCCACTTCTGCACAATCTTTTAAACAACTATAGAAGAGCAATAAAAACACAAATTAATGAATTAATGCCAGCATGAATGTATACAATAATTGGTGGGGAACACAATTTGATTTTTATCAAATGAAAGTAAATATTGCAAATGATCAGTAGGGAATATACTATAATAATAATAATAATAATAAACTTTATTTCACGAGGGTACATTTAACAGTACCTTTATAATATAAACTATGTGTACCTCCCAAGAACATGCTATTTGATTGGTTGTTGAGCGTGCATTATTGTGTTATAGAAGCACAGCAGCAAAAGCAAAGCAGAAAGCCTGTTCATAACTAGTTTTATATTATAAAGCGAAATGTCTGTGCTTTTATACAAAAATAATACATGCTGAGGTCTTGAAAGCTGCACGAGCAGAATGCAAGAGACATCTTCTATTAGTTAAATAGATTTGATTTCGAGCAGATGTAATATTCTGTTTATTCTGTTTATTCCCACTGTATATTTTATGCACCTATCAATGTTAAGCCCGAGGGGGGACCCCGGGACGAGGTGGGAATCATGTTTTTGATAAATAGTGAGCAATATGAACACCATTATATTAGCCTTATATTAAGGTACCTGGGGACCTTCGTGACACTGTTCACTGAAAGCCGCGTAGCGCGCTAACCACTCGTCCAACATGTATAAAAGTATACATTTTCTTAAAGCTGAATAAATGCAGATTCTAAATATGCTGGAGATTATTTCCTATTTTGTAAATATTTTTTGTTATTGCACATTTTAGAAAAATCGACCGGCCTTGTTCAAAGATAATTTTGCACGCGGGAATTCAATCAATTTTTAAACGGAAATTGTCATTGTAATGAGCACACGTTGATTTAAAAAACCGTGTCTCCGATTTCCGATAAACGCTTTTGTTGAGGAGATATTTGCTGTCAAAGTTCAATAATGTGTTTTTAAGCGATTTACACATAAATCATCATATAACTTTTAAACTTTTAAAATTCCCGCGTGCACAATTCTCTTTAAACAAAGCCGGTCGAATTTTCTAAAATGTGCAATAACAAAAAATATTTACAAAATAGGTAATAATCTCCAGCATATTTAGAATCTGCATTTATTCAACTTTAAGAAAATGTATACTTTTACACATGTTGGACGAGTGGTTAGTGCGCTACGCGGCTTTCAGTGAACAGTGGTCACGAAGGTCCCCTGGTACCTTAAGGGAATAATAATAATAATATACATGTAGATCATATACCTGCTTTTCAGCTCCCCCATGCCACAGTAATACAGACAGGCGATAAGACAAAGCTGACATTGATGGGTTACGACATCTGAATAACACCGATGAAGCCATACTTACTGCTCTTGTAACTTTATCATTTCTCTCTAAATTTTTTGTCTTCCCTTGTTTTGTTTTTCCTGAAGCCACAGCCTTCAATACTCTCTGAAGAATTGGTGCGCGTTGTTCAAGTTCCTTTACTACTTGTGAATCCTTCAGATCTATTATGCTTTCTGGACTTGATTTCTGTAGGAGTGATGGTTTGCTTCTGCTGCATAATTGTGCACTCTCTTTCTTGACATCATTTTCCAGTTTGTGTAGAATAAGTTCTTTCAGACCATCGGACGACCACACAGCATTGGATACAGAATCACGTTCTTTGCAGCTAATAGCTCTGATTATACGAGCATCCAAATCATCGGTTATGTGTTTTTTCACTGTTTTCGAGGGATAATCTATTTTGACCTGGAAATAAAGGTACACGTAGTTAAAAATACATGTAAGTCTTATATGAATAATATAAAGTATTCGATCAATCTCTAGATATACCATATTTACCTCTACGTCTGCATTTTTGTCTTTAGGCTTTGGATAGACAATAAGATCTTCCGGAATATCCAGTACGGGAAGTGTATTCTTTTCAGCGAGAATATTTCTGTGGACACCTTTAGCAACCTTTTTTCTCTGATTGCTCGAACTTGATGGTGAATCGCGAGTGCACCTCTTGAAGCGTCCATCCAGTTCTTGCATGTTCTCATCTCGGATTGGGCAATCCAACTGTTCTTTCATCGACAATTGGCACATTCGTTCCTTCAAAGATATTAAATCGCCCTCTTCCAGATATCCGTATATTAATGTTGCATAGTCTACATAAGTCGTCTAGCACAATATTTTGATTCTTGATTCTTTTCACGGGAGTTGTTACAGGTGATAAAGTTCTGTACATTTTGATCGGTTTGACATTTGACATTTCACCGCTTGACTGCTCCACGTGCAAAATCATAACAACAAAACCGGGTTGACGAGAAATTGATACCTAATTAAAATTCCGTATTCACGAAAGTGAGGCTGGCGACTCGTGTGACCAGAGACCTCCTTCCCTCTCTCTCTCTCCCCCAATCTCTCCCGGCCCCCTCTCGGCCTCTGGAAGCTCGAAAATGCAATTTCCATTCATTCTGGGCATCAAATGGTGGGGAAACGTGGGCGAATATGTATCGGGCCCAACTCAAAGGGGGTGTGGGGGCGGCACCGCCCCCCCCCCCCCCCCCCCCCCCCCCCCCCCCCCCTTGGATATGCCCCTGCATACAGATAACTATGTACAATACCAAAACCCCTGCTGCAATAAGCCAGTTCAGAGTTTAAGAATAAGGTTCAGTGCGCATGCGATTTTATCCCGATTATATCACCTTCTTTTGTTATTTAAAAATCACACAAACGTTAACAAAAGAAGGTGATATAATCGGGATAAAATCGCATGCGCACTGAACCTTATTCTTGAACTCTGAACTGGCTTATACTGTGCAGCATTGTTACTGCCAGTCATATAGATGCCGTGACCATATATATGGTTCACATATATACGGCTCTCTGTAAGAGCATGAATTGTGAAGAGACACCGTATTTTTAAATAAAGATTATCATCATCATCATCATCATCATTTCGTTGTTGACCTGTCTTCCTGGTCTGAAGATAATTCGACGGCGACAGGCAGGTTTCGCTGAGTTGCGGCTAGGCGCGAGAAAAAGATTTGGATCTGCGTTTTAGTTAGCCATTCTGTTCGTTTGAAGAATTTCTGGTATTCATCATGTCTATCGAAACTTGCACTGAGTCAGTCTTCCTGCCCGTTCTTTCGCCTATTCAAGGACTGGCAGTAACAATGCTATTGGAGTTAAACTAGTAATAATAATAATAGTAATAACGAATAATAGTAATAATAATAATAATAATAGTAATAATAGTAATAATAATAGTAATAATAATAATAATAGTAATATTAGTAATAATAATAATAATAATAACAATAATAATAGCGTTATCTCTACTAAGAAACTAGTACATAGGTAGTTGCATTTATTCTAGAGTTTGTAGACTGAATGGTGCATCTATATCAGGACTGGCAGTAACAATGCTGCACAGTATTTGCAACAGGGGTTTTGGTATTGTACATAGTTATCTGCATCAGTATTCTAGCTGTCATAGACATGACATCCATGGGACTTTCTGAATTATCTTAATGTATAATACTTTTTAGAAATAGAATCTAACTTCAATGTTAAACATAAAAAATGTGTATTCAAATTTTTTAAACTTCTTGTTTCAGATCATGATGGTCCTCCGATCGACTATTGCTATTTTTTGACATTTCTTGTAGTGTCATAGTGCATCATTGCACTCTAATAGTTTTATTTCCCCCTCGCACCGTCCCCACGAAACACTTTCCTTCCGCACCTTTGCAAGTAATTTGTTAATTTATGCACGCTATTGTGAGCGGACGTCTTTGGAAGCAATGACAACCAGAAATTCCAAGCATTGCGTGACTATAGTGTGACTGTATAGTTTACCCTGTTAACGTTGCTTCCCTGGGAAGTTTTCGCCTTCTAGTGGATCGCTTGGTGTTCAGGGATCATTTCATAACATAATCAATAGCGTAACTGATCTCAGAATGGAAAATTATGGTCTTAAAGTGAAGCTCTAGCTGACTCATCTAGCGCCGAGTTCAGAACTTTGCCGTCAGTTTGAAGTTATATCGAATTGGTTGGCCTGTTCCGAAATGCTAAAGTATTTGGAAATGTTGACCTGGAATGAAGTCAAGCATGGGTAAAATGGGAAATATGAGCGATTTAGGAAGAAGGTAAGGTATTTTCAACTTCATATGGATAAGATATTGCACCTAATTAAAATTCGTAAATCGTCTAACATGCACCAACTGAAATTGTCGTAACTTTTGAAATATTACAGATTTGTGTACATGAAATGATGTTCAATCCGACTGTGTCGATGAGAGAGTCCAGTGAGGTCCCACTTTTGCAAAATAATCGAGTATAAGTTGGGTAATTTTGAGCCGCCGTTCAGTTAGATCTTAGTGGGGTTAATTGTTAACTAATTTTCTCACAAACGGCTGAACCGATTGAATAACGCTTTACCTCTAGACAAACTAGATACATTTATCTACAACATGATATAAAAAGTTTCGCTGGATAATGCGAAGTTTGTACAGCGCCGTAAAGAAGTGCACAATTGCATGCAAATTTGACCTCTTGACCAGCTCTCAGATGGAATCATTTCAAAAAATAAAATAAAATAAAATAACAATATTTTGAAGCAAACCAAACCCGTTTTAGTAATAACCTTGATATAGTCTTTCATTAGCTAGAGTTTGGGGGATATTTATTTTGGAAGCGAAAACGACTGAGAGGTTCTTACAGAGACGGCCAGTTAAGAGCTTTGGAGGCTCTCCCTGAGTCTGCAAGGGACTGTAGAGTGGATGTTCAAGTTGATAATCTAGTAACTCTAAATGCCTGGGAAGGGCGTGGACCTCGGTATCTTAAGTTGACAGAAGTCGCCCGGTGTTTGTTCCATGAGGTTACTAACAGGAACCTTATGTTACTTATGACATATATCCCGTCAAAGTACAACCCTGCTGATGGATTCTCTCAATGTTGGAATATTGTTGACACGGCTTTTGGTGGTTCTGAGGGTCATAATTTAGACTTAATGGCGCTTGACTCTAATACTCAGCATGATCGAAATGGGTTTGCTCTACGCCATATTTCTCCGTTTGCTACACCGCATTCAGCCGGAGTGAACGTCTTCAACCAAGATTTGTCTGTATGTGATGGAATATTGATTAATGCTTATGTTTTCCCACCTTTCACTTTGATTGGCCCTTTGTTACGACTCATCTGGTCACAACACGCAGTGGTGACGATAGTGGTGCCGAAATTATATCCGCTACCTTCTTGGTTGCCCATTCTAAACGCCATGTCAAAGCATAAAATCCAGGTGGCAGTTAGGGAGTAGTCATTATTTATCTGGAGGGGGGCTGGCAAATGGGGTAAGTCAACATTAAAAACTCTTTGCCCCCCTCATGAGGCTCAAGTAAACTTTTTAAGCCCCCCCAACAGCATTAGCCAAAACGTTTTACCCCCCCCCCCCCCTATATTAATCAATGGACAGATACCAACGTTATTCACTGAAATTGGAAGTCTAAACCGATGGGATAAAGAGGAGAACAAGTATTGCGAGGAGACAATAACACTGATAAACATCAAAGTGTCCACCCTACAGCAAATATATGTCTTGGAGGAGTCCTCAAAAAAAGTAACTTTTGCTGGACTCCCACCAGCAAAGAAAATGCACAACCTTCAGAGCCGTCGAAAGAAAGAAAGAATTTGCGAAGAAGATGAAAGACGGACTGAAGAACGCACAACATATTACTGCAACAAGGTGGCAGACGGATTCTTACTGACTGCACAGCAAGTTATATTGTCTTTCCGCTGTCAGATGACGATCTTCCTGGCCTAGAGGACTTAAGAAACCTGCAACCCAAGCTTCTAAAGAGAGGTTTAGATGCCCTGCTGCAGCAAGGCTCCCTCTCAGTAGGAGCAGCTTAATATACATACAAGAGTTGCTACAGGAAAATCCCCTTGTAGACTGGGATCCCTTCCTTTAGATACATGAATCAAAGACGGTATCACTCACTTGTAAAGAGCATTGAGATTTATATGTAATGCGCTTTTTCAAGAATTAAATTATTATTATTATTATTATTATAAGTCTTCTAAATATTTAGTACTTGTTCTAGATCGTACATGTATGTATATGCATGCTGTTAAATAGTCAGGATAGCTTCTACTTACATATTGTAATATTCATAAGCAGATTTTAATATGATAATTAACAAATCGCAAGCGGTTTTCCATTGTCTGTACTCTTATTGACAATGGATTTGACGTCACAAAATGTTCAAAACTCAAGTGGAACCACGAGGAGGAAAAAGTTTGAAAGAAAAACTGTTTCAAGCGCGCGCTGGCTCCATGCGCGAGCGATCGTCATTCTGATGGATGTGTCTGTACTCTTATTGACAATGGCTGAGAGCCAATCAGATTGCGAGATTACGCTAGGTTATTGTAAAATTACTAAAATTACTTCTTTGACTATAAATGATCAATTAAATTTTGACCAAAAACTTTGTTGACCCCCCTCCCCCTAGAGACAAAAACGTTTTGACTCCCCCCAAAGTGGTGGCTTAAGGTACCAGGGGACCTTCGTGACACTGTTCACTGAAAGCCGCGTAGCGCGCTAACCACTCGTCCAACATGTATAACAGTATACATTTTCTTAAAGCTGAATAAATGCAGATTCTAAATATGCTGGAGATTATTTCCTATTTTGTAAATATTTTCTGTTATTGCACATTATAGAAAATTCGACCGACCTTGTTCAAAGAGAATTTTGCACGTGGGAATTCAATCGATTTTTAAACGGAAACTGCTCATTGTAGTGGTTAGTGCGCTACGCGGCTTTCAGTGAACAGTGGTCACGAAGGTCCCCTGGTACCTTAAAGTGCCTATCACCCCTGTGAGATTGTTTTAAAAAATCTATTCAGCCTGAGCTGAATAGTTGGTGGGTTCAGTATTTTGTGATTTGAACCTTGCGTTTATGAGTTATAGAGGTCTGAAATTTCAATATGCAAATTTGATGACGTCTACTAAGACTTAATTTATTATACAAAAACGCCATTGTGCTGATTATTGACATTTGAAAACTTACAGAATATTTTACAGTCTTTATAAATGATTTTATAACTTTTTCCCCATTTCAAAAAATCCAAGCTCTGCTTGAAAAAGTCTATATAAGTTATGGCAAATTCCTGGGTTGACGTCATCAAATTTGCATATTGAGATTTCAAACCTCTATAACCCATAAACGCAAGGTTCAAATCACAAAATACTGAACCCACCAACTATTCAGCTTATATTGAATAGATTTTTAAAACAATCTCACAGGGGTGATAGGCACTTTAAACTTTTTATGCCATGGATGTTCGTCTTCTCTGTGGACAACGATTTCGTTTCTGCCAGCGTTGTGGATACAAAAGGCGGGTAGTGTCAAGTTTCTCCACCACTCCTTAAAGCTACTATCAACTGGGATGATATTAGGGAGCGAACACAGGGTTTGAGTAGGCGAGCCAGTCATCATTAGAGAGTGAGTTGTCCGCCTTCTTGTCGAGATCATTCCCTCCCAGGGATATGACAACAGCATCTCCGGATGATGTGATCAATTTTCTTATCTGGAAAGACAGATTCGGGAAAACTATTGTTCATAAAGATGACTGTCCATATTTGGGGGATAAAGATAATTATTCCTGTTCTTGCCCAAAACGTTCAGCCTTTGGTACCGTGGATTCAACTATTGGAAAGTTACGGGCTATTTTTTCCAGATGAGGTAGAATACTCGACGATGCTTCACTGCCGGGTTATGGAAACCCAGCAGCTTCTCCAAAAGTCAAGAATTATTTGACAGGAGGAACTCGAGAAGAGCAATTGCAATCCAAAACACTTCCCACTCAAGCTGAGACTTTGTTTATTCAGGACTTAGCTGCGATTTCTGGGGAAATCTTTTTAAAAACGTTTGAAGCGTATTTCAAATTCGTCAACTCAGTTATTTATTCTTGCGAGGGATCAAGCTTTCTTCAATATTCAATTATTTGCCGGGGATAGAGTAGGGGATTTACGACGGACAAAAACAATATAAATTATTTTTCCCCCAACAAGGAAGCCCTCCTCTTTAATCATACGCTTACCAAGTCATTATGTGATGGAACGACTAATATGTTCGCCCTAAATCGGTACAAGGACCCATCCCTTTGTCCCGTGGTGGCCATTGAGGTATATGTACGAATGTGTGAATTCCTTGGCGTCCCTATCAAACAAGGTTTTCTTTTTAGACCTACCAGCCCGTCTGGGGACATTCTCCCTGGACCTTTTGACTCATCAGCTGCTCAGGCTAGACTCTCTCTCTATGTCCAAGAGTTACCGCACATCTTTAGGCATCGCCGGATAACATTACACGGTTTGCGGAGTGGGTGTGCCATTTCTTTAGCTTTAGCGGGTGCATAGACCTCTTTGATAATGAACCACGTGGGTTGGAAGACTATAAATTATGCTCGACACTATATGAAGCTGCACCAGGTCATGGCACCAAACGGAGCAAGTGACATTCTGGCTAATTTGCCCTACGATCTTTGCGACGTCTCCTGAAAGTGGTTTTTCACAAGCTTTCCAATAACACTGGATTGATACGATTTTCATATCATTGGTCATTAGACATTTAACATTAGATGAGGCTTGGGATTAAGGCTTTTGACCAATAGGAATAATTATGTATAAGGTTGGGATATAGGATAATAAGGTTGGGGTGGATTAATTTATGGTGGAATGTTGAATAGACTAGTATATGGATTAGTGCTTGGGAGCTGCGAGGAATGGGGTGATTCTCCATACCTTAATTAATGCCAATGAGTAAGCAGGAAGGATAATGTACTATGCCCACCATGCTTGTTCTGTACATGGTTAATGATAGACTTCCACTTAGCCTCAATCAAGTCCTTGTTTTTGTGCTCTGAGGACGTCACTGACCAATAAAAGTGATTAACGATAGATTTAATCCACTGGCCTATTATTTCATAGTTTTTCTTTTTGGCTAGAGCCTGCAATTTGTTTTTGATGCTTTTGGCAACATGCCAGCATTCATAAAAGTGATCCACAACTTCCCAGTCTTTCCATTTGTTAATTTGTTTGTGTCTGTCAGTTACTACATCACGAACATTCAAATTAAACAGGTTAAAAGACATTTACCATTGTTTTCAGTCCCATCAACTCCATTGCATTACATGATGAGGTTTCATTGCTCTGTACAAGCTCAACAGTCAGTATTTTATTGTTTGTTAATTCTATGGCTGTATATGACCCATACTTAGCACAGTGGCCCATACTATCACACCTGCCATCTCCTCCAACAATCAGATGCTCATCTTTTAGTTCCACTAAGTAACTGTCTCGCTTTGAAAGCCATATCTCGGATACGAGATATTACAAAGCTAAAATTATTGGTAAGCCGTTGAAGTATTCTCTGGGACTTTACGTCCGATAACGCAAAACATGTAATGTACATGTAGCTTTCTCCAGATTCCACTTAGCGTGTGATTTATATTAATTTTATTCAAAAATAAAATTGTTTTCCAAAATTTGTGTTGTCAAACTCGGGGTGCGGCTTATCTGCGAATGCGGCTTATACGCTGATGTATACGGTATTTCAGTTCACTGAATGTCGGCGAAGAGATTCAACAACAATTCTCGCTTCTTTGCACAACTCAAAACGTGACTACATTATTATTATTACATTGTGACTACTAATAAAAACCTTGGCTTTTGACTCTGATTTCTGTATGTTTTATGTTTAACCCATTTACTCCTACACCGGCCGCAAACATCGATACTGCTTTGAAAAATTCTTACTTTCTGAATTTTCGTAACATCGATCTCATGGCCAGTTCTTAGTGACAACTAGATATATCTTCAAATTTTAATAAACTGACTTACAGGTCCGATTTCTGGGCATTAGTTCAATTTGTTCTTCATAGAAATCAAAAGTGCGCGTTTTTGACGCAATTTCACACCTCGAAAATGAACGATATTTGACTTGGATTTTCTTCCAAAAGACATAATTGCAAAACAAAATGCCACTTTCTCAGCAAACTTCCATCGCCTTGATATATTCGTGAATTTTTCCCTCTAAGTTGAAATTATCAAGAGAAAAATGCCTAATCAACTTCAGGATTTAGCATATTATGGTAAATTGTACTGGCATGTGCAGGTTTTCAACTCAATACTCCAGTTTCAAGTCCTGTGTTGCTCAGGCTTTGCCTCGATTACATGTAATGTATTCTTTAGAACTTTAGTAACAGCCCATGGAAAGGAAAGGAAAGGAATGCACATTACATTAATGAACAAAGCAAATTGATGAATAGTTTACATGGATTCGATGCTAAACCTGAACTCGAAATTGGAGTATGTGAAACCTGTCAGATGCCAAGAGGGAATGACAAATGACATCAATTGCTCAAATGGCAAAATATGTACCTTATCCCTTGGCAATTAGCAAACATTTTTTCAGTGTACCCAAGTTTGACGGCTAGTCGAAGTTTTGGTGTAGCTCCATCAAATCCTGACACTGTCTTGACTGCTTTTATTAGGTCGTCAAACCTATCTGGTTTCAAAAAGCTGGTCAGGTTGCCCTTGGATTTTTCTTTTGTCTGTAAGACCTCTAGAAGACGGGCAAGTTCTCGCATTGCTTGTGCGGTTTCATTTTTTCTATCTATTCCATTTCGGTAATTTAGTATGGATCCAAATCTAAAAGACAATGTAAAAAATCCTGTTTTCTTTAAAAAATCTTAAAAAATAATCTTCTCAAATTCACGAATAATTAATATGGATAAAACAAAGAAAATCACTACCTTGAAGGGGTTTGGATAAAATAATAGTAAAGCACTATATTACTACCAACCTACTGTATGCTGGAATTATCCAATAATTATCTATGAATTTGAGAAGCTAGATCGAAAATGAGAAAGCGTGATTCATCATGTCATTGGTGTATCCAAACGCCTCATATTTCAACCTACCTCTTGGTGTTTGGATATCTGATGAAACACTGATGTTTCTGATCTGATGAAACATTTTTGATTTATTACTTCAAACAAGTATATCAAACCTGCAGATCAGGTCTTCACGTGCTAACATTGTGGGTTTGTCCTGCTTCATTGCTGCAAATATTGCATTTAGGGCAGCATTATCACTAGAATCCCATAGCTCATATGAAACTCGCGCACTGAATGGCTGAGAAGCAAACCGGATGAGAGGCTATTCAGCGTGGGCATTGACTAATCTATGGAATGGAATGGACCCGAGAAAACATGGACTGGACTCGGAAAACATGGACTCGGGTAGAAAACATGGACTCAGGGTCAAACATGATTTTAGCATTAGGGGGTGGGGGTGAGTGCAATATATTGTAATAATAAACAAAATTCTGTTTAACACAGCCTCTGGAACCAGGGTAATTTTATTCTCAAGTTACTAGTAAATCCTAACATACAGTACTAGTATTCACTGTTTTACACGAAGAAATCAGACCACCCTTGACTTTTGCGGTGCGTTTACTGGCGCCACAACGGAAGTGTCAACGATGACATTCAGTGTACCTTTTTTAAACAGTATATACATTCTTCTGTCGTGCACGAGTGTGACGATCAATGGAAAGAACAACTTTGTTTAAAGTACTTGTCTGAAATAATGCTGTTTTATCCTAAAAGTGTACGAATTTTGGCTCTTCTCAAATAAATGAAATAAAACTACAAATCTAGATGGAGTTTCAGGATTGTCTACGCAGATTGTATCTGAAGGTGCTAATTGACGGAGCTTCTAAGTCATCAGTGGATAATAGGAGATAATCAAACGTGCCACTCACATTGAGCCTGGGCCACCTGCATGTGATTAACTAACAAAAATTAAATATACTCTCACCTCCCCTCCCTTCCCCTCCTAAAAAACTTCGTGAAACATGGAATTCAAATTAAATAGAACTACATTAAAAACTTAGATGCAAGTCTAAGTTGTTTTTCAGAAATGCCACGTGTTCGCGGGTAATATAGGGCCATATCATATTGGGGACTTGACAAAGGGCACCAATAAAATAAGGCTGCTTTCTCGTAACGCATTTTGTCTCACAGTGAAAGTAAACATTGCTTTTTTTGTGCATCATTTCTCCTGTAGTAGTATTGCGAAATTCTCTTGACATATTGGAGACAACGACAATGTCTCTTGGTGCAGGAGGTACTACGCCACCAATCTTTAATGGTGCTGAACACCCAAAACACGTACTAACTTGAGATGGACAAAATGCCAGTGGATACACTAAAAATGCTCCATAAGAAGGTGCGGGGAAGGTAGGTTTAGATGATCCTGGGCCTGTTGATGGATTGGGCAATTGGCCATTTGTAGATGAACTCGAGGACGGTGAAGCTCCTTTGGTTAGTTGTACTGATGGAATTCGACTAGTCTTCCCTTTCCTTCGTGACGTTGCCTTTGTTGCTTTTTTACCACGCTGTTTTGGCATGTCAGCAAGTGCTAGATTAGTGATATTGGGTTCATTGTGGTTCTTTTGAAACCACTTAAGAAAATCTAGTAAGTGTCCACCGTCTTCTGCAGCGGCTACACAATGTGCACAGCATTTGTATGTGTTCCATCTTATACAATCTTTTCTGCATATATATTGGTGACTGGTACCTATGGCTTTTATATGGTAAACTGTTGCCCCAGCTGCGTTATTTACAGAAACAACTCTATCATTCGCTGTAGTATTTGGAATATGAAGAACCGACCCAGTCTCCAACAGTTTACCTGCCTCCTTAAAAATGTCCTCCAGCACAGGGAAAGGAACGGCTGTTATAGCAGTTTGGTGCGGTTCTACCGAAAGACCACACCCTGGCTTTGGGACATCATGATTTACCACAGGATGACTATGGAACCTTTTCAATAACTTTTCTTTCTGTGTCGCATTTTTGCGATAGAAATCGCATTCATCGATTAAAAGATGCTGAAAATTATCTTTTAACAAGTACTCTCCTTTGCCAATTAACGCGAGCTCAACCTCTTGGCGTTTCCGTTTTACTTCCTTATCCAGAGCTTCAACAGCCTCTGCCATTGAAAGCTTGCCAACAAGGTCTCTTTTAATTACACTGTTGAAGCATTCATTGGCATTTTGAGTGTAAGGTTTTGCAGGGTAGCCTAACCCACACATACCTCTAACCTCTTGTGTCATGGTGGCACCAATTTGTTTGGCTTTGTATTTGTTGAAGTATTCAACAAACGATGCACCGTTTGCATGTCTTTCGGTCCACATACTTCCCAGGCTTTCTAGTGTTGCCCGAAAGTGGTCGACCGACTCGCTGTCGACAAGTCCTGGTATTCGGTTTTCACCGTCATTTTTTCCAAAAATGTCATCCATGTAAAGCTTAGCGGCAGACCCTTTGATACCTAGTGCAGAGAGCTTTGACCAAATATTGTCCCTCATATGAAGGTCACAGAGTAAATGATGGGCATCACCCATAATTATAGTGAACGGCGTGTATACATTTTTTTCTTCGTCACTCCCTACGACTAATACGTTTTTGCATTCTGGTCTTAACCTCACCATTGTGCTTGGGAGTAAAAAATAGGACTGGAAAAGCTTTTGTTGATTAATGAGTAGCGGTCCTGGCATTACTGGCTCATTTCCTTCCTTTGTTTTCAGAAGTAGATGTGTATATGTGTATATGTGGTTATTGTTACATAAAAATCACCTATATTATAGGTTGCATCCACACCTAATACTGAAAACGCAGCAGGATTGGTACAAAATCGCACAATGTCATCAAGCTGCCAATCATAACATAAGACAACCTCAGCTTCAGGGCTGAGGGAGACTTCCCGGACGAAGGCTGTAGCAGGATTCCTTTGCTCTAGTTTGCACCTCTCCATAAGGCAGGTGAGTGTATCCACCTCCTCCTTGTGTTTGAGGTTGTAACGCATGTTAGCCACCTGCTTTCTGTCGCGTGCACATTGTCCTGCGCTTGTAATGTTCATGATACCGCCTTGTGCCTCTAAGTTTTGATGAAAAACCGCTTTTGGCTTTTCGTGATTTGAGCTGTCCTTTAATGATTGACGTGTAGATTCGAATGTCCTACGGTAGGGTTGCTGTTTTTAGCATTTTTGTGTGGTCTTGGCTTTACGTCAAACTCTTTGTCACCGAAGCAATACTGTAGCATGCAGTATCTGTGCTTGCCAAAAGGACCTACAATATTAGATTTTTAAATAACAATAAATTATTACTTCACAATCAATAAACCTGTACATTCGGCGTACGCGTTCTTCAGCAGCAAGTCAGTTTCCTTCGGTGTATAATTAAGGAGTTTTGCCACGTGACTAGTGAGTCAACCTTTGTTGTGACCTATTTATTTTTAGTCGATAAAACAATAAGATTTAAAGTAGAAGTTCAAGTTATAGAAGTTACCTTCCAAATGAATAGTGATCCGCAAAAGTTTTTCATGCATACTGCTAGCGTTTTTATATGTTCGTCTGACCACCTTCCAAGTTCCAGCTTTCCCATATTCATCCTCAGTAATGCTTTGTGTATTACCATGTACAGTTAAGCTTGTTTTCCAGTGTGTGGTTTTCACACCATTTGGCGTCCAAACACCCATGTCGTCGCACAAAAGATCTTTAGGATGGGTCAATGCAAGGTTGTCAATAACAAACACAGAATTTGTATTCACGTTCATGGGTTGCTTCCGGCAGATTTTGTCTTGCTTGATGTTTTTGGTGAGCAAAGTCACAGCGTCGCCAGTGGAGATCCCTTGTTGGAGACCCGTCTTAGTTATTGGAAAGGACACGTCTCCATGTAAATGCACGATATCACTAAATAGAAGAAGAAGGATTACATGGAGTCCAAAGCGGGTTAACCCAATATATTAAGGGTACCAGATTATTATTATTAAATGCCAAGCAAGTCCTGTGCCGGGCGGCAGTGTTGCTGCCAAAAACGCTTAGTGCCCAAATATAAAATAGGTTATACTGTATTACCTTTCAACCCCAACTTCTTGCTTCACGCAGGAGCTAGCGCATTGTCTGCGGAAAAAAAATGTAAAAACACTTTAGTACTGTGAACCGTATTTTAAAAATACAATAGGACTGGAAGGAAAAAATATTGAAATTCAAAAAAAAGAGAAAAGATTGAAAGAGAAAGAGAAAAAGTGATGTAAAATGAAAAGAAAAAGAACAAATGAAGAAAAGGAAGAGAGGAAGAGAAAATTGAATTAAGGAAGGGAAAAAGCGAAATGAAATGAAAATGACTGTACCTTTTGGATAACGGTGAAGAACAGTCGTCTCTGCTAAAAATATACAAGAAAAGCATTTTATGATGAAAACTCTGGATATTAGTAGACAACGCGGTTTCGGTGACATACAGCAATTTCAAAAAACGTTGATACTGAATATAGTGTATTCCAAGACCGAAATGCATTATGGGACTTGTGTTTTATTGTCTAAAGTAATATAAATAATAATATTATTTTTTTGTGTGTGTATTCCATCAGAAACAATATACTAGCTTCATATGGCGAACAAATCGCTGTATATTTACTTTTTATTTCAAAATAACGTGGCCCGCACTAGGAATGCACTATTCAGTATGCAGTATTCAGTTTTCAACATTTTTTGAAATTGCTGTATACTTGCACCATTATAAAATCAGTATCACAATCTTTGCCTTTAGTAAGAAAAGCATTTTTATTTTAAATAGCTACAAGCTTTCCAAACACCGATGGAAATGCAATAGGGCATTCGCATGATGTCGACGTTATTTTACTACAACTACCTTCTTGCTGTGCAAATATATATATTTTTCTTATTCAGATTTTGATTTCTTCATGAATCTCAGTAACAAAAGATGGTTGGCAAAGCATTCTGGTAGTTGTATACTGCGACGAATGGTCTAATGAATTGCATACCTTGATCCTGCTTTGTTCTCAGGGCTGGACACCAAAATAATAGAATTACAAGCAACATCTCTAGCTCTGGAATTACAAAGACGTTGCTATTGTAACTGAATATTTGTAAGACTATGCCAGAAATTGCAAGGCTTACTGTTTTTGTGGAGAATCTTCAGGTCCACTGGAGTCTATGAAAACGATTTCTTTAGGCCTGAAAACGAACACGCATGCATGTACATAGTCAATATAATATATATAATATATATGATATAATACAGTCATTTGCAAAAATTTTGGCCGCCACGATATATCAATATATCAATATATCGGGTGTATTATGGGTAATTAAATAATACTGTTTTCAGTTTCTTAGTTCCTAGTATTAAATTTACAAACAACAAACGTAAAACTAAAATAAATATTATACTAATTATTCCTACCAACTTTGCTGGCGTTAACCCACTTTAAGGGGAATTTTCGATTATTTAATTACCCATAATGCACCCGATATATTGATACAGTCAACTCTCTCGTAAGCGGACACCCTCGGGAATTGAAAAAAGTGTCCGTTAGTAGAGCTGTCCGCTTATGAGAACTATTCCCGTAAGCGGACACCAAAGAAAAATAGGGTGGATGTCCGCTTACGGGAGAGCAAGAGAAAATGAGGTAAGAGAAGGAATCCCTGGTACCCCATCATGTGCCCCGTTAATTCTATTTTTAGATCGAAGCTATTTTTAGCTTTAGTTACCATGCACGCGCAACCACTCTTGACTGGTAGAATTTTAAAATACTCAACCTTACCGACCTTACCTTGGTTTTTCCTTTCAAAAACTTTTTATTTTTTGCCATTAAAAAGAAAAGCAAAAGACTACACAGCTTCTGCTCCAAAATAACAAAGCAGTGGTCGCACGATTTCTGTGATGTTTACATGCAAAGTCTGCACTGAATACAAATACAAAACTGAGCGAAACAATATCGTCAACTCTCTGAGAAAAGGCCACAATTTAATTCTCTAAGATTTATTGAAGGATTTTACGAATACTCAGGCGAATTAAGGACGTGCTACAAATAAGGCCACAATTTTTAAATTCTCTAATACCCCGTTCACACCAAACCTTGTTTAGTTAAACTGAGTTTATTCTCGCTTCTCTAATTCGAGGGCATTTGATTTCACAAGAATCAAACTACCTGGAATTTCTACTGTGCAACAGAAAGGACAGTTTACCAGCAGTTTTGTGCCAAAGGTTGCATGGCGTTTGTAGATAATTTCCTAAACCCGTTTACGGTTAAACCACCTTAAACCATGTTTAAGCCTTGGTGTGAATGGGGTATCAGACTCATTGAAGGAAGGATTTTACGAATACTCAGGCGAATTGAGCAAAATTAAATTACCGGCACTTGTATTCAACAATTACGAAGTCCAAGCGTTATTCTCAGGTTGGAAAACACGAAGGAAACTTTACAAGAGCCAACATCACCAAAACCTTGAAGCACCAGCCATATTGTGGACATGAAAATTTAATTCAACCATCTGCAGTCCTACAAGACGCCGGCTACAACAAAACGACTCCTTGGTCGGTTTTCTCTGTCGAAGGACATGGCAAACTGAAGCTGTTTTCCTCTATTTAGAATCGTCTCAAGTGTCCCAAATTCACAATAATTTCAGTCATATCCCAAAAGGATAATTTGGTAAAATCCTTTATTGAGTTTTCGAAGTAAAAATTTGTAAAATGTTCGAGAAAGTTGAGAAGATTTGCTTCGCTCACTTCGCTCAATTTTGACTTTTCATATCAAAGCCGTACGTAACGGCCTGCGCGACCTCGCCTTATATGATCTGACCAATCACGTTCCGTTCCCAAAATAGATTGAGCATTCTAAAAATAGAATTAACGGGGCACATGATGGGTCAAGAGCCCAATACGGGAGATTCCTTCTCTTACCTCATTTTCTCTTGGGGAGAGTTAATTACGTTTTAATCGGTAGAGAAAAATAGCAACTGAACCGTACACCTTGCTTCCCCACGAACAAATGGAGATTTGACAAAACCGATCCCCACTGTTCTGTTGCTCTGTGAAAGGTCATATTTTTGTTGATTTATTGCAAATTAAAGACAAATTCCATTGCCGAAAGTCCATTATTATATGGTGTGTCCGCTTACGAGAGAGCGTAAACAAAAGAAAAATCCAATTTTCATTTTCAAAAGTGTCCGCGTCCGCTTACGAGAGAGTCCGCTTACGGGAATGTGTAAATACAGAGTTTGACTGGGAGGTAAAACGGGGATTTGAAAAGGTGTCCGTAAGTAGAGCTGTCCGCTTACGAGAGTGTCCGTTAGTGGAGAGTTGACTGTATATTGATATTTCTTAGCGGCCAGAATTTTTGCAAATGACTGTATTTAGACCAATAAAGTTGGGTCCTCGATCCAACTTTTGTGAAAACACTTCGTTCAGTCCGCTCTGGTAGCCGAATTACGTAAGCACGCTGTAAATGTATACATACTTGTTGTCTGTCACATTCTTTTCGTTCTTGAGCTTTCTTTCTTCTTTTCGTCTTTCCTTCTTCTCTGCGTTTGCGTGGATCTTACGCCACAGTTTCCCTTGAAGACGAGAAGAAGAGTTTAATGAAATATCACTAATCACAGATATATTTACAAAAATACAGCAGTAATCGAGCATGTAATACCTTTCTCTGCACTTGACAACGCTCTGGAACGCTTACGTGAAGAGACGATATCGTGTTGTACATTTCTGCAAAAATATAAATATATGATAATAAACCATTAAGTGTTACAGAACGGGAGATGCTGAAAGTACGTAACAATATTAGTACCTAGAGAAGTCGTCAGAACATTCAGAACTGGAATCGGAAGATACGGTTTGCGCAGATGTCTTGGCAAAGCCTATATAAAAATAATATCGGATGTATTTGATGACAATGTTAAAATCTGAAACCTCATTTCTACTTTCAAGAACAACGAACTCACCTTTTACAATATCTGCATAAGTGAAATCCATTGATAATTCGATGCTTGTTACTAGATAGTATATGTACTCTATGCTCGTTGCTAGACGCTCGTTCTGAACTGATTCCGGTTTTCATGTTTGATATCTCCTATTATCCACTGATGACTTAGAAGCTCCGTCAATTAGCACCTTCAGATACAATCTGCGTAGACAATCCTGAAACTCCATCTAGATTTGTAGTTTTATTTCATTTATTTGAGAAGAGCCAAAATTCGTACACTTTTAGGATAAAACAGCATTATTTCAGACAAGTACTTTAAACAAAGTTGTTCTTTCCATTGATCGTCACACTCGTGCACGACAGAAGAATGTATATACTGTTTAAAAAAGGTACACTGAATGTCATCGTTGACACTTCCGTTGTGGCGCCAGTAAACGCACCGCAAAACTCAAGGGTGTTCTGATTTCTTCGTGTAAAACAGTGAATACTAGTACTGTATGTTAGGATTTACTAGTAACTTGAGAATAAAATTACCCTGGTTCCAGAGGCTGTGTTAAACAGGATTTTGTTTATTATTACAATATATTGCACTCACCCCCACCCCCTAATGCTAAAATCATGTTTGACCCTGAGTCCATGTTTTCTACCCGAGTCCATGTTTTCCGAGTCCAGTCCATGTTTTCTCGGGTCCATTCCATTCCATAGATTAGTCAATGCCATTCAGCGTGGAATTCAACACTTTGAAAAGCTGAATTCAACGATATATAGGGATCCCGCGCTGCATTTTGTATTTAAGTTCGATTTTCGTCTTTGTTTCTCACCAAGAGAACAAATAAACATTGAGATTGCTTACAAAAGGAACAAACAAAAATATTTACAGACAGAAATAATGATTTTTTTGTTTTGCAAATGAGATTAAAATCAAGACATTTGAAAAGCTGAATTCAATGGAAAAAAAACAGGAAGCCCGCACTTTTGATGTTGTTGGCTTTTCGCAAAACAACAACATTGAAAACAAAACAATCGTAAAACGTATACCTTACAAGCTTAAATTAATACTCTTCTGAATGAATGATACTTCAGATCGATGCACTGATAATTATTGAAATTTCTCGGTGAGATAAGAATTTATTTATTTACAAAACTTCCACTTATGTTTGAGAAAGAGACCACGAAGTACAAGTCATGGCAGTCACTGCCGTAAGCTTAATCAAACCGGCTCCAACAACAACTACAATCTAATAGAAGCCAATAGATAAACAACAACAATAGTCCAATTTAATACAGAATATCTGTACCTGTAATATGGCCAAAGTCATACAAAACTGCAAATTATCCAGTTGGCTTTGCTTGTCGCTCGGCTGCCGGCTTTGACTTGCATGTTCAGTTGTTGTAGTTGTACATCATGTACTGGATGTAGCTTCACAATTACTGAATCAGAGCGATCGTCTCCGGGTCTGTTTATCGATAAGTATGTCTTTGTCTGAAATATTTTGCCTGGGAATCATTAGCATTCAAGGAACGTACATGTAGTTAACAAATCCATCAATGTCGACGTCCTGTGAAAAGTTGAAGTTTCTCTTCTCATGCAAGCGGCAGCTCTCTGATCGGATTGAAAGACAACAAGAAACGTCAGTTTAGAAAATTTGAACGATTTATTAAAGTCTTATGAGGATAGAATAAGTCCGTAGTTTTATATCTTTCCAATATAACTTCTTTGTTAAACAGAAAAGTATCAAAAAAGTATAAGCTTACTTACAAGTTTGTCAAGACTGATTCAGTGATTGTGAAAACTTGAGAACTTCTTTCCCGTGTAAGTCAGCGTGTCATCGCTTTTAGTCTTTCTGGTTGTAAGTTTTCGTTAAATATGAATGTTATCCATATCTAGATCTATAACTGTGTTTCTGTTGTAGATTGTCCGTAAATGTAGACGTTAAAACGACTGAAGAAAACAACTTTTGTCCTTCAAATAAACTGATTTTAGTAGTGAATTTTGCTTAATTCCTATTGGCTAGCGTAGCGAAAGACTGAACACTGCACTGGCTTTCTTTGCGACGCGCGATATAAGCGACTCAACATTGTCTAAAAACTATATTTTTCTAAAACAAAGAGAACGCTATGGGATTCAAGGAAAATTCATTGGATGACTCGTGAATTCCACGTTGAATTCACTCGAAAAGGTCGCGACTTGTGCGATATCGCCTTTTCTCGTGAATTCAACGTGGAATTCCCTCGTCATGCAATGAAATTACCTATAGTATTTGATAGTAGTAATAATACGATCGTAAAATATAATAATATGCCGAAATAATTAAAAAAAACATCAAACAGGGACAGGATCAAGAGAAGCCGAAGGAAGCGAAAGAAGCATTACTAGAAGCAATGAGGCAGGAAGGGTACGTATATAAGACTTTGATTTGTTGTGTTTGAAATCGCCCACGTGGAACTAAAGTTATATTTTTGTGCTAGGTTGAACAAAGTTGTGAGAACCGCAAAAAAAAAACGAGGTAAACCTGGACGGATGATCCGATATTACCATGACTGCTCGTGGGCATACGCTCTAATGCTAAGAAATGTTATGTTTTATATGGTGTTTGGTCATTCATTCGCCAGGAGACAGATAAGTCGCGCGCACCCAGACCCTTCTCAGCTTTCTAACGAAAAATCAAAGGCTCTGGTAAGAGACAAACCAGAAGACCCAGACTCTAGGTTGTCAGATATGCGCATGCTTAATATTTTCAAACTTCTGGTGACAAAATGGCGGACTTCAGCAAAGTTCTCGCCGATGCTCTAACAAAACTTCATCTACATTTCAGTTAAGTTAGAAAATATTGAGCATGCGCATATCTGACGACCTAGAATCTGCAATCTTGGACAAAACTGTTGGGACACTTCCAAGTTTTTGGATAAAATTCGGCTACCCAAGGGGAATAGCCTCTCTCCCCTCCCCTCAAAACAATGTTGTTCGTTGTTCAAAATCATACCTCGTGTGTCTAGTTTCCGAAACATCAACATTGAACTGGAGGAGGGGGGTTGTTAAATAAAAATAAGTGTTTTTGCGACCGTATAACAGTTATCAGCTCTAGTCTACAAAATTCGTAGTGTCCCAACAAGTTTTGTCCAAGATTGTGGGTCTTCCAGTTCGTCTCTTACCAGAGCCTTCGATTTTCCGTTAGAAAGCTGAGAAGGGTCTGGGTATGAGAATGTTCAGAGTGAATTGGCAAATAAAACATTAAAAATTAAAACTTAAAGTAAATCAGTCAGATGACTTGAGCTGTTGTGCCTTTTTTTGGTAGCTTATTACCCGTTTCTTGAAATTGATAACTTCCTTCTTAGCTGTTTCTTCCCATTTAGATTGTCGTTCACTGTCAATATCATTCCACCTTCTATCGAGTTTCTTTCTGAACACGCCCCTGTCATGTTACTAATCCCTGACAGGATACCAATGAACTGAAACGCTTTGTGTGCGTGTTTCCTAATGCCAATCTGGCGTAAACTCGACAGCCAGAATGAGTATCATAAAGTACAGCTAAGGCATTTTTACCCCGATATTTGTGGTTATAGTTTTGGGTGAGGTTTGGGGAGTTATGAGGATTGGGGTATTATTTCTAGTGAAATAAGGTTTGGGAGAAGGAACTGATATGAGAATTGAGGGTTTGTGGAACTCACAGCAACAAAGTTGTAACAGACAGGTGCAAGGGCGGCTGATCAATATTTTATCCCATATCTTAATTCAGCTGAGCATGAATGAGAGTGTTATGTAATAGAATACTATTCATAACACTCTAATGAGATGCAAAGATGAACTACGGTACAATAATGCCTCGCTAACACCTACGTGCACGTGTGCACGTGCACAGTGGCAATATATACGGCATCAAAGGCAGGGCACTCCCTTCTTGCTCAGTTCCAGCGGAACCAGAGTTAGTAACTCTGGCGGAACAGTGGTCAGATGAACCCACCCGCCCGCCCAATAGATTCGCGTGGGTCGTATTCTCCTGACCACCAGCTTGGCTTAGACCGCTGATCAATATTTTATCCCATACCTTAATTCAGCTGAGCATGAATGAGAGTGTTATGTAATAGAATACTATTGACAATCCTCGTGTACTGACTCACAACCTTAATCAATGGAATATTGTCTTTGGCTAGCATCAAATACCTTCATTCTCTCCACGATTTGGCATGTACCTCTACTCATTCCTTGGAACCATCGGTGCAAACGTCAACAAGCTCAAGACTTTGCCAACTGCTCAAGACAGTGCAGTACGAATTCAGATCTTGCTGGGAAAAAAAAGATTCCTGATACATTACGAACAGTGTCTGTAGGGTAATCAGGTGAGCGGTCTGCCCTCTCTTTACGTGGTTACCATCAATGATTTGTTTGACCGTTGTTGGACCGTACAGTTCCGATTCTATCCAGCACATGTCAATCCAGTCCACTATTCATAACACTCATAATGAGATGCAAAGATGAAATACGGTATAATAATGCCTCGTTAACACCTACGTGCACGTGCACAGTGGCAATATATACGGCATCAAAGGCACGGCACTCCCTTCTTGCTCAGTTCCAGCAGAACAGTGGTCAGATGAACTCTTCTTTGTTTTTTCTTGATACGACCCACGCGAATCATTTTGAATTCATGGCCGAAGTACGAATGCCGATAGAACCGGCTCCTCTGGTAGAAGAAGGAGAACTTGAGGTATAAAGTTTTACGTTTTTTGATTCATTTCAAGTCGGCAGCAACGTGGGTGCTTTGATGAAAACCGCAGGATGGCCGAAGGTGATGATGCACAATTCCCTGAGTCAGTGCCAGCTCAACAAGACCCACAAGCTGAACAAGCAGCAGCCGCCGAACACCAACAACCAAGTTCTGTGTGAACAGGCTTGAAATTGCCAGTGTTTCAGTTGTAAAATGACTTTCTCGGCGGGGGTACGAGGAATGATTGCAACTGAACGGAGTTAGGTGTGAACAGGCTTGCGTGAAATTGCCAGTGTTGGATTTGTAAAATGACTTTCTCGGCGGGGGTTCGAGGAATGATTGCAAGTCCGAGTTCTGTTTGAATAGGCATGAAGAATCCGGCAAGAAAATGCCAATGTTTGATTTGTAAAATGACTTTCTCGGCTGGGGTTCGAGGAATGATTGCAAATCAGTCGGAGTTCTGTGTTAATAGGCATGGAAATGCCAGTGTTTGATTTGTAAAAATGACTTTCTCGGCGGAGGTTCGAGGAATGATTGCAAGCCCGAGTTCTGTGTGAACAGGCACTCAAAATGCCAGTGTTTGATTTGTAAAATGATTTTTCGGCGGGGGTTCGAGGAATGATTGCAAGTCCGAGTTCTGTTTGAATAGGCATGAAGAATCCGGCAAGAAAATGCCAATGTTTGATTTGTAAAATGACTTTCTCGGCTGGGGTTCGAGGAATGATTGCAAGTCCGAGTTCTGTTTGAATAGGCATGAAGAATCCGGCAAGAAATTGCCAATGTTTTATTTGTAAAATGACTTTCTCGGCTGGGGTTCGAGGAATGATTACAAATCAGTCGGTGTTCTGTGTTAATAGGCATGGAAATGCCAGTGTTTGATTTGTAAAATGACTTTCTCGGCGGGGGTTCGAGGAGCTAGAGATTGCAAATCAGGGTTTTGTGTGAACATGCATGAAATTGCCAGTGTTTGATTTGTAAAATGACTTTCTCGGCGGGGGTTCGAGGAGAGATTGCAAATCAGGGTTTTCGGTGTGAACATGCATGAAATTGCCAGTGTTTGATTTGTAAAATGACTTTCACGGCGGGGGTTCGAGGAATGATTGCAAATCAGTCGGAGTTCTGTGTGAATAGGCATGGATCGGAAATGCCAGTGTTTGATTTGTAAAATGACTTTCTCGGCGGGGGTTCGAGGAGAGATTGCAAATCAGGGTTTTCGATGTGAACTTGCATGAAATTGCCAGTGTTTGATTTGAAAAGGACTTTCTCGGCTGGGGTTCGAGGAATGATTGCAAATCAGTCCGAGTTAGTCTGTGTGAATAGGCATGAAAATGCCAGTGTTTGATTTGTAAAATGACTTTGTCGGCGGGGGTTCGAGGAGCTAGAGATTGCAAATCAGGGTTTTGTGTGAACATGCATGAAATTGCCAGTGTTTGATTTGTAAAATGACTTTCTCGGCGGGGGTTCGAGGAGAGATTGCAAATCAGGGTTTTCAGTGTGAACATGCATGAAATTGCCAGTGTTTGATTTGTAAAGGACTTTCTCGGCTGGGGTTCGAGGAATGATTGCAAATCAGTCGGAGTTAGTCTGTGTGAATAAGCATGAAAATGCCAGTGTTTGATTTGTAAAATGACTTTCTCGGCTGGGGTTCGAGGAATGATTGCAAATCAGGGTTTTGTGTGAACATGCATGAAATTGCCAGTGTTTGATTTGTAAAATGACTTTCACGGCGGGGGTTCGAGGAATGATTGCAAATCAGTCGGAGTTCTGTGTGAATAGGCATGGATCGGAAATGCCAGTGTTTGATTTGTAAAATGACTTTCTCGGCGGGGGTTCGAGGAGAGATTGCAAATCAGGGTTTTGTGTGAACATTCATGAAATTGCCAGTGTTTGATTTGTAAAATGACTTTCTCGGCGGGGGTTCGAGGAATGATTTCAAATCAGTCGGAGTTCTGTGTGAATAGGCATGGATCGGAAATGCCAGTGTTTGATTTGTAAAATGACTTTCTCGGTGGGGGTTCGAGGAGAGATTGCAAATCAGGGTTTTCGGTGTGAACATGCATGAAATTGCCAGTGTTTGATTTGAAAAGGACTTTCTCGGCTGGGGTTCGAGGAATGATTGCAAATCAGTCCGAGTTAGTCTGTGTGAACATGCATGAAATTGCCAGTGTTTGATTTGTAAAATGACTTTCACGGCGGGGGATCGAGGAATGATTGCAAATCAGTCGGAGTTCTGTGTGAATAGGCATGGATCGGAAATGCCAGTGTTTGATTTGTAAAATGACTTTCTCGGCGGGGGTTCGAGGAATGATTGCAAATCAGTCTGAGTTCTGTGTGAATAGGCATGGAAATGCCAGTGTTTGATTTGTAAAATGACTTTCTCGGCGGGTGTTCGAGGAGAGATTGCAAATCAGGGTTTTCGGTGTGAACCTGCATGAAATTGCCAGTGTTTGATTTGAAAAGGACTTTCTCGGCTGGGGTTCGAGGAATGATTGCAAATCAGTCCGAGTTAGTCTGTGTGAATAGGCATGAAAATGCCAGTGTTTGATTTGTAAAATGACTTTCTCGGCTGGGGTTCGAGGAATGATTGCAAATCAGTCGGAGTTCTGTGTGAATAGGCATGGAAATGCCAGTGTTTGATTTCTAAAATGACTTTCTCGGCGGGTGTTCGAGGAGAGATTGCAAATCAGGGTTTTCGGTGTGAACCTGCATGAAATTGCCAGTGTTTGATTTGAAAAGGACTTTCTCGGCTGGGGTTCGAGGAATGATTGCAAATCAGTCCGAGTTAGTCTTTGTGAATAGGCATGAAAATGCCAGTGTTTGATTTGTAAAATGACTTTCTCGGCTGGGGTTCGAGGAATGATTGCAAATCAGTCGGAGTTCTGTGTGAATAGGCATGGAAATGCCAGTGTTTGATTTGTAAAATGACTTTCTCGGCGGGGGTTCGAGGAGAGATTGCAAATCAGGGTTTTGTGTGAACATGCATGAAATTGCCAGTGTTTGATTTGTAAAATGACTTTCACGGCGGGGGTTCGAGGAATGATTGCAAATCAGTCGGAGTTCTGTGTGAATAGGCATGGATCGGAAATGCCAGTGTTTGATTTGTAAAATGACTTTCTCGGCGGGGGTTCGAGGAGAGATTGCAAATCAGGGTTTTCGGTGTGAACATGCATGAAATTGCCAGTGTTTGATTTGTAAAGGACTTTCTCGGCGGGGGTTCGAGGAATGATTGCAAATCGGAATTAGGTGTGAACAGGCATGAAATTGCCAGTGTTTGATTTGTAAAATGACTTTCTCGGCTGGGGTTCGAGGAATGATTGCAAATCAGGGTTTTGTGTGAACATGCATGAAATTGCCAGTGTTTGATTTGTAAAATGACTTTCACGGCGGGGGTTCGAGGAATGATTGCAAATCAGTCGGAGTTCTGTGTGAATAGGCATGGATCGGAAATGCCAGTGTTTGATTTGTAAAATGACTTTCTCGGCGGGGGTTCGAGGAGAGATTGCAAATCAGGGTTTTGTGTGAACATGCATGAAATTGCCAGTGTTTGATTTGTAAAATGACTTTCTCGGCGGAGGTTCGAGGAATGATTGCAAGCCCGAGTTCTGTGTGAACAGGCACTGAAAATGCCAGTGTTTGATTTGTAAAATGATTTTTCGGCGGGGGTTCGAGGAATGATTGCAAGTCCGAGTTCTGTTTGAATAGGCATGAAGAATCCGGCAAGAAAATGCCAATGTTTGATTTGTAAAATGACTTTCTCGGCTGGGGTTCGAGGAATGATTGCAAGTCCGAGTTCTGTTTGAATAGGCATGAAGAATCCGGCAAGAAATTGCCAATGTTTTATTTGTAAAATGACTTTCTCGGCTGGGGTTCGAGGAATGATTACAAATCAGTCTGTGTTAATAGGCATGGAAATGCCAGTGTTTGATTTGTAAAATGACTTTCTCGGCGGGGGTTCGAGGAGCTAGAGATTGCAAATCAGGGTTTTGTGTGAACATGAATGAAATTGCCAGTGTTTGATTTGTAAAATGACTTTATCGGCGGGGGTTCGAGGAGAGATTGCAAATCAGGGTTTTCGGTGTGAACATGCATGAAATTGCCAGTGTTTGATTTGTAAAATGACTTTCACGGCGGGGGTTCGAGGAATGATTGCAAATCAGTCGGAGTTCTGTGTGAATAGGCATGGATCGGAAATGCCAGTGTTTGATTTGTAAAATGACTTTCTCGGCTGGGGTTCGAGGAATGATTGCAAATCAGTCGGAGTTAGTCTGTGTGAATAAGCATGAAAATGCCAGTGTTTTATTTGTAAAATGACTTTCTCGGCTGGGGTTCGAGGAATGATTGCAAATCAGGGTTTTGTGTGAACATGCATGAAATTGCCAGTGTTTGATTTGTAAAATGACTTTCACGGCGGGGGTTCGAGGAATGATTGCAAATCAGTCGGAGTTCTGTGTGAATAGGCATGGATCGGAAATGCCAGTGTTTGATTTGTAAAATGACTTTCTCGGCGGGGGTTCGAGGAGAGATTGCAAATCAGGGTTTTGTGTGAACATGCATGAAATTGCCAGTGTTTGATTTGTAAAATGACTTTCTCGGCGGAGGTTCGAGGAATGATTGCAAGCCCGAGTTCTGTGTGAACAGGCACTGAAAATGCCAGTGTTTGATTTGTAAAATGATTTTTCGGCGGGGGTTCGAGGAATGATTGCAAGTCCGAGTTCTGTTTGAATAGGCATGAAGAATCCGGCAAGAAAATGCCAATGTTTGATTTGTAAAATGACTTTCTCGGCTGGGGTTCGAGGAATGATTGCAAGTCCGAGTTCTGTTTGAATAGGCATGAAGAATCCGGCAAGAAATTGCCAATGTTTTATTTGTAAAATGACTTTCTCGGCTGGGGTTCGAGGAATGATTACAAATCAGTCTGTGTTAATAGGCATGGAAATGCCAGTGTTTGATTTGTAAAATGACTTTCTCGGCGGGGGTTCGAGGAGCTAGAGATTGCAAATCAGGGTTTTGTGTGAACACATGAATGAAATTGCCAGTGTTTGATTTGTAAAATGACTTTCTCGGCGGGGGTTCGAGGAGAGATTGCAAATCAGGGTTTTCGGTGTGAACATGCATGAAATTGCCAGTGTTTGATTTGTAAAATGACTTTCACGGCGGGGGTTCGAGGAATGATTGCAAATCAGTCGGAGTTCTGTGTGAATAGGCATGGATCGGAAATGCCAGTGTTTGATTTGTAAAATGACTTTCTCGGCGGGGGTTCCAGGAGAGATTGCAAATCAGGGTTTTCGGTGTGAACTTGCATGAAATTGCCAGTGTTTGATTTGAAAAGGACTTTCTCGGCTGGGGTTCGAGGAATGATTGCAAATCAGTCCGAGTTAGTCTGTGTGAATAGGCATGAAAATGCCAGTGTTTGATTTGTAAAAATGACTTTCTCGGCGGGGGTTCGAGGAGCTAGAGATTGCAAATCAGGGTTTTGTGTGAACATGCATGAAATTGCCAGTGTTTGATTTGTAAAATGACTTTCTTGGCGGGGGTTCGAGGAGAGATTGCAAATCAGGGTTTTCGGTGTGAACATGCATGAAATTGCCAGTGTTTGATTTGTAAAGGACTTTCTCGGCTGGGGTTCGAGGAATGATTGCAAATCAGTCGGAGTTAGTCTGTGTGAATAAGCATGAAAATGCCAGTGTTTGATTTGTAAAATGACTTTCTCGGCTGGGGTTCGAGGAATGATTGCAAATCAGGGTTTTGTGTGAACATGCATGAAATTGCCAGTGTTTGATTTGTAAAATGACTTTCACGGCGGGGGTTCGAGGAATGATTGCAAATCAGTCGGAGTTCTGTGTGAATAGGCATGGATCGGAAATGCCAGTGTTTGATTTGTAAAATGACTTTCTCGGCGGGGGTTCGAGGAGAGATTGCAAATCAGGGTTTTGTGTGAACATGCATGAAATTGCCAGTGTTTGATTTGTAAAATGACTTTCTCGGCGGGGGTTCGAGGAATGATTTCAAATCAGTCGGAGTTCTGTGTGAATAGGCATGGATCGGAAATGCCAGTGTTTGATTTGTAAAATGACTTTCTCGGCGGGGGTTCGAGGAGAGATTGCAAATCAGGGTTTTCGGTGTGAACCTGCATGAAATTGCCAGTGTTTGATTTGAAAAGGACTTTCTCGGCTGGGGTTCGAGGAATGATTGCAAATCAGTCCGAGTTAGTCTGTGTGAATAGGCATGAAAATGCCAGTGTTTGATTTGTAAAATGACTTTCTCGGCTGGGGTTCGAGGAATGATTGCAAATCAGTCGGAGTTCTGTGTTCATAGGCATGGAAATGCCCAGTGTTTGATTTGTAAAATGACTTTCTCGGCGGGGGTTCGAGGAGAGATTGCAAATCAGGGTTTTGTGTGAACATGCATGAAATTGCCAGTGTTTGATTAGTAAAATGACTTTCATCGCGGGGTTTCGAGGAATGATTGCAAATCAGTCGGAGTTCTGTGTGAATAGGCATGGATCGGAAATGCCAGTGTTTGATTTGTAAAATGACTTTCTCGGCGGGGGTTCGAGGAGAGATTGCAAATCAGGGTTTTCGGTGTGAACATGCATGAAATTCCCAGTGTTTGATTTGTAAAGGACTTTCTCGGCGGGGGTTCGAGGAATGATTGCAAATCGGAATTAGGTGTGAACAGGCATGAAATTGCCAGTGTTTGATTTGTAAAATGACTTTCTCGGCTGGGGTTCGAGGAATGATTGCAAATCAGGGTTTTGTGTGAACATGCATGAAATTGCCAGTGTTTGATTTGTAAAATGACTTTCACGGCGGGGGTTCGAGGAATGATTGCAAATCAGTCGGAGTTCTGTGTGAATAGGCATGGATCGGAAATTGCCAGTGTTTGATTTGTAAAATGACTTTCACGGCGGGGGTTCGAGGAATGATTGCAAATCAGTCCGAGTTAGTCTGTGTGAATAGGCATGAAAATGCCAGTGTTTGATTTGTAAAATGACTTTCTCGGCGGGGGTTCGAGGAGCTAGAGATTGCAAATCAGGGTTTTGTGTGAACATGCATGAAATTGCCAGTGTTTGATTTGTAAAATGACTTTCTCGGCGGGGGTTCGAGGAGAGATTGCAAATCAGGGTTTTCGGTGTGAACATGCATGAAATTGCAAGTGTTTGATTTGTAAAGGACTTTCTCGGCTGGGGTTCGAGGAATGATTGCAAATCATTCGGAGTTAGTCTGTGTGAATAAGCATGAAAATGCCAGTGTTTGATTTGTAAAATGACTTTCTCGGCTGGGGTTCGAGGAATGATTGCAAATCAGGGTTTTGTGTGAACATGCATGAAATTGCCAGTGTTTGATTTGTAAAATGACTTTCACGGCGGGGGTTCGAGGAATGATTGCAAATCAGTCGGAGTTCTGTGTGAATAGGCATGGATCGGAAATGCCAGTGTTTGATTTGTAAAATGACTTTCTCGGTGGGGGTTCGAGGAGAGATTGCAAATCAGGGTTTTCGGTGTGAACATGCATGAAATTGCCAGTGTTTGATTTGAAAAGGACTTTCTCGGCTGGGGTTCGAGGAATGATTGCAAATCAGTCCGAGTTAGTCTGTGTGAACATGCATGAAATTGCCAGTGTTTGATTTGTAAAATGACTTTCAC